>VDFB02258623.1:0-13345 GCA_007258455.2 Sequoia sempervirens
AAAAGATCTTACAACGCCGTTCAACCCTTCCAAATAGAATGCTAATAAGTTCCAATTCCGAAAATATAACCAAAACGAGAATAACATTCAAAGCATAAAACTCCAAACAGGACATATGAGGCAAAACCATCTCGCGATAAATCGTAATCACGACTACAACCACGTACAACCATTCCAAATAATAAAATTCAAAATCACGTAATATTCCAATCACAAAGATACAAGTGTAAACATCAAAAGCTATAAAACGTGCGTCCGGAAAAGACCAAGATTTACAATAAACCAACAAGGTTCAAAACACAACAGAGTTCCCACATAGACAACACAAAGCGATAAAGCAAAATGTAACACAACAGGAAAACTCACATTACAATTTGCAAGGTTGCACCAATAAGGTTGATCCCATTCCCAAATAACTAACTCAATACGATTGTCCCACAATCACAATTACAGGCTAACTTTTGTCTAATATCTTTGTTTAATCAAAACAATAATTAAACCGTGCTTATTTTACAATATATAAAAATTATTTATTTAATAACAAAATTGATTATTTAAATCAAATATAAAATTACATTATTAAATTATAACTAATTAACATTAAAATTACATAATCCTAATTCCACTTTAAAATAAATAATATTAAATAAACAGGATTATAATTTTACTGTTAATAAAATACATAGCAATTATATATATATATATATTTTTTAAAATATATAAATGTATAAATATATATATATATATACATATTAATATATATATATATATATAAATAATTTATATATATTATATGTATATAATAAAATAAACACATATAAAAAAAATTTAATAAAAAATAAAATTTAAAACACCACCCCGCAAGAACGCCAGACAATGCTGCGGGACCCGCCATCAGCAGTTCCTCACATCTGCCGCTATCGCCAGGCCCCAGAAGGACCGCCGGCAGCTCGCTAATGGGGTGGGTGGGTAACGGCTGTCGCCCAACCCCTATACTCATTTTAAATAAAACAGAAATTTCGACTGACATTTTTTTTTTAAAATAAATTTTCATAAATTTTGAAATAATCAAAAATAACATACTTTGTTTTTCGAATTTAAAATATATATATATTTTTTTATAAAATAAAATCTCAAATTCCGTGTTGTGCACAGGCACGGCCATAGGTTTGCCTGGACACAATTTCGTACCACTAAATAATCAGAATAGATAACAATAGGAATAAAACCAAATACTATATATATATATATATTATTCTCATATATATATTTAAAACAAAGACAGAAATACAGAGAAGTAAATTTTCATCACGTTAAGAAAAAGGAGAAAATACAGAGAAATTACACAGATCCATAATATATATATAAATATATTAATAAAACTTCTAATTTATTATTCTCTACATAAATTATCTTTTCAACATCCTCTTATTGCTAAACTGAATATTTCAGGAGACAAAGATTTCAGATATGACAGATTGGGACAGTACTATAATTTTCTTCTTCTTTAAAATTTATAGTGTAATATTTTGCACTAGTTTTCAGTTCAAATAGTAGATTTTTCCTATATTCTCAAAAATCATTTTTTAATAAAGTTTATTTTTCCTTTCTCTGAAGCAAACAGATAAAAGCAAGGGTACGAGAAGAAGACTACGAGAGGAACCTGGAGTCCAATGCAAATATGAAGATGCCTGCTTGACTCTGATGCCCTCGAACTCGATCCCAATTCTTAGTCCAGAACGAACTTCCCAAGACAGCACCGGCAACAGATTGAAGACAAATTTCTTTCCTAAAACTCTCCTCAGATAATAGCAAAAGATTCAACACTAATCTTTTTCGATTCAAAAATACCTCTACAATGACTTGAGCAACTTCAACTTTCTGATCTTCTGTGTGTGTGTCTACCTCTCAAAATTCCTAATAATATAAAAATATATTCGTATTTCCTCAAAAATTCATAATTAAATAAAATATATTGCCCATTCTTCAAAACTCACAAAAAATCCTAATTAAGAGAAAATCAATTCTTTAAAAGCTGGCTTTTTCCCAACTCTCCATTCCTATTGGCTCACACTGCCTTTTTATTCTTTTATTTGTTTTTATTGCTTTAATTCCTATTTTTCCACTTTTCTTGCACCTCACATTACTTATTTAATTTAAATAAATTATTTTAATAATTATCCTCCACCAGATAATTGATTAAAATAATTAAAACACATTTAATATATAATTACCATTTAATTGTAATATATGATTTTCAAAAATAATTAAATCATTTAAATATTCGAATATAATTTAAATCTAACATTAAAACAACTAATTACTTCCATCAACAAAATCGATTACACCACAACAATTAACGTTCCAACATTAAAATAAATAATTTATTTCAATCATTAAGATAAATCATAACTATAAATGCCCTCATAAATAAAAATAAGACAAAACACATAACACAACACACAATGATGACAATCACATAACAATCGACTATACCAAACAAATGAGATGACCTGAACATCATGACAGGCGGACTTCATCGTCACTATATCAACATTTATCATTGGGTTGTTGATTTTCGCCCTATCCTGCTGGAAGCCGGTGAATAAGACATACCTACAATCCACACGCCTAGCAGAAGTTGTGTACATGTGCATACATATATATATAATCATCAAAGCATTAAATCAAAATACTGCATTGTGAGAAGGAATCGCAACATAACAGGGCACTCGCGAACGAGTGATGCTATATTGTCCTTCTTCACACCTGGCTAACAATTATAACGCAATCAGCTGGATTACATTTCCTAACTAACAATCATCTCATAACATATTAAATTAAATCACTGCATCATATCATAATTCAGAAAATCAACTGATATAATCAACCATAATGTCATATAAAGTAATCATGTCCAAAATGAAATAACATCATCATCTAATGTCTAGCAAGCCAAATCAAACAATCATATTATCATCACAGTATCCAAGCAAAGCACAGAAAATAATAAGTCTAAATAGTATGAGGGGTATTACATCCTCCCCCCCTAGGATATGGCTTACTCCTGGAAGCCATTAACTAATAGAATAAAAAGAAAAATTAAGATTCTCAAATAAGGGAGACATCCTCCCATGACGCCAAGATCACAACGTTTAGGACACCATCGAACCCTTTCGAGCTCACTCGCGAGCTCCGATTCTAGAACCTAGTCCTCTACCAGAAGCCTCTACACCTGCATCCTGGTACCCAGCCTGACGATTTTCGACAACGGAAAACACTCGATGAGATCTACCCGCATCTCCCACTGTCGGCTTCGAAGCGGCAGGTCTCTGATTAAATCCAGAAGTGCTCTTTTGTGGACACAATCTAGCGATATGCCCTTGTTGCCCACATGAGTAGCAACCAGTACTTTGGCCAAATCCTCTACCCTCGGATGGAGCATTGGGTTGTTGAAAGCTCCCTCGACTCGGCGCAGACTGAAAACTAGGTGCAGGCTGTGCAAAACGTTCCTCTCGCATTTGGTGCCTAATCCTGTTCTGATCCCTATGAAACTGCGAATTGCCACCTTGCTGAGATTGAAATTTTTCATGCTTCGGCTGTGATTGTTGTTGTTGATGCTGCTGCTGCTGACGTTGCTAACCCCCTTTAGAAGGTGGGTTCATGTTCCTAGAAGCTCCTGCTCCCTGTGACTGACCTCCATGAGTAACATAACCAGGTGTGGGCATGCTACCAACCTGTATTCCGATGTGACCACCAAAAGCCATGGCCAAATTCTCCTCCACTAAGCGAGCCTTCTCCACTGCCATCTCCATCGTCTTTGGCTCGAAGACTCTTACACCACCACTGATGCGGGCATTTAAGCCCCGAACAAAATGCTGCACTAACATGCCCTCATCGTGGCTAATCCCTGCATACTGCTTCAACTCATAGAAGCACCTCTCATACTGCTCCACTGACATAGACAACTGCTTGAGATCGTGAAACTCGTCAGCCCTGTGTTGCCTCTAGTGGTCTGAGAGAAAACGAGCCCTGAACCTGTCTAGGAACAACTCCCAAGTAACCATACTGAGATCAAGATGTAGTTTCTGTTCCTCAAGGTGCCACCAAGTAGACGCGAAGCCTCGCAAGTGCATAACTGCGCACCGCACCTTGGTATTGCTACTATAGGGGTGCATGGTGAAGCAACGGTCTAAGTCAATTAACCAGGTCTCAGTCTCAAGACCTCCTTCAGAACCATCAAAAGTGGGAGGGTGTGCCCTCATCAGATCTCTCATATGGCCTGCTACGACTGCATCCGGAACCACATCTGTATCCCTGTGCCTCGGAGACCTCTCTCTCTCCCTCTCCACCTGGTGCACCTCATCTGGCCTGGGTCCTAATCGGTCAAGGATCTCTCCAAGTATATGCTGTAACTGACCGTCTAGACCTGGCTGTGCTGGATTCTGACCACCTGATGGAACACTATGAATACTCTGTTGTTCCTCATGCTCAGAGCCATGGGAACTAGGAACTGAAGGGCTTCGTCGGTTTGCGCCACGTCCGGCACCACGGCCTCTTCCACGACCACGTCCTCTACCTCGAGGCATAGTTCTGCGCCACAAGATAAAGTATGACATGAGCACAAGAGTTGCACAAACGGTAACCTAATGGACTACACTACCCAAAGACACTAGCGTTTGCAACCTTGGCTCTGATACCAAGTTGTAACGCCCGTCGTGCAAACCCCAGAGAACACACACATAATGCGAATAATTTTTTTTTTTTAATAATAAAAGTAACATGTAACAACATTAAACCAAAATCACATAACATTAATACACTTAGTTCTCTGGGGCACGCGAGGTTACATTGCAACCACAAAACAAAATAAAGATAATGAAAACAACATAACCATTTAATTTATGAAAACCATATACAATGATACAACCGATAAACATGATGTGAGTATAATACACATCGCATAATTACATCCATAATAAATCTTTGAACAAGATCCAAATTGAACCTAACTATTACATCTTTGGTATAATATTACATTACAATATTCTTTGATACATGAATTACATTGAATTTCCCAACATGGGGATTGATACAAGAGTAATGATCATGAAGTACAACTGATCACTGGAACATCTGCACTGCGGAAAGCTGAGAAGAGAAGACGCTGATGGGGAACCCAATGGGTGTGGAGCATGTTCCACCCAACCATGTGAATTACAAGTAACTCACCCCCCCGTGCTCAGAGGTGACGAGGAAGTGAACCCGACCATGAATGCCAACCGACTCAACAACAACATGATACATAACAAGAACAACTCAAAGCTTACAATGAACAACCATCAACTTACACAAATCACATGACAAGATAAGACTTAAGAAACTCATCATAATGACATGAAGTATCACAAATCAACAATCACAAAACAAGGTCACAAGACTTCAAAGAAACATCATAAAGAGATAACATCCAGAAGAACCGAACCAACACCCAAAATACATTTCCAAATCAATCAGAACCAATAAAAAGAACATGATTCCCTACTAACTCTAAATCAACCACTCAATACACCATTCCATAGGCAGCGAGAAACAAGTCAGACGGGTGTCAAACGGGGAGGGTCATCGCATAGCTCACATGGGATCCCCTGGCTCTTCCTCCAACTGAGGCGCCGACACCCATCTATGGATTCCCTAGCCCTATAATCAGAACAACATAAAAATAACAATATCCAGAGGCAACAAGAAATAAGAACAACAAGGATGTCTAGTGGAGAGTGTCATCGCATAGCTCTCATGGGATCCCCTGGCACTTCCTCCTAACCGAGGCGCCGGCACCCATCTATGGATCACCTGGCCCTTCCTCCTACTGAGGCGCCGGCACCATAGGGTAGCTAATGCAGAGCCGATAATCTCTCATGAAGACGAGTCTACGACTTTGCTGACCACGGCCTACTCAGTCTATCACTAGTCTACGGTAGCCCTAATGCATAGACGAGGAATCCATTTTTCTTTGTCTTGTATGTTTTACTACCCATCCCCCTAAATTCTATTTTTAGGTTATCACTTGTTTAACTACTCTTACGTGGGTTCCCCTGGAACTTCCTCTTACCCGAGGTGTCGGCGCCCACGAAGAGCCACTCTCCCTATGACCCTTAACATATCTCAAAATAGGCAAGGGTTGAACTATATCATAAAGAACGAAATACCAAAACATGAACCATGCGAGGCATTAACTCTCTTGCATCACTCATAACAAAAAGATCTTACAACACCATTCAACCCTTCCAAATAGAATGCTAATAAGTTCCAATTCTGAAAATATAACCAAAATGAGAATAACATTCAAAGCATAAAACTCCAAACAGGACATATGAGGCAAAACCATCTCGCGATAAATCGTAATCACGACTACAACCACGTACAACCATTCCAAATAATAAAATTCAAAATCACGTAATATTCCAATCACAAAGATACAAGTGTAAACATCAAAAGCTATAAAACGTGTGTCCGGAAAAGACCAAGATTTACAATAAACCAACAAGGTTCAAAACACAACAGAGTTCCCACATAGACAACACAAAGCGATAAAGCAAAATGTAACACAACAGGAAAACTCACATTACAATTTGCAAGGTTGCACCAATAAGGTTGATCCCATTCCCAAATAACTAACTCAATACGATTGTCCCACAATCACAATTACAGGCTAACTTTTGTCTAATATCTTTGTTTAATCAAAACAATAATTAAACCGTGCTTATTTTACAATATATAAAAATTATTTATTTAATAACAAAATTGATTATTTAAATCAAATATAAAATTACATTATTAAATTATAACTAACATTAAAATTACATAATCCTAATTCCACTTTAAAATAAATAATATTAAATAAACAGGATTATAATTTTACTGTTAATAAAATACATAGCAATTATATATATATATATATATTTTTTAAAATATATAAATGTAAATATATATATATATATATTAATATATATACCTTATATACTAATTATATATTATATGTATATAATAAAATAAACACATAAAAAATTTAACAAAAATAAAATTTAAAAAAAGCAGGGACCCATTACTTGTTTGTCTACGGTGACCAGAGTGAGGGCAGCCACCGCGATCCCCATGGGCCCCGCTGGCGCGCAGCGGTCGTAAGGCTGGCACGTGGCAACTCCCATCACCGGAATTGGGTGGAGTCGGCTTGTCGTGCCCTCCTTCTCATTTTAAATAAAACAGAAATTTCGACTGACATTTTTTTTTTAAAATAAATTTTCATAAATTTTGAAATAATCAAAAATAACATACTTTGTTTTTCGAATTTAAAAAATATATATATTTTTTTATAAAATAAAATCTCAAATTCCGTGTTGTGCACAGGCACGGCCATAGGTTTGCCTGGACACAATTTCGTACCACTAAATAATCAGAATAGATAACAATAGGAATAAAACCAAATACTATATATATATATATATTATTCTCATATATATATTTAAAACAAAGACAGAAATACAGAGAAGTAAATTTTCATCACTGTTAAGAAAAAGGAGAAAATACAGAGAAATTACACAGATCCATAATATATATATAAATATATTAATAAAACTTCTAATTTATTATTCTCTACATAAATTATCTTTTCAACATCCTCTTATTGCTAAACTGAATATTTCAGGAGACAAAGATTTCAGATATGACAGATTGGGACAGTACTATAATTTTCTTCTTCTTTAAAATTTATAGTCTAATATTTTGCACTAGTTTTCAGTTCAAATAGTAGATTTTTCCTATATTCTCAAAAATCATTTTTTAATAAAGTTTATTTTTCCTTTCTCTGAAGCAAACAGATAAAAGCAAGGGTACGAGAAGAAGACTACGAGAGGAACCTGGAGTCCAATGCAAATCTGAAGATGCCTGCTTGACTCTGATGCCCTTGAACTCGATCCCAATTCTTAGTCCAGAACGAACTTCCCAAGACAGCACCAGCAACAGATTGAAGACAAATTTCTTTCCTAAAACTCTCCTCAGATAATAGCAAAAGATTCAACACTAATCTTTTTAGATTCAAAAATACCTCTACAATGACTTGAGCAACTTCAACTTTCTGATCTTCTGTGTGTGTGTCTACCTCTCAAAATTCCTAATAATATAAAAATATATTCGTATTTCCTCAAAAATTCATAATTAAATAAAATATATTGCCCATTCTTCAAAACTCACAAAAAATCCTAATTAAGAGAAAATCAATTCTTTAAAAGCTGGCTTTTTCCCAACTCTCCATTCCTATTGGCTCACACTGCCTTTTTATTCTTTTATTTGTTTTTATTGCTTTAATTCCTATTTTGCCACTTTTCTTGCACCTCACATTACTTATTTAATTTAAATAAATTATTTTAATAATTATCCTCCACCAGATAATTGATTAAAATAATTAAAACACATTTAATATATAATTACCATTTAATTGTAATATATGATTTTCAAAAATAATTAAATCATTTAAATATTCGAATATAATTTAAATCTAACATTAAAACAACTAATTACTTCCATCAACAAAATCGATTACACCACAACAATTAACGTTCCAACATTAAAATAAATAATTTATTTCAATCATTAAGATAAATCATAACTATAAGTGCCCTCATAAATAAAAATAAGACAAAACACATAACACAACACACAATGATGACAATCACATAACAATCGACTATACCAAACAAATGAGACGACCTGACATCATGGAACGGACATACTTCATCGTCACCTCTGTATCAACATTTATCCGTTGGGTTATTTGGTGCTCGCCCTGTCCTGCCGAAGCAGGTGGAATCGAGACTTGTACCTGCAATCCTGCATACAAACGAAGTTGTGTACATGTGCATACATATATATATAATCATCAAAGCATTAAATCAAAATACTACATTGTGAGAAGGAATCGCAACATAACAGGGCACTCGCGAACGAGTGATGCTATATTGTCCTTCTTCACACCTATTCTAACAATTATAACATAATCACTGGATTACATGTCTAACTAACAATCATCTCATAACATATTAAATTAAATCACTGCATCATATCATAATTCAGAAAATCAACTGATATAATCAACCATAATGTCATATAAAGTAATCATGTCCAAAATGAAATAACATCATCATCTAATGTCTAGCAAGCCAAATCAAACAATCATATTATCATCACAGTATCCAAGCAAAGCACAGAAAATAATAAGTCTAAATAGTATGAGGGGTATTACATCCTCCCCCCCTAGGATATGGCTTACTCCTGGAAGCCATTAACTAATAGAATAAAAAGAAAAATTAAGATTCTCAAATAAGGGAGACATCCTCCCATGACGCCAAGATCACAACGTTTAGGACACCATCGAACCCTTTCGAGCTCACTCGCGAGCTCCGATTCTAGAACCTCGTCCTCTACCAGAAGCCTCTACACCTGCATCCTGGTACCCAACCTGACGATTGTTGACAACGGAAAACACTCGATGAGATCTACCCGCATCTCCCACTGTCGGCTCCGAAGCGGCAGGTCTCTGATTAAATCCAGAAGTGCTCTTTTGTGGACACAATCTAGCGATATGCCCTTGTTGCCCACATGAGTAGCAACCAGTACTTTGGCCAAATCCTCTACCCTCGGATGGAGCATTGGATTGTTGAAAGCTCCCTCGACTCTGGCCAAGCAGATCGAACTAGGGTATAGGGTCGCAACAGTTCTTATCGCATTTGGTGCCCTCGATCCCCGTTCGCATCCCTACTTTAAAACTACGCACTGCTACCTGCCGAAGATTGAAATTTTTCATGCTTCGCCTGCATTTGAAAGCTGCTAGTGCTGATGTTGCCGCCGCCGACGCCACACCCCTTTAGAAGATGGGTTCATGTCTTGTAGTTCCCCTCGCCTGCAGACCGACTTCCATGAGTAACATAAACGTGCGGCCACTAATCAGATTCATGTAATGTACCGCCGCGCCACCCTCCTCCACTAAGCCTCTCCCACTATCTCCATTACCTCTCTCGTGGGCTCAAGACTTTACATCATCGATGGGTGAATTTAAGCCCCAACCTAACATGCCCTCATCGGGCTAATCCCTCGCATACCGCTTCAAATCCTCATAGAAGCACCTTCATATCGCCTTAACGACATGCATTAACCGCTGAGATCGCGGAAACCGCTACCGCTGCTGTTTCCGCAAGGGTCTGAGAGAAAACGAGCCCTGAACCTATCTAGGAACAACTCCCAAGTAACCATACTGAGATCAAGATGTAGTTTTTGTTCCTCAAGGCGCCACCAAGTAGACGCGAAGCCTCGCAAGTGCATAACTGTGCACCGTGCCTTGGTATTGCTACCGTAGGGGTGCATGGAAAAGCAACGGTCTAAGTCAATTAACCAGGTCTCAGCCTCAAGACCTCCTCCAGAACCATCAAAAGTAGGAGGGTGTGCCCTCATCAGATCTCTCATATGGCTCGCTATGACTGCATCCGAACTAAGACCGCTTCCCTATGTCTCAAGACCTCTCCCTCTCCACTGTGTAATTTCATCCGCCTAGGTCCCAATTGGTCAAGAATCCTCCAAGAATATGTCAGAATCGACTCCGTCAGACCTAGCCGCTAGATTCTGGCCACCCGATGGAATGCTATGAAGACTCTGCTGTTCCTCATGCTCGGAGCCATGGGAACTAGGAACTGAGGGGCTTCGCCGGTTAGCTCTACGACCGGCACCACGGCCTCTTGCTCGGCCACATCCTCTACCTCGAGGCATAGTTCTGCGCCACAAGATAAAGTACAACATGAGCTCAAGAGTTGCACAAACGGTAACCTAATGGACTACACTACCCAAAGACCCTAGCGTTTGCAACCTTGGCTCTGATACCAAGTTGTAACGCCCGTCGTGCAAACCCCAGAGAACACACACATAATGCGAATAATTTTTTTTTTTAATAATAAAAGTAACATGTAACAACATTAAACCAAAATCACATAGCATAACACATAACATTAATACACTTAGTTCTCTAGGGCACGCGAGGTTACATTGCAACCACAAAACAAAATAAAGATAATGAAAACAACATAACCATTTAATTTATGAAAACCATATACAATGATACAACCGATAAACATGATGTGAGTATAATACACATCGCATAATTACATCCATAATAAATCTTTGAACAAGATCCAAATTGAACCTAACTATTACATCTTTGGTATAATATTACATTACAATATTCTTTGATACATGAATTACATTGAATTTCCCAACATGGGGATTGATACAAGAGTAATGATCATGAAGTACAACTGATCACTGGAACATCTGCACTGCGGAAAGCTGAGAAGACAAGACGCTGATGGGGAACCCAATGGGTGCGGAGCATATTCCACCCAACCATGTGAATTACAAGTAACTCACCCCCCCGTGCTCAGAGGTGATGAGGAAGTGAACCCGACCATGAATGCCAACCGACTCAACAACAACATGATACATAACAAGAACAACTCAAAGCTTACAATGAACAACCATCAACTTACACAAATCACATGACAAGATAAGACTTAAGAAACTCATCATAATGACATGAAGTATCACAAATCAACAATCACGAAACAAGGTCACAAGACTTCAAAGAAACATCATAAAGAGATAACATCCAGAAGAACCGAACCAACACCCAAAATACATTTCCAAATCAATCAGAACCAATAAAAAGAACATGATTCCCTACTAACTCTAAATCAACCACTCAATACACCATTCCATAGGCAGCGAGAAACAAGTCAGACGGGTGTCAAACGGGGAGGGTCATCGCATAGCTCACATGGGATCCCCTGGCTCTTCCTCCAACTGAGGCGCCGACACCCATCTATGGATTCCCTAGCCCTATAATCAGAACAACATAAAAATAACAATATCCAGAGGCAACAAGAAATAAGAACAACAAGGATGTCTAGTGGAGAGTGTCATCGCATAGCTCTCATGGGATCCCCTGGCACTTCCTCCTAACCGAGGCGCCGGCACCCATCTATGGATCACCTGGCCCTTCCTCCTACTGAGGCGCCGGCACCATAGGGTAGCTAATGCGGAGCCGATAATCTCTCATGAAGATGAGACTACGACTTTGCCGACCATGGCCTACTCAGTCTATCACTAGTCTATGGTAGCCCTAATGCATAGACGAGGAATCCATTTTTCTTTATCTTGTATGTTTTACTACCCATCCCCCTAAATTCTATTTTTAGGTTATCACTTGTTTAACTGCTCTTACGTGGGTTCCCCTGGCACTTCCTCTTACCTGAGGTGTCGGTGCCCACGAAGAGCCACTCTCCCTATGACCCTTAACATATCTCAAAATAGGCAAGGTTTGAACTATATCATAAAGAACGAAATACCAAAACATGAACCATGCGAGGCATTAACTCTCTTGCATCACTCATAACAAAAAGATCTTACAACACCGTTCAACCCTTCCAAATAGAATGCTAATAAGTTCCAATTCCGAAAATATAACCAAAACGAGAATAACATTCAAAGCATAAAACTCCAAACAGGACATATGAGGCAAAACCATCTCGCGATAAATCGTAATCACGACTACAACCACGTACAACCATTCCAAATAATAAAATTCAAAATCACGTAATATTCCAATCACAAAGATACAAGTGTAAACATCAAAAGCTATAAAACGTGCGTCTGGGAAAGACCAAGATTTACAATAAACCAACAAGGTTCAAAACACAACAGAGTTCCCACATAGACAACACAAAGCGATAAAGCGAAATGTAACACAACAGGAAAACTCACATTACAATTTGCAAGGTTGCACCAATAAGGTTGATCCCATTCCCAAATAACTAACTCAATACGATTGTCCCACAATCACAATTACAGGCTAACTTTTGTCTAATATCTTTGTTTAATCAAAACAATAATTAAACCGTGCTTATTTTACAATATATAAAAATTATTTATTTAATAACAAAATTGATTATTTAAATCAAATATAAAATTACATTATTAAATTATAACTAATTAACATTAAAATTACATAATCCTAATTCCACTTTAAAATAAATAATATTAAATAAACAGGATTATAATTTTACTGTTAATAAAATACATAGCAATTATATATATATATATATTTTTTAAAATATATAAATGTATAAATATATATATATATATACATATTAATATATATATATATATATAAATAATTTATATATATTATATGTATATAATAAAATAAACACATATAAAAAAAATTTAATAAAAAATAAAATTTAAA
>VDFB02258625.1:0-36276 GCA_007258455.2 Sequoia sempervirens
TGTTACACTCTTGGTGGAACACTTCATAGTCTTCCATCTGCCAATGAAATAAGCCATTCAGCGAGCTTGTCTCATCCTCTGAACAATTCTCGAGTTCAAGTACGCCTTTAGTGTTTGGTTCCATAGCTTTCCTTCCTTCGTCCACATCTGACTCGCCTCCATCCGATTCAGATCCGAAGGAAGCCAATTCTTCACTCACGGCCTAGTTCTTCAAGTCGATGACGTACTTCTGCTCATTGTTCTCGATCGAGAGTGTGTTCCTCTTCCAATTATGATTTTCCTTCGCCGCTATCAACCATCCTCTCCCAAGTAGTGCATCGTACGCTTTCCTCTGTAATGGGATGACAAAATTTAGGAAAAACTGTTGTGTCTCAATCATCACCTTCTGCGCCATTAGCGTTCCCAACAGCTTGATACCATGTTGATCAGCACCAACCAATTGGAATGTTGGTTGCCAAAGTGTAGGCTTCCCAAGACTCTTCCATGTGTCTTCGGGTAGTACGTTGACTCCCGATCCTTCGTCGATGATAGTATTTGTCAAGATATTTCCTTTGATCTCCATATGCACGACCGTTGGCATCTTCCTGATGTTCCCCGTGAGTAATACTGGGTCGATTGTTTGTTCACACCATACAGTGGCAGTTTTGGTACCAATTCTTGCCTTCGTTCCTCCAATCACGGTTGCTTGTCATCCCTGACGACGTTTGTGATCACCAGTCCCAACTGCGGCATAGTCTAGAGAAGGTTAGTTACTTTGATCGGTACGGTGGTTTGCACTACCTGTCGTATGATGTTGGTTTTCGCCTTTGACTGCCAAGAGGTTCTTGGCTTCTCTAGAGGTACTTTGTTTTCCTTCGCCATCGCCAGTTCCACTTCGGTTTTTGCTTCCTTCATCCTTTGTTTCTCCGTACATGGGTTTGGGTAAGTGGCATTTTTTGCTTGTGCTCTGGTGATCGTCAGTACCTCTTGTTCTTCTACTTCCAATATGTGGATACCCTTTTGCTTAGGGCATTCATTATCTTCATGATCGCCTGGTCCACACCACTTACACAATCTCCCTCCTGAACTTTGACCGTTCTGGCAGTCCCTAGCAAAGTGGCCCCATTTGTTGCACTTGCTGCATTGGATCATGGGCCTTCCTTTTGCATCATATTGTATCATGTTTCTCAGACTTCTGTTGCTTCGATAACCTCTAGGGGATGCATTGTTGTTGTACTGGGGCTTCGATGGTGTGTTCGGCGGTGTTGACGGCTCTCCTTGAGTGAAGAGTACTTGTGTACCCCTTACCCTCAAATTGTATGGGCATTCCTTGATGGAATGTCCCATAACTTGGCAGATATCACAGAACATCTTCTTTGGACAGTTCGCTTTTGTGTGACCTTCCCCATTGCACTCTGTACACCACAGTTCTCATGCTTCCCTCGCACTCTCTTTGTCGGCCTTCAATTCTTTCATCATTCGCAGCATATCTTTTCTGAGTGCTTATACGGTCTTGGATTTGTTGTCGTCGCTGTCGTCCAAACTCTCCTTGTTGTTCGTCTTCTTTTTCCCTTGGGAGGATGTTTTATTTTCACTTTCGATGTCCATTGCCTGATTGTATGCTTTAGTGTATGACAGAGGTACGACTTTCATTTTCTTTCTTAATGACGGAAGCAAGCCCTCGATGAACCATCTTTTCTTCAACCCGTCGGCCGGTTGTGCCTCGAATTTCCCTAGCAAATCTCTGAGTCTTCAGTTGTAGGTCCGCACACTCTTGTGCTTTCCTTGCTTGGTATTGTATATCTCCGCAACAATCTCGCTATCATCCCATAGGAGTTTGAACTCCTCCTGGAATGTTGTCTTCAACAATCTCCATGTTGCTTTGTGCACTTGATCTAATTCAGAGTACCAATCAATGGCATTATCTCTGAGTGTCACTAGGAATGCTTTTAGCCACTGGTCCAGATCATCCTGTCCACTAGCTATCCAGCTAGTTTCACGTCTTACAGTGTTGTACTGGATCTTCTAACCCATTCCCCATAAACTTCGGCAGCTTCTGCTGCTCCAAAGTAGCCATCTTTCCCCACTGTCCTCCTTGTGTGTTGGACCCGATTAGACTGGTTTCCCCGCTACGTTCAGGTGCGTCACTTGCACTCTCGGCCATGTACGAGTCACTCCCACGTCTTCCGTCAACGTCCTCAACACCTTGAGTCTCCTAGGGTTCCCTTTGGCACTCTCTCCACCTTGGGGTATTGGGCTCAGATCTTCCACTTGTCAGTCGTTTGTTGTCCTCCGATAAGGACAACTCTCGAAAGCGTCTGATGCTACTATCAAGTTCTTCACTTAATTCATCTTCGTTTTCACAAATTTTATACCTTCCTACGTACGGGGTGCCGAAGGGTCCATCCCTTCCTTCCACCAAACTTTGATGTGCTCTTTCAATGGATGTGTCTATTCTTGTCAGATTCTCATGTGTTCTTTTAATACTCTGGTTTATTTCAATTAGATCCTCATCAAATTCCTTACCAACTTGCTTCAATCTTCTTTGCCCATTTTCTTGTTCTTGCAGCCTGAGTGATCGCCAAACCTTCTCCTCTTGAGTCTCGTGCCCGTCAAGTACTCGATTCTTGTCTTTGTTCGGTCATACGGGCATTTAAAATTTGTTCAGGTGATCATTGCTGACTACCGGATGTACGTCTTTGGCTAGTGTCTCGTTCTTCTTCTCGTTTGGTTCTCTCTTCGTAGCGCTACAGTATTTGCTGCCTTCGGTGTTCTCGATCCTCTTCTTCCCGAAGGTCCTGCAAGATAATGAAATGACGGGCCAGTAGTCTAGACATATGATTTAGGAGGTGATCCACCTTGTCATTAACTTCCAGCCTATCCCAAATAACTTCCTCAGGGATCTCCCGCCTACGGGATTCCCTTCGTACGTGATCTCATAAAGATATCTTCCACAAATTGACAAGATCTTCAGTCAATAGGATTTCCCTTTCCTCATTGCTATTCACGAGCTCATCTGTAGGAAGACCCATCACGCTGCCATGACGAGTGATTCCTTAGTCCGCTCAAGCAACGGCGCCAAATGTTTACTCATTAGGTAGTGTTCAATGTACTACGGGAGTAAACGAGAATAATTCACAAACATAATGCACGTACTAGAATATGAATCACATTTGAATCACAGAACAATCGTAAGAGTAATTGCACAGCATAATGGATTGATTGATTTCATGAAGTATCTCAACAATACATAGCAATTGTCCCCCTGACTACAAATGACACGATACATATATAGATGGCCAAGGTTGGTTGAGATATCAACCGTTGGCAACTCTTCCTAACTCCCTGCCCGACAACTAATCCAACTTTTACTTTAAACTGTGCATGTATTATTTAAACTATTATTATCTATTCCCATTACGACCGACTACATGTATTTAATTAGTACGGTCGATCACAATATAATTAACATGGGCGTCTACAATGAATTATTTGAAATAATAAACAAAAAATTATTATGCATACCAAATAGAGGAGTAAGAGTATATATTTAGTCACACATGAAGTTATTACAAAAGTAGACCAAAGATGGTCAGTCAAAGATCAAAGTCAATCTGACTATATCATCTTGTTTTTCCTTGACGATATAAAATCTATTTAAGGGACGCAACAATTGCTATGAACACAACCATCAACTATATTTTCTATCCACCTAATACTGACAAACAATTAATACATAGTCAGATAAACCATATTATCAAAACATAACAATAAGCATAGTACACTAACTATAGTATTGAAGAGTTCCAATATAGTAGGATCAAACATATCCTAAGCATTACAATCTCAACATAATAGGATTCTTAATGTGTGCAATGGCCTATACTAGATTGAATGCTACTTCTATTTTTAGTTTAGTCACCCAATCCCTAAATGAAACATGCCTACAAGGTTGAAAATTTAGGACTTTACAATATTTAAACGCTATGATGCTTGATTTAAGCAAGAGAGTCAAACTCTTCTACTCTCATTAGTTTTGTAGTTCAGTCAATCACTATATGGACAAAGCCTTTGAAGTTAGGAAAATTTAAAAGAACCTTTCAATATTTAAAAGTTGTGATGCTTTATTTAGTGGGAGACAAAAACTCTTCCAGTCTTCTTATGTGATTCTTCATTGAGCAAATCATACTGATAGTACAACTTGAAAATCAACCACAGGATTTTGTTTCATGTTATATAATGTGGTTTCATGGAGTAGTAGAGGGGAATTGTCTATGCAGGTGACAGATTTTGACTCTATTTATTAATTAATTGAAAATAAAAAGTGGATTTTGTTTCATGTTATATAATGTGGTTTCATGGAGTAGTAGAGGGGAATTGTCTATGCAGGTGACAGATTTTGACCCTATTTATTAATTTATTGAAAATAAAAAGTGCTTGCACTTTTTATTTTCAATTAATTAATAAATAGGGTCAAAAGTGCAATCTATCACCTGCATAGACATTGCCGTAGTAGAGGTAACTTACTGTTTCTGATATTAGGGGAAAAGCAGATTTTGAAGGGATCTGCAACCCTTTACAACTAAAAAAGCCAGACTGCAAAAAAGGACAGCCTGCAGCCACCAAAAAGCCGGCTCCCAAGCCAAGAAGATCATGTTTTACATTTAGAGTTAATCTTGTGGGAACGAAGTGTCATTTCTAGAGAAGGCCCGGAAGCTTTTGATTTTTTACTCGTGACTGTAGTCCAACCTTCTTCCACTTGTGCTGCCTTTTCCTGCCAAGCCAGCACATCACAATCCTGGGTTTGATCATTTGCAGCCCTGGGCGAAACAAACATCCTTGACCAGGTAACTTACTGTTGCCTCGAACACATAACAGTTTTTTCTTAAGCTACAGAGGAAGCTATTTGGTTAAATAACTGTTTAGCAAACACAAATTTTGGTCAGTCAAGTACAATTGTGTTCGAATATAATGATGAGTTGCATCATAAAAAATATTGAAAACCAATATTTTTTACTTGGAGATGGTACATGCACTGACAAAAGCTGTTCTTCGTGAGATTCTTAACATGAAAGTTCACTAAATATTATTAAAGGGTATGTTTATCAGTAAATGACAAATATCATCGAAATCAGGTCAACTTAAATATCTGACAGTAAGTTGGATGTATAGCTAAATCACTTTTTGTGTTAATAATAGAAACTTTGAACAAATAAAAACATGAGATCAAAAAAATTGGGGATACTTGTGTATGCCTTTTGAAACAGACATGGTTATTTCACAACTTGTGCCACTAATTTTAACTTGTGGAAGCCTACAAACATTAAATATGTATTTGAGTTTCTGTTGCATGCATATATTAAGAAAAAGCACGAGCATGTATGCAAAACTACCAGAGATAAATATGAAAATGCCATTGAATATGGATGCACTTTAGATTAAGATAATCTACAGCTTATTCCATGAAGTAATAGTGAGTGCTATCCAAGGCTTCTAGCAGTTAGTTGTATGCTTTGTCTTACTGCCTTCTCTATCCTTTGAATGGTGCCAAGTAACATTACTATTAAAAGCTCCGAGAAAGAGTGAGGTAGAATTAGTTTTAAATTTTCAAACAAAATTAAATAAGCAGGAATCCATTTCTATACTAAGATCCAACTTCTCAGGGAATATATTGTATCCTTATGATATGGATGCCTAATAAAAAAAATTCATTTTGTAGTATATGATCACACTTTTTCCGAACAGGGAAAAATAAAATCCCTCGTATCTTCACATCTATCTAATAAACTATCAATTTTGCCATGTTCCATTTCCTGGATTTGTTGCAAATTAGAGATGGTAAGTGCTCTGCTGCATTTATCGTATGCCTGTATTGAGATGAACTGTATATTTTATTATCTCTAATATATAGTAACCACAGAAGACTTTTAAAATAACATTCTTGTGAAGCTGCAATTGCATTCTAACATAGGTGAATATGAATGAAGCTATCCATGTTCATGGATTCCGGTACATCTCAAATACATCATCACAAATTGGCATGTGAATCAACATTAATTTCTAGAAGAGGTGAATGACTCAAATCTTCTGTACACTGTTCCCAGAAGACGTAGCTGAAGAGAAAGGAAGCTGACCATGTTCATGGATTCCAGTACATTGCATTTTGGAAATATGCCATCGCAAATTGGCACATAAACCGACGTTAATTTCTACAAGAGCCAAATGACGCAAATGTTCTGTAAATTGTTTCCAGAAGCGTCAATCTACAAATATCACACAACTGCTGAGTTGATTGCCTGGTCTAAATCAGCAATCAGATCTTCCACATCCTCAATTCCCACCTGCTTGTTTAAAAATATCGTCAGTCTTGACATCATTAAAAGTTCTGGAGTCTGCCACATATAGAGTCAAGAGTGCAACACTTACTGATATGCGGACTAGATCTTCACTTAATCCACGGGATTTGCGCACTTCAGAAGGTATACTTGCATGTGACATGAAACATGGCAAACTGATGAGGGACTTCACACTTCCTGCCCAAAAAAGCAAATACAAAATGAATTAAACTCATCAAAAAATGATTGCTCTGTTCAGTGGTGACAAATATTCCATAATGATGAAAATAGTTGGATTTTCTTAGAGAAATCGTCAATTCTACAATGTAAATAGTAATTAGAATGTCGGATCCGAAGCTCTCTACTTATGGTTGTATGTTCAAGAATGAATAAAAGGAAAGATATTTGAATTTTAACCTTTCGAGATAAGGCTTTTGAAGTCTTGTGATTCCAACCAGCATTGATATTTGCCACTTACGAGATCATTACGGAGTTACAAGAAAACCTGTACAATGTGATGCGCTATTTGGAATATAGCTTACAAACATTTGTGGATTTTGTTGTCTCTAACACACTCTTTGACCTTGATACTAATGAATACTGTAAGGGATTTATAATAGTTAATCTAAAGCTCGTGATGAAGAGGGTATGATGATCCTTCAAGTCTTGCTCATTGTCCATATATGATGGATTTGATTTAATCAAATTTGTATTCCTAAAACAACAATCCATTACAGTATTAGCTTGAGGTTGCTTACAGAAGGTGTTCTTATCATATCCATGCCCTGGAAATGTTGAACATCTTATGCTTTGGGTATGTATCCCAAGTTAGCAAGTAAAAAACAACACGAAGAAAACACTGCAGTGCATAAGGAACAGAAAATAACTAAGCAAAACATAACAACTAAATGTCAACTAAAGTAATCTAGTTTCTTTTCTCTTTTGGCTTCTCTTGAAAAAATTGGGGAAGAAGTATTTATAATAGATGATTAGAAGTACAAGTTGTTCTCAAGTCTATTCTCAGGCAACGTTGGTTTCATACGTTACATTCCGCCTCATGTAAAATTCAACCAAAAGACCATCTAGACCAGGAGATTTGTCACTTCCAATTCCATAGCTTGCGTCCAACTCTTAACTCCCTGCTAACCTTCAACCTTTTTGAGAATAATTTGTTTCACAAAGGATTGGTTCTTACAAATGAGAAAATCCTTTGAAAGAGGTATCTCATAAAGTTTCCATGGAAGAGCTAAACTTTGTTCTCATTTATTCTCTACTTAAGCACTGAAAATACAATTTTGAAGGCATATCACCCTAAGAAACCCTTTAAATCAATTGCTTTGGGACGGGGATGTCTCGAGATGCGAGGACTTGAGGAGAGCCCCCCTGCTGTCCCACCACCAGTGTCTAAGTTTTGGGGACATTTCTGGGGCATCCCCTTTTTTTTGGAGACTTTTGGGGGACTCTAGGATGTCCCAGAGATGCCCAAGTGTCCCTCACAATGGAAAGCTGCAAAACATATATATATTTTCTTTTAATTTTGAAATGTGTGCCACAAGCCTCTCACCCAAACCCTAAACACTCACAAAAAGTAAAGTATAGGCATCTAAGCCACATTCCAACTCACATCAAAGTTTTAATAACAAAGTTGAAAGTTGCAACAAGTGTGAGCGAAAAAAATTGTAAGGGAAAGATTGATACCAATCCATTGTTGAAAACTTGAATCAAAGGCTTCAAAAGCATTATTCAAACTTCAAGGTAGGCTTTTTAAATTTTTTTTCATTGTTCAATTTAGTAATTAATTAGTCATTACTAATTTTAGTTGACAAATTTTAAATTTAGTGAAGAAGTTTACAATTTACGTTGTTGCAAACTTCAATTTAAATTTGTTATTTTAGTTTTACAAATGAATAATAGAATCAAATTTTACATTTTTTAATTTTATAGCAGTAATATTTTTTTTTTAGATGTTCAATCTTTTGTCAAATCAGGATTTTAATTTTTTGTGTATCCTCTACTTTTGCACTCCGTGTGACCTAAAGTAAGAAAACAATAAGCGAAATCCTTGTTTGATAAAGGTTAAAAATAAGAACTATTTTTTGTGTATCCTTTGTTTTTACGCTTCGTGCCACCTAAAGTAAGAAAAACAAAAAGAAAATCCTTGTGCCGTAATCTCTTGCACTATGTATGATTTGAATTTAATTTTTAAATTATAGACTTACAAATTTCATATCATTTATTGTAGTGTTAATATGAGTTCTCACAACACAAGTGAGGATGAGGTTGAGCCCCAGGAGGTTGAAGAAGTTGAAACTAAATCCAATTATGCACCTGATGAAACTATAAAAAATATGGGTGGAGCAAGTAGTTCCATTGGGAGTGCAAATTTAATCACACTTCCAAAATACTATAAAAAATATGGTGAGGGTCCCTTCAGTCCTAAATCCCCTTCAAAACAATTTACAACTAAATTACAAACAAATCTATCATGTCCCCCAAAATTGTAACACCAAATATGAAATATTAAAATACAAATAACAAAAATCCAAGAAATATCAAAATATAAATATAGACAATTACAAACTAAATATTATTATTATAATTATAATTATCCTAGATAATATTTTAATTATAATATAATTATCCTTGATAATAAAACTACTAATTATAAATATCATTGTAATAGAAACAACATTCACAAGAAAAACAATATGAAATAATATTAATATAAAATATATTAAATCTGAAATATTTAAATAAAATACATCAGCAGCCAATACAAGGAATCCTAAAAGAACCGATTCCTATCAAACATCAGTGATCATTATAATACAAAAGAGAACAAACAAAAGAGAACAAAAGCGAACAATTGATATTATTGATTGTAATTATTATAATGAAAAAATATTTACAATAAACTAATAAATCTGAATATGACTGTAAATGAATAATAATTACAAGCATGGCTATTGGTATGGATTCCTAATACACCGATCCTTAATTATCATTACGGCCAAACAATGCATCAACAGTAATTTGACTCGTCCCTCTAAAAAGGTGCGATGGACACCAAAGAACCTATCCCTTGGCAAACGAATGGTCACAACTATTGGTAAGTCAGGTTATAAAAAAGAAATAATTCCAAAACAGATCGGCATGGAATGGGAGGAAGGGGAGCAAGGATCGACAGGGAAAAAAAAAAGAAAGAAAAGAATATCTAGCATAAGGAACATCTGAATATACTCTAAACTAAGCGAACCATCCCAAAAGACATCTCTAATTTCTGCAGCCATGATATATTGTTATTTATATTCATAAGGATCGTGGCTGATAAGTCTGTATGATGATCGCTAGCTGAAAGAAGAGTCTTCTACGAAGGGATCAGGTAAGTATAGTATAAATTCAAGTAATCAGTCTATAAATTAAGAATTTAAATATAATAAAATTATAAAGTATATATATAAGGAATCATTATAAATTGACAATTAGAAACAATGATGTATATATATAAGATGTATATAGATATTATTTACGATTGTCCAACAATGACTATACACACACATATATATATATACAAATATATATATATATATATGCATTAGTCTCGATTATGCAATAATGATGCTTGCAGCAATTATTAAGTTTTATAAGTAATTATGATATTTTTAATAAGCATGGATAGTAGATTCTTATCCGCTTGATCAACACTAACAATATCTTCTAAGTGTGAAGAACAAATCGATTGAGAATAAAGGTAAGAGATCTGCATAGCATTTTTGGTATTAATATGCATTATGATGTTGTTCTTGAGAATGCCATAACATGTATGAATACTATGGAATATTAATGCCTAAGGATAAATCTGAGTGTGAATCTGTTTGAAAACCTGTTAGGGAGGAAGGGCCTGAGAAAGTGGTGCGTGCCTACAGACCCTGCTTAAGATCCACCTATTCCCAATGCAAGGAGGGGCCATGGATGAGTTGAAAGTCCACTTAAGATCCACCCTATCCGAAGGCAGGGATAGGCCATGGATGGGTGGAGGTCCCACTCAAGTCCACCTGGACCAAAGAAGGGAAGGACCATGGAGGGGTGCGAAGCCTAGACCACTATAAGCTCCACTGGCTTCCTCCAGTAGGCGAAGTGTTTTCTTAGTACATAATAGTTACATTTGTTATGTATAGTTGCTATTACATTTTTATGGCTAAAGATAAATTGTGTGTTTGAAAACTTGCTCAGGAGTAAGGCCCTGAGAAAGTGGTGCCTAGAGACCCCACTTAAGATCCGCCTATTCCCAATGCAAGGAGGGGCCATGGATGAGTGGAGAGTCCACTTAAGATCCGCCCTGTCCGAAGGCAGGGATAGGCCATGGATGGGTGGAGGTCCCACTCAAGTCTGCCCGGACCAAAGAAGGGAAGGGCCATGGAGGGGTGGTAGGCCTAGACCACTATAAGCTCTGTTGGCTTCCTCCAGAAGGTGAAGTGTCTTCCAGAGTTGGACATGGTTGGGGAAAGCAGGTACAAGTTGCCAGTAGGGAGAGTTGTGGTATACAACCTCTTAGGCTTGGAAAATGGCTTCGGGCGGTCCCACCATTTTGCTCCTCCTAGTTCACAATAGGGTGCACTATTGAAATATGCTAACCAATTTTTTCGATGAATTAACACAACATAACCAGCAATAGTTAACTGGATTAGCGTTAGCCTCAAACTAAAAACTGAACTTGAAATGAAAACTACTCAACATCAAGAATGTGCACTCAAGATCCCACTGAGGGCGAGGTGCTAACATATGACGGAGTGAAGAAATTTGAAATTATAAACTGATAGGCGGATAATCCAGCCATGAAAAGCATTTCCACACTACCACCAAACAGTGGGGGGAAAAAATTACAATAAAAACAATTCATCCGCTGCGGCGGGCATCCACAGAGCTGTGGGGATTCACCACTATGAAAGTGGGTATAAGAGAGTTACAAAACAGATTGTCCACACTGGCGGTAAACCATCCAGGGGTAATTTAATGATAAAACAGTAAGTAATTGCAGAACTGAAAGATTGGTTGGATTAGTAATGCTTAATCTCAACCTTACACATTAAACTCTGCAGATTACAAATTACAATGATAAGGAATGAACCCTTAGATATGAAGTATGAACTTTTACAATGATATAACACTCAAATACTGAAGTAAAAGACCAAAAACTGGAAATTGAAGCAATCTGATATAAAAATCAGAATTCTGGAAATTCAACCAGCAAACTGTGAATTCATGAAATGCTCATAAGTTGATCAATTTACCTCCGAATGATGAGATATCAGTTGCAAATGCTTCCTAGAAGTTTGGCGCCCAAGATGCATTCCAGAAACGAACACCAAAGATTCCAGATTATTTAGCACGAATCCCAATGCTCTTCTAAATGGTACGGCCTCCTTAGAAAATCGATTTTGCAAGTAAAAAATAAATACTTGGAATTAAATTCCAATTCTTTGTGGAAGGTGGCGCCTTGTATCAACAATTGATTTGCCAAAGTACCCAGAACGGAAATAAAATCACTCCAATAGATATGAACAAAAATCAGCTTCAGCTGTTGATAAATCAGGAAATCAAAACTGTGAAAATACTCCAAAAATTCTTCAATCTTGATGCTCAATCTGCTAGTCTGATGTTGAGAAGCAGCAATGTAGCCAACTAGGTGTTATATTGCAAACACGAAATTGGATGAGAGGCTAGGAGGTAGACATCCTCGAAGCAATATGTCAATTGTCATTTCGACAGCATAACTTTAGCATAATTTTCATGGATCAAATGCTGGAGCAAAGACCTTCAATAAATAAGAGCTCACAAACTCTTCAAATGCCTGAGAAGCAGATCAAAAGACACAGGAGACCCTTCAAATTCCCAAAAACCTTCAACTTCTCAAGGTGGCGTCCAAAATTGCATAATAAGAATTTTCACTTTATTTTAAAATTCACTTTTAGAAAAGTGGCGTCTATTTTTCCAAGGCATAATATTCATGATAAAAAAATTATTAAAACTCTTCATGAAGGCGTCACCCTTCAAGGTCCCCTTTTTAAACACAACTTTAAGTTGTTCAACAAGGCCAAGGGGTCAACTGCATAATATAACCTTAATGCCTTATTTCAACATAAAAATTGCCTTCAGAGGTCAAATAAGAACTGCAATTAAATGCTCCAACTGGAAATGAAGTACTGAAAGCTGACAAACACCATACTGCTTAAAATAGAATTTACTATAAATAGTAAACTCACAGAAAATGCCAAGGAACCTCCGAACTGGAAACCCTAATTTTACCTCATTCATGCCTACAGGCTTCCGGAATAGGCGGATGAGTGTCACAACGGATTACTGATGAGATGGGGACATTACAACTATTGATAAGCATGTTGCCATGGATTAATGCTAACAAATGTATATATGCATGTTTGGGAATGTTGTTCATGGATTGAATGTAGGTTTTGCAATTCCATATTACATCATTAGGGAGCTATTCAATTGACAAGGTGAAAACCCTAACCCTAGTTTGTGGAAATTTTGACCCATAGGCAAAGTCTAGGGCAAACTAGCACAGGGGTCACTAAAAAATCTTGGGGGATCTAGGGGCACTAGGTTATGGAAGTGCCACTTTTGTAAGCTAGAATTTTAGGGCAGTATTACCAAAGTGGAAGTGCCACCTCCTTTATATCTAAGGAAAAGGTGTAGAAGTATGTGAAAAGTTGACACAAAACCTCATATATAGGGCTGAGATAACTACAATGTGGGGTGGTAGAGAAGAAAATGCACCTACATCTACTTCTTTGCCACTAGGGGAGAGGGGGAAATACACATATTCCAGTTTCTTCTAGCTCAAGGGCGGCAAATTCAACGGGGAAATGTAGGGTAACTAGTGATGCTCCAAACCTGCTAGCATATTTATTCAATGTGCAATTGAAGGATTAGACAAACGATGCCATTGGCAAATTCTTCTTTGCCAATGGCATTCCACTCCATGTGGCTTGCTATGCTTATTATAAGGAAATTGTGCCAAAGATAATAAGGGTGAGACCATCATATGTGCCACCAAGGGAGAGTAAATTGATGACAATCTTGGATAAGAATTATTTCAAGATTAATACTTTAATGGAGAAAATGAAGGAATCTTGGGTCACAAGTGAATGCAACATAGTCATCATAGATGAGTGGATGCACATTAGGCATCATCTACTCATTAATATCAAAGTTACATATACAAAGAGCCATTATTTCTTTAGGGCTATTGATTGTCTAGGGCATCGCAAGGATGATTTTCAATTCTAGATCCTTAAAGATGCTATAGAGGAGGTTGGGTCACAAAATGTGGTGCAAGTAGTGACAGATGTGACCCATGTGTGTAAAGATGCAAGGAAGTCAACCGAAACAACTTATAGATTATTAAATATTGAAGGTTGAAATCCGTGAAAGATGATGCAAAATCCTTTCATAGGAATATTCCTAATAGTATTTTGCCTAATGTGGCAAATTTTCATGTCAAAATGCCTTACGGTTGGTGAGATATGAAAAGTTCAATTTTTTGCAGGGTGGTTTACGAAAACAATTAAATCAAGAGTTCTACAAAGGCTGAAGCAAAATGATCTGCCAAGGAGGCTTGTGACACTATTTTACACAATATGGCAAGATTTCACAAGCAAATGCTAATCTAGGTAAAGTTATGCATACATCATTGTTTATCATGCTTCTAGATTTATTGGGCATTTTTGAAAACAGGTTCGTGAGTTTGATGATTTGTTGAATCTTCATATTTACTCTATAGCATCCCTCTAATTCAAACAGTTGAAGGTCAAAAGCTGAGTAGTGTTAGTCGGATTTTAAAATCTTTAAGGTTCCTAGAACCCTTAGTATTCATGCCATTACCTTTTTTTGACATTTTAATACCCAAAATTCTTTGAAATTCTCAAAAATTTCTTAAGTTCCTAACCTACCTGGAACCCCTGACATTCGCCCATTGTTTAGTTCCTAACCCATTAAGAGCTCCCAACAATTCCTAATCTTCTCAGAATCCCCGAGAATTCCTAATTCCTCCTTTACCCCCAATAGTTCCTAATACACCCCTAAGTCCCAATAGTTCCCAATACCCTGACAACCCCTAACACTATTTAAAAGGGCATCTTAGTTCATCTCATCAGCACTTCAGTGGGAACCAAGAACAAATCAAAGGTTCTCATGGTATCAGGAATTGCCTTTTCCTTTTATACCACTTTTTATTTGCCTAATTTGTTCTTGAATGCTCCTTTTATCTTGACTCCTCTCCTACAACATATGAAATGGAATGCATCGAGGAAATGCGTCTCAAGGCTGCCATGCTCACAAGAGATATATAAAATGGCTTTGTTATAAAGGCTTTAGAAGCTTTCAAAAAAGTGCAACTAACAAGCCAAGCTCCACAACCTTTGCTAGCATCGACTCAACTTGTGCTCTAATGGCATTGGCATAGAGTATAGACATTCATCAAAACATGAAAGATGAAGGAAAGCTATCATATAGTTTAGTTGTAATTGTGTTGGTAGACACATGCAAATGAGGAAGCACAAATAGCACACCAGCTATTTAGCAAAATGCCTCAAAGGAGATGTGGTTTCTCAAAGTGCCAGGATTACAAAAAATGCAAATTGGGTTTGTTGAAAATGCTTTAAAAATTTTCAAAGCAAAGGGATTTGGTAGGCACAAATCCAAATTTCACATCCTTGGGTGGGCATACTCTCTACTTGTGCCAAAATAGGAGCTTTAAAACATGATTTCTCAATGAGACATGGTCTCATGGAGTGCCCTGAGCGCAAGATATACACAAAATGGACTTGTTAAAAAGGCTTTAAAACTATCAAGTCAATGCAATATGCAGATGCGAAAGTATATCTTGCAACTATTACTATTGTGAGTGTTCTCGCAACATGTGCATATTCAAGATATTGACTACAAGGCAAGGAGATTCATGGTTATATAAAGATTAGTGGAATTCAAAAAAACGCTTTGATGTGGAATGCTTTAATAACCTTCTATGCTAAGTGTGGGAGTTTAGATGAAGCACGCCATATATTTGATACGCTGCAATTGGAAATGCTCAGATATGGGAAAATCTTCTTTAAAGACATTTCTTCCTAGCAGTCAACTTGTAGCCAAAGAGAACCTTAGTAGATGTTGGAGGGGACTTTCTACCATTGGTCAAACCTTGGTTTTGGTTCTACATGATTCATGTCTAGGCAAAGTGTTGAATATGCTGAAGCTCCTCTTCAAGTTGATGATTATGCATGATTCAATGGTTACATCTCCTTTGGAATCCTTGGCACAAACAATGAAAGATTCGAAATTGGGGCCTTCCAATGTACTCATCAGAAAATGGTAGATGGACATCAAGTGATAAATTATATCTTACCATATAACATAGCGTTTTCATTTCCATAAATGGGCTTATCTAGAATTTTCCATGCTAATAATCAGCAACAAAAGAAAACACTAGATCTGCAGTTTAAATGAGCAGTTCTTGCATGACCAGCAGCATAAATGGTTTGACTATGGCATGGATTTAAAGCCCTCAAAATTTGGAATCCTACAACAACAATTTGAGTCTTCAAAACAATTACTTTTACTACAAAAAAAGCAACAAGAATGGTACAGACAGTACCATATTGGCAGTCCATTTGCATCATAAGAGAACACATCATTATACTGTGAGCACATATCTAATGTCTCAATGCCAAGAGTTTGGACTGGGTGGGATGGACAGAGTTTCAAGATGTTGAATGCACTTTTGGAAGAAATCATCCCAGTGAGAGTAATCCTTCAAAAGTGGACATGGGAAATGTTGCACAGACAGGAGATCAAGGCACCACCATTGAAATGGACACCGAATCTACATAAATATCATTAGATTAAGCTTCCAGTGTGTTATTTAAAGAGGGATATGAGGAGCCTTTCGTTCAAGAATTGGCAAATTCAATAACTATGACTTATGATATAGAAATTTGGACAAGACCTCAAATTCAACATCTTTAAATTCTTAAAGGGGAGTTTCCAAAAGTTGGGCTATCTTTCTCATCTCTCATCTAATTTAACTATAAACATTGGGCTTCTTTCCTCATTTCTTTCTTTAGTTGTACTGTCTATATAGTTTTCTCTATGTTACCAGTTTGGCCCCTAGATAGCCCGGGTCTCGATCCAATCCGGCCTAGGTTTAGGGTCAAGATCCAGTCCCTGGTGGGTTCGGCCAGGCCAAGGTCCCACCTGCAATCGATGGGTCCATTCCGAATGAGCCCGGGCGAACCCGGGGGTTTTTTGAGTGGATTCCACAAAAAAGGGGAAAATTTTGCCTTTTTCATAAATAAATTAAATATTGTTTACTTTTTTTTACACTCTAAAAAGTACTATTTGCCCCCAAAACCCTAAGATGATGTGTGCCATGAAGGCTTGATTGGTTTTGAAGGTCTTAATTTGGGTCTTATTATGAACGCAAAAGGATGTACGCAATGAAGGTTTGTGTACTATCCTTTCATTTGATTTGCCAAGTACTCCAAAACCCTAAGATGATGTGTGCCATGAAGGCTTGATTGGTGGGTTCGGCCAGGCCAAGGTCCCACCTGCAATCGATGGGTCCATTCCGAATGAGCCCGGGCGAACCCGGGGGTTTTTTGAGTGGATTCCACAAAAAAGGGGAAAATTTTGCCTTTTTCATAAATAAATTAAATATTTTTTACTTTTTTTTACACTCTAAAAAGTACTATTTGCCCCCAAAACCCTAAGATGATGTGTGCCATGAAGGCTTGATTGGTTTTGAAGGTCTTAATTTGGGTCTTATTATGAACGCAAAAGGATGTACGCAATGAAGGTTTGTGTACTATCCTTTCATTTGATTTGCCAAGTACTCCAAGTTTTCAAGTTTGCCTACAAGTCTTCATCTATAATATTGTCATCCAATTGGACAATCTTCCCTTGATGTTACTTGATGCTTACTTGCAAGGAGAAATGCAACAATGTATTTAATTTTAATATATAATATATATCATGACATTCAAGTTTGACTAATTGACATTCTAATATTTTTTATTTTTATGGTGGTTTTGTTTAATATACAATATATGATGCTATGTGTGGTATTTGGAACTTAATTACTGTTTTAAATATGTATATATTTCTGATTTTCAGTATGTTTTTGTATAGATGAACCCAAAACAAACCCAACCCCCAAAAAAAAAATGACCGAACCCACAAACCGAACCCTCGAACCCAAACCCAAACAAGTAACTTAGAGTTTTCTATATTTATGGGTCTAAGGACTCCTTGTAATTTAACTTCATTTCCTTCATCATCAACATATTCTAATATTTTAGTATAATAGTTCACACTAGCCTAGTAATCAATCAACCAACTCATTCCAATGATTGCAGCATACAACCTTGAGGGTTGACGTATAGTTTAATTTTGCTTTCAAACTCAATTTTTTTTAGAAGGTTGGTTCCTATTTCTGTTGAAATTTTGTCTTGATGTAGCTAAAACTTTTAGTTTCTTTATCAAAGGAATACAACTGAATTGCCTAAATTTAAGATGTAATTGGAGGAGCTATTGGACAAAGATTAATTTGGCCAAGTGAAACACCAATTAAAAGAAGATGGAACCCTAAGGTTGTGTATAGATTATCAAATACTAAATAAAGTAATAGTGAATAATAGATAATTGTCCTCACATTTGATAAATGAAGAGAGTAAAGCTAACAAAATATCACCAACTAAGAATCAAAGATGAAGATATCTCAAAACTAACCTTTTGAACTAGATATGGGTATCATGATTACTTAAGATAAATGTGTACTAGTGTTTGTAGATGACATCCTAATCTACTCTAAAAATGAACACTTTGTACACCTCCAATTACTGTTGCAAAGGCTAACAGAATAGAAGCTATATGGAAAACTATCAAAATGCACATTTTTTAGAGCATTTCATTTATAGGGCATATTATACCAACTAAAGGAATTATAGTAGATCTTGACAAGATCAAGGTTATAGTGGAGTGGTCAATAAAAAATGTATTAGAAGTAAGAAGTTTTATGAGTTTAACAAAATATTATATAAGGTTCATAGAAGGATTCTCTACAATCACAACCCTATTACGTCTTTGCAAAAGAAGGATAAAAGATTCGAATGGAAATAACAACTAGACATTTCAACTTTAAAGGAGAAAATAATCATAGCCCCTACCTTAAGAGTTCCTAATCCTAATAGACACTTTGTTGTTGTCAATAATGCAAGATAAAGGTATAATTGCTTAGGAATTTAGAAGACTAAAGACACATGAAATGAATTACACACATCATGATCTACATTTGACATCAATTGTGCATGCTCTTCAAAAATGGAGGTATTTCCTATTGGGAAAATCATTTGAGTTGAACACTAATCATCAAGGGTTAAAGTCTTATATCCACTCAACTATATTTGAATGCTAAAGCAATGGAGATGATTAGAGTTTTAAGTGGAGCATGATTTTGAGATTGAATACATAAAGAGTTAAAAATATAGTGCTAAATGCTCTTGGTAAAAGAGGACACCTGATGGTAACAACTTTTAAAACAACTTTCAAAAATCTTTTTTTTTGGAATAAAATTATAGTTGCTTTGATATTATCACAGAATATGTATTCCTAATTCTAGAGAACCAAGACCTTAATTTTAACCAAAGCTTGCTATGCTCCTTATTTAGAACATCTAAGAGCAAATAAGATATATTTAGACCTTAAAAGTTGTTCTTTTGACCAGCAATAAAAGAAAAATAAAGTGCTCTTTGTGGTAAAATATTGGAGTGTTAAAAGTCAATAATTGTCCAACTAGATAGTTATATCCTCATGACATATCACATCATAAGTGGCAAGTTATCAATATGGATTTTGTAAAAGGGTACAAGGGTTGTCAATGACACCATACAAACATAATACAATATTGCTGGTAGTGGATAAATTTGCCAAGGTAGCTCATTTCATATTGGGCAATTTTACTAATGATGACCTCAACCTTGTTAGAATATTGTCATTGATGTCAAAGGAAACATGCAACAATATATAAGAAACATGCAACAATATATAGAGGACATGCAACAATATATATATTGACATGCAACAATATATTCCCCATTGGTGCCACTTATGGATAGAACAAAAGTGTGGAGTTGGATAATTGGATAAAACAAAGTACCTCAGCTTACACAATCAGATTTGTTGATAAAACAAAGCATCACAACTGAAAATCAGATTTGAAGATCTATTGCTAAAAAAAAAAAGCATAAAGACAGCATGCAGCTAAAAATCAGATTTGAAGATCTATTGCTAAAGACAAAAAAAGAAAGCATAAAGATGGCATGCAACCGAAAATCAGATTTGAAGATCTATTGCTAAAAATGAAAGAAAAAAAAAACATAAAGATAGCATGCAGCTAAAAATAAGATTTGAAGATCTATTGCTAGAAACAGGAAAAAGAAAGCATAAAGATAGCATTCAAAAAGATAACCACTGATGCATGCTAAATGGAGTTGTTTTTTCTTTAAAAAAATAGAAATATATTATGAAGTGAAAAAAGGAAAAAAGATATAGTACAAATTTGCATGCAATAGTCTATGTTTTTTTGTGTAAGAAGTTAGACAAAAAAAAAAGTCAGTTGTATGAAGCAGTCTTCATGGCAAATTCATAAGAGAAAAGAAGCAGATTTGAAAGTAACCAATGCACAGTTTTTGAAAGGTGTAAGGGGCAGAATTGGACAAGAAAAGTGCAGAGATAAAGTTCAGTTTTTGAAGAAGCTGATTTAAAGAATGGATTTGTTGTTATTCGTCTTCCACTAAAAAGATATTATACCTATTAGTGTGAAGGTTGGTGCCTCTCATTTTCAATGCTCAGCTATGAGTTGGTGCTCACTTTTGTAATCGAAGGTTGGTGTCTTCTGTAGGTTGGTTCCTAAATATTAATAAAAGCAATATTTTTCCATGGTTTTTCTTCCTGTAAGGGTTTTCAACGTAAAACTGGTGTTCATTTTTCTTATGGTTCATTTGTGCTATCAAGTTTTGATTATTCAGTTTTTAAAAAGTTAAAAATTATTCTTATACCGATTCAACACCCCCACCCCCCACCAATATAAGCGTGTGTGTAATGTCCCCTTCTAATTAATCTTCCAAGAATCAGAGGATTAGCCTATCATGTCGACCCTCGTAGGCTAATGGTTCTGGATAGAGGGTCACTTGAACAGGCACTTGGTCGTGAATTTGCAGTGTTGATATCTGGAGTATGGTGACGGGTTGAATTTGTGCATTTGGCATGATAATTGTGCTTAAAATTATGATCTTCACCTTTAATTTCACCATCCTTGGTCTAGGGACCATGTGTCTTTAAAATGGAGGGGTCACTTTATATTTTTCAGTTACTATTCATTACTAAAGTGAAAAAAGTTATAACTTAAGTGAATAGTACTCACTTTAATGAATAGTGATTTCAATGTCAAATTATAAAAGAAAGAGGAGAAGTTCGACCCCCTCATGTTTTGAAGTTATTTTGCTTGCTTGGCTTGTGAGTTTGGAGTTTGGGAGAGAGGGAAAAACTAGGGATTCCTAATTTCTGCAATGGGTGAGCCTGGAGGGGGTTTGTTGTTCGTTTACGAGCTGCTTGAGGGTGTGAAACACCACTTTAAGGTTGCTGATCTGAGTTTAGTTACTTCATTTGGAGCCATATATTGCTGTTTGCAAGTTATTGGAGCTTTCTTCTGAAAGGGACTTTGCTGCCATTGACTTCATTTTCATCTAAAAGGGAGCTGTTCGCATTTTATAAGGTTTTGGAGCTGATTTTTTGCACCTACAGCCAGCCGCCCTTTCATGAGGGTTTCAAATCAGCATAAAGAAAAAAGACGCCTCCTTTTTGTGGCTGCAATCACTTCCAAAAGGGGCGCCCTTACCCTAAAGAGCTTTTCAATTCATCTTTTGGTGGGAGAAGCTTGTCATTCGAAAGTTGTAAGCACTTATTTGGGGTTTGGTACTGTAGCAAAACACTATTCGCAGAGTTACTAGGCTGTAAGTTAAAGTTTAGTAGAAGATATATCTAGCTTTTGAAAGGATGTATGTTATATGTTGTATGCAATCTATTATGTAATGAAGAAAGTATCTTTGGCACTTAAATTGAGTCATTACTCGAATGGTCTTAGTAGATTAGTTTATTTAAAGTTCCTATTGCATGTAAATGCTTGTTAGTATTGTATCATTATTGGCATCAAACGCAAAAACACAAAAAAAAAAGAATATCAATTGAAAACAAAAAAATCAGACCTACAAAAATCACAGTGAAACCCAATCAGCAGAGTGGTGGTTAACTACAGTGTGCTCTTCAATTGGCTCCTTCAAAAATAAGCCTAACAAGCTAGAAGGTAGATCTTGAGAAGCACACATGGTTGGTCATGATGGATATGGTTTCTCATCAAATAGGGCACCTTTGTTTGATGGAACTAATTATGCATTTTGGAGCATAAGAATGGAAACATATTTGAGTGCTATAGGTTTTGATATTTGGCAATTTGTTGTTGATGGTTACACAACTCCTTCGACTCCTCCAACAGATGTTGGAAGAAGCTTAGTGAATGTAATGCCAACGCCGAGGCCAAGAATGCTATTCTTTGTGGGCTGTCTGAATTTGACACCTGTTTTGATGGAACTAATTATGTGTTTGGAGCATAAGAATGGAAACATATTTGAGTGCTCTAGGTTTTGATATTTGGCAATTTATTGTTGATGGTTATACAACTCTTACGACTCCTCCAACTGATGTTGTTGGAAAGAAGCTTAGTGAATGTAATGCCAAGGCCAAGGCCAAGAATGCTATTCTTTGTGGGTTGTTTGAATTTGAGTTCGTGAAGGTGATGCATTGCAAATCTGCACAAGAAATGTGGGATAAGTTGAAAAATATTTATGAAGGAGATAAGTTAAAAATGCAAAGCTTCAAACTCACAAAGAACAATTTGAAGGCCTCAAAATGGAAGAAGAAGAAAATATTGCTTAATACCTACTTCGTGTAGATGAGATAGCCAATACCACTTGAGGTCTTGGTGAAGAGATTGAAGAATCCAAAGTTGTTCAAAAGGTTCTAAGGTCCCTCCCTTTGTGATTTGATGCAAAGGTTTATGCCACTGAAGAAATGAGAGATCTTGACAAGCTAACGAAAGATGAGTTGCATGGAATCCTAACTGCCTACGAGATGAGAACCATTGATGAAATATCCAAAAAGGAGGCAGACTTCAAAAGCTTCAAGAAAAGAAGAAAATAAGGAGCATGGACCAAGTGACAATGATGATTCGGATGAAGAAGAAGCTCACTTCATGAAAAGACTAAAGAATAGATCAACGAAATACAAACAAAAGTTACCTTTCAAGTGCTTTAGTTGCGGAAAAGTAGGACATTTTGCTTCCATATGTCCATATGCAAAGAATGAGGGCAGCGATAATGAGAAAAGACCCCAATACTTAAAGGGTTGTCAAGAGAAGAAAAGGAATTTTCAAAAATTCAAAAAGAGTCTTTATTCCAAAGAATACATCAGCTCATCAGAAGATAGCAATGGAGAGTCTTCCAAAGAAAAAGAAGAAATGCTCTATATGGCAAAAGAAGAAAAAGGTGATCAAAAGGAAGATTCGGAAAATAAGACTAATGAAGAAGATGAAGGTGTAGATCTTGAAGAAAAGCTTTTCTTTGCCTATAATGAGATTGAAAAGCTTAAATGAAAAAATTCAAAACTGAAAAGTACAACTTCAAGAAGACAATGAATCAAAGGATAAAGCATCACAAGCTTTTGAGGAAGTTGAAAAGAAAATTGTAGATCTGGAAATTCAGGTCGAAGAGGCCAAAAGAATTGAGGAAGAAGTGAGAAGTCAAATGAAGATGAAAGAAGAAAACTGTGAAAAATTAGAATCCGAAGTTGTTTCTCTAGGGAAGCAATTGGACAATGCTATGGCTCAAACAAACACGGATTTAAAGAATAAAAAGAGCGCAGAAACTTTGAACAAGATCATCAATTCTCAAAAGTATACGTTTGATAAAAGTGGCATTGAATATGAAGGAGGCCAAAGTTCCAAAGCAGCTAAAACATCCAAGAAAACAAACGAAGAAAAGCAAAAAAGCTATGTGGATAGTCTCAAAAGTGAAGGAAGGTAAAAGAAAGTCCGAAGGCAAGATCATATTCTGAAATTAGAAAAAATGTCTTCAGAAAATCTCTTCCATCCAGGCAAGCTCAAATAACCAGGTTTCATAACTCTTTTTATGGCTATTGTTTTTCATGCAATCATTTTGGTCATAAGGCTATGGATTGTAGGGTACATGCAAGAAATAATTTCAGTCATAGAAATAATCCTAGAACAAAAATCAAGGTTTCATGAATAGGAATCTAAATTCCTTTTCTCCTTCAATGAATTTTAATGTCATATGCTACAAATCCAATAATTTTGGGCATACTGCAAAGGTTTGTAGAAGTAATTTTGTAGAGCCTCCTAAACAAAATGGGAAGGAAGATAATAAGGTCAAAGAAAAGGAAGAAAATTCAAAAGTTTGGAGAAAGAAGAAAACTGAAGAAAAAGAAAATTCTATGATTGTTCAAACAACCCTATGATTGTTCAAACAACCTGTTGTGACCATTTCACACATCACCCCATTGCAAATGGGGACCCCCTGTTTTCGCTTTTTGCCTCGGTGTTGCAACTGCTTATCACTTGTCTTTTTACAATGAGGTCATCATTTTGAGGGTTCCAAGTCAGTCTTTTTGCAAGTCATCTGAGCCAAGTCAAGAATCCATGCTTGAATCAGCGCACAGACGCCATGGAAGTGCTCAGAAGGCCTAGGAAACGAAGATCACCTGTGAATTCGGCCAATTCTGAGACTTCCTACTTTTTAGGAAATCTTGCTTTTTCGCTTTTTCATTTTTGGCATTTTTGGACCAAACAGGGTTCCCTATTTTCTAGGGTTTTGCTTTTTCTATTTTTAAAAAGTTTCTATTTTTGGAAAGTTTCTATTTTTAGAAAGTTTCTATATTTGGAAAGGTCTCGAATTCCAAAAATGCACTCAAAAGTCCAAAAAAATCGAAAAATCACTAAGAAAATCAAATAGAAATTTTGAAAAATCATTAAAAAATCTGGAAAATCAGTGAAAAGCATGAAAAATCAGACCAAAAAGTATCGGATTCTGGAAAAATCAGTTCGAAACCAGTCAGATCTGAGAAGTAAAATCACAGAAAATCAACTCGAAAAGGATGAAATTTATGAAAAATCAGGTTAAGTCTGGAAAATTCGCCATGAGAAAGGTCCTTGAAATGTGGGACGGAAGTATCAAGGGAGAAATGTCTAGACCCATCTAAAGTCCGCCTAACCTTAGGCAAGATGTTGGTGAACTCCGCCCAAGCCTTGAAAGGCTAAGAAAACATTCTTTGAAGTCCGCCATACACTTGCCAATGGTTTGGAAAGTCTGCCTAGGCACATGGGAGATGAAAAAATCAAAATTTTCACTAAGTGTTGGTGCCCAGCAAAGAAAATTTCGAAAATTTGCTAAGTGTGAGGGCCTAAAAAGGTGGAAAATTGATTTTTTGGCTGAATATTATGACATTTCCAAGGGATAAAATGTTAAGCAAAGTGCCAAAACCTTTGGAAGTCCGCCATGTTCAAAGAAGGAAATCTAAAATCTTTTAAAGTCTGCCCTAGAAAAGAGGGACGTCCAAGATGCTTGTCCAAAAGGGTTGGAAAGTCCGCCATGGTCTATCAAGGGAGAAAATAATGATTTTTGCTGAGTGTTTGGTGCCTAGCCAAGACAAATTCGAAAATTAGCCTAAGTATAGAGGTCAAAGGATGAAAAAATGGGGATTTTGGCTAGGAATCATGACGTTTTCAAGAGGCTAGGTGCTAAGTTTGAAAGGACAAGCCCTAAGGAGATTAGGCTATGGCAAGAAATAAAATGAAGTGTGCCTAGCACAAAGATGGGAGAGAAATTAAAATTGCCTAAGTATGGGTGTCTGGAGGAAATGTTAAAAAATTGACAATTTTGGCCACAGAAAAATGCACAAGGCAAAGAGAAAGGAGAGTTCGCCCTTGGCCAGAAGAGATGGAAATTTGTCAAGCATCACAGAATTGCGCCTAACAAAGATGTCCAGACAAGGATTTTGCCTAGAAAAAATTTGACTGAGCAAGAGAAAATTTGACTTTGGTCGAAGAAACTAAGCTCAGTGCAATTTAAAATTTGCCATAGCAGAAGAAAATAGGGATCTGGCATAACATTTATCGACGGAATGGCTAAAATTTTGGCTTGGCTAGACGAAATTGGGAATAAAATTGGCCAAAGAAAATGAAGAGGAGATTGGATAAAAAAAAAATGACAAAAGTCTTGAAAGTTTGCCTTGATAAAATAAATAAAACAAGTCTCAAAGAGTTCGACTTCTAGAGAGAGAGTATGGCAAATCAGTGAGAATTCCGACTTCGGGAGATTAAAATGGAGAATTAAATATGAAATATGCCCGTGCCAAGATGAAAATTGCAAAGAGAGTATGCAATTCGCTTTGAAATGATAAGTTCGACACAAAATTCACCGTGACTTCAGGAGAGAGAGTGTTCAAGAGAGAGAAAATCTGAATTTGTTTATTTTATTTCTTGCAGGTGGATGACGACACGAGGCAAATCTTCAAAGAAGAAGCAATGGCGTGGAATGGTGGCAAGTCTGCTTCAAGCCAAATGAAGTGAGGGAAAAAGGATGGGACAAGCACAAGAAAGTCTGACTTTGCCCAAGCATAGCATGTCCAAACCTTTGTAAGGCATGTTCAAGGCAAAATAAAGTCTGACCTGGATAAGAAAATGTCTTGAGCATCATGAAGTCCGACTTTGCTCAATGGGTGGATGGCACAAGAAAGTCTAACTTTGCCCAAGCACAGCATGTCCAAACCTTTACAAAGTCTAACTTTGCTTGGAGAAGGTATGTACGAACATCCATAAGATCCGCCAAGTACAATGGCAAACATGATGCAAAGTCCGACTTAGGCCGAGAGAGAAAACGTCCAAGCTCATGTGAAGTCCGCCCAAGGAGAGGATGAGAAAACTGGCTAAGCGTTGATACCTTGGGGAGAAGAATTCACTAAGTGTTGGACATAAAACAAGAAGGATGAAGAGGAAAATAAAGAGGAAGTGAATAAAATCTTTGTCCAAGGATGGAATTTGTCCTACATAGCACAACCAAATTCAGAATTGAAGGAAAATCCACAGGCAAAGTTCATTCGAGCATCGAGATGGCCAAAATCTTGGCTAAGTTATAAAATGAAACTAAATAGCCAAAATTTGGCTAAGTATGGGAAATACTTCACAGAGAAAGTTCCAATTTCCTCCATCATGGCGAAAGCACAAGGGCATTCTTCTCCAAATTCAAGACACTTGAACGGATATCCAGACATCTTGGAAGGATTTCACCTACAATCCCAGATCTGTTGAAGCAATCAGGGCAACTTCTTGAGGGATTTCATCTCCCGAAGAATTAAAAACAAACTTCCAATCAAAATCAGATGGTGACAAAAAGAGTGTTCCAAACAAGATCTCCATACTTAGACAATTTCTTGGCACAAATTGGAGAATTCAAAGAGGAAATCCAAAGGAATAACATCAACCCAGTTCAAGCAGGAGGAAGTTCAAAACAACCAACTTCAAGTCCAGACACTTGCTCCAAGGGGAGACTTCCAGACCTCAAAGATTCCAGTACAAGTAAGAAGAAGAAATCAAAGTCTCAAAAGGAATCCAGGATCACAGCTAGGAAGGAACAAGCACAACGGACAGAGTCATCGGCAAGGAAAATATCCTAAGGTAAGCATGTGGAAGAAAAACGAAGCAACCAAGGAAGGCATCCTACACGCTGAGGTGGCGCTTCGTCATCTTCCAACCAATCAAATTGTTCTGAATCAACATGCAACAACTTTCTATTTTATTGTTGATCTATATTTAGCAAAAAGGACAAGTATCCTCAAATGAAATTTTCTCATTGGTCGAAAGTGACAAACCCTAATTAGGGTTTTATTTTGTAATCTCGGCCATTGATTTGAAATCAATCTTGGCCATTGAATTGTAATTGGGGAGCCTATAAATTGAGCTCGCCCCCTCATTTGTAATGTGTGGAGACAGAGTATGAAATTGTTGCATTGAGACTATTTCGAATAATAAAAGCTCTTATGCATGATTTGCTTTGAACAACTTTTATTGTCAAATAGTAAGCGAGGTTGCATATCTTCTTCCGCCATAGATTAAAGTTAGAAGTAGATTTAAGTAGAATTTGCTTTGAAAGTTGGTTAATTGAATGAGAGATTGATCGTATTGATTCAATGGTGAAGTGTAGCTCATACTTTCTTCGAATGGATGATTTGCATTCGATGCGTAAAGTTAGCCTAAGCTCTTAATTGTGGAAGCTTAACTTCAACCTTATTCGAGGTTTGAAAATTATCATCACAACCCTTGAAGATTGCACCCATTTTGCGTATGTTGTCCAGCAGGAGGCAAAACAAAGTGTGGTTTATTCCCTTCACCGAATCCTTATTGTCTCTTGAGTTCTTAGGCATAGACTAGATTCTCCTGAACCCTTATTCTTTTTGCCTTTTTTTTGAGATCCACACTGAAAGTCCTAAAGTGAAGAAAGCCTTCAATGATAAATTCCCTAAGTCCTAAACTTGTGAAGATTTTCTTACGTAAGTCCCCTTGTTTATTACCAACATATCACAACAGCCATTGAGCTTATCCACACGTCGAGACCCGACAAAAGAAACCTTGGAATCGCCATATGATCTTCTCGCAATCTTAGCATACGCGGTGATTTTTCAAGAGAGGATAGAGTGTCTTTGGACATTTTATTCTGTGTGTTCGGTGGATGATAAAACGTACACCAACACAACCCTACATGCACAAAATTAAGGCGATCAATAGTACATTGATAGTGGCTACTCAAGACATATGACGGGTGACAGAAGCAAATTTCTCACCTTGAAGAGAACGAATGGTGGAATAGTAAGGTTTGAAGACAATGCTTCAGCTAACATTTCAGGTAAAGGCACTCTTGTTCTAAATGATGGAAGAACAAAAATTGAAAAAAAAATATATGTTGAAGGTTTAAAACACAATCTTCTCAATGTGAGCTAGATGTATGACCAAGGATGTAAGAATATGAGTTTGCTTGATATTAAGACCTATCGACCGATGAGGTTATGAAGTATGTTACAAATGAGTAAAAAGACCTTCCTTATAAAGGAATAGATTTGAACAGGATTGTGACATGTGACAACTAAGTCATAACTAACTACCTAGGATAATGTGAAGTCTAGATAAGACAACTAAGACTTCTAGAAGGAATCTTATATCCTAAGTAAACATGTGAATAATGTGGTGTGGCCCCATTATAACCTATCACCTAGTAAATGTTACCTAGGAACATAATTAAATGCCTAAGTAAACTTATGTAAGTGTAATTAAATATTTAATTACACCAACAAAGGACACACTCTTTCAGTTCTAAAGGATGTGAAATAAGTAAAGAAGGCAGATCCATTGCTAAAGCTAGTAGAGCAAGCAACAATCTCTACATTCTAAATGACATCAAAAGTGAAAAGTGAAAAGTGTTGTATGACTCAAGAAGATGAAAGTTGATTGCAGCATAAGAGATTGGGACACCTAAGTTTTGACAACCTTATTAAAGATTAGCACCAACTCCCCCGAAGTACCAAATTCGAACAATTGAAGCACCAATTCCAGCATGAGCACCAACTCATTCAACATGATGAGGCTGCACGACTACAGTAAAGATTCACAAGCTCCCACAAAACATTCTAATCATTCATATCTCATGCAAATCGGCCAAACATAGAATGCAAATTATATAGAAAATGGAACGAATTAATTCCAGTGCAACACCTCATACATCCGGTACTGCAAAGAATGGAAGCAAATGCACTCAAATATTCATGTCCTCCACACTGAGTTGACTCAAAAAAACCTTTGATAAACTCTTCCAATCATCATCTATAGCTGTGTACACCAAAACTCAAAAAGTCTATGCTCAGGAAAAATTGGAACCAAGAAAAAACACCATTAGAAATAGATTGAATGCCTTTTAAAATCATTTTTCAGTCTATAGACTCCACAAAATCGAATATGCTTGCTCGGCTAACACATTTTGTAGGCCCCTTAAATGAGGCGATAGCATATTTCTAAAAGAGCACACACACCTTAACTAAATAATCTGCAATTTTTTAAAGCAACAAAAGCCAATCTTCTACATAGCAACACCTTCCAAACTTTTGCCCATAAGGAATTCAGACTCACGATATTTTGAAGTCAACTAAGAAAAGAAATGAAATGCTAGGCTCTACAAACGTTCGCTGACAAAAGGTCCGCCATATTCAAAAAGTCACACATAGTAACTCCTAACAAAAAAACACCTGCACTGTGTATAGCCCATGCATAAGAGGAAAAATATAGCGATAGCTTCAACAACAATCATGACCTCCATACAAAACGATTCTAAATGAATGCAAGCCAACATATTTGAAAAATCATGATGGCGCTAAAAATCCACTATGTATATAGTCTCTATTGCATGCACATATATTTTAAAAAAATTCAAACTTCTCACAAAGTCCCATATTAACTCTCACGTCTCCAAAACTTACAACACATGCCTTGAATAATAAAGGCGATGCAAATCACCACGTCCTTCACACACACTTTCAACCAGGAAGGAACAAAACCATATTTTAAATGAACATGGTAATAGATATTTATTTTGCAATAGATGTTTCTGAATAAGCACGATAATAAACCTGGTCCTACTGAAGTCGTTGCCATCATTCCTGTTGGTGAGTGTTTTATCATCCACCGAACACACAGAATAAAATGTCCAAAGACACACTATCCTCTCTTGAAAAACCACCGCGTATGCTAAGATTGCAAGAAGATCATATGGCGATTCCAAGGTTTCTTTTGTCGGGTCTCGACGTGTGGATAAGCTCAATGGTCGTTGTGATAATGCTGGTAATAAACAAGGGGACTTACGTAGAAAGTCTGCACAAGTTCGGGACTTAGGAAATTTATCTTTAAAGGCTCTCAATTAGGACTTTCAATGGATCTCAAAAAAATGGCAAAAAGAATAGGGTTCAGGGAATCTAGTCTAAGCCTAAGAACTCAAGAGACAGTAAGGACTCGGTGAAGAGAAATAAACTACACTTTGTTTCGCCTCCTGCAGGACAACATACGCAAAGTGGGTGCAATCTTCAAGGGGTTTGTGAGAATAATTTTCAAACCTCGAATGAGGTTGAAGTTAAGCTTCCACGTTTAAGAGCTCAGGCTAACTTTACAAATCGAATGCAAATCATCCATTCGAAAAAAGTATGAGCTACACTTCACCATCGAATCGATACGATCAATCTCTCATTCAATTTAACAACTTTTCAAAGCAAATTCTATTTAATCTAACTTTAACTCTAATCTATGGCGGAAGATAATATGTAACCTCGCTTACTATTGAACAATAAGAAGTGATTCAAGGCAAATCATGCTCAAGAGCTTTTATCATTCAAAATAGTCTCAATGCGACAATATACATAATCTGTCTCCACACAATGAAAATGAGAGAGCACTAGTTTATATAGAGCTCCAAAAATGAAATGAAGGGCCGAGATTAAAACAAGATCAATGGCCGAGATTATTACAACCAAACCCTAATTAGGGTTTCCCAAAATAACAAGAGTCAACTATCAGAAATCAATCAGAAAAGTGGCAGTTCCAGCTATAATCTAGTAGAGGCGTCCTTATCCATCTGAGTAGCATTGTGCTTGGCGAATCTGGACACTACGGCAATGACCTCGTCCATCGTGACAGGCGGCAGCATGCTGATCCGGAATTCGAGTCCGTCCAACTTCTCAGCACATCTAGCAAAAGTACCTTCCCAATCTGCCTCCTGCTTCTCAAAATCCTTTCGAATGGATGAGAGTCTTGCCACTTTCGCAAAGTCTTGTTTCAAGAAAGGTCCAGTGGTCGAGAAGAAAGTTTCTTGAACTTTATGCTTCAATCTCTCCAACTGCATGTCGTTCTCCCGGATGACTTCACGGTCGAACACTTCTGTAGTTATCATGCAAATCTTCTCCTGGATTTTCCTGACCTGTTCTTCAATTCCAAGTCCATCGACTCTTGCCCTCTCCAAGACTTCTTCTCGTATGGTCACTGCCCAAAACCAGTGATGAAAATCATATGCTGCCCTTGCAGCAATTACCCTTTTATCAACTAACTCCTCCCTCGGAGTGCTCTTCAAAATTCTAAGGCTCGGAATAAGCCTTTCCTGCATATCCGGGATACCTTCCCACGTTTCTGCCATATCCATCAATCTGGAAAGAAATGAAGAAGTTCGTCCATAGGCCAGCGCCAACTTTTCCATGAACAAGGCCGCTTCTGTGCCCTCACTTGCCATCCAGCCTTGAGCTTCCCTGGCCGTTACCATTCCGTGCTCGACTTCCCTAGTCACCTCCTGTGATGAATTGAGGAGGGGAGGAACGGTCGCATTGCCCTGATCAAGTGGCTGGGTCAAATGCTGTATATATTCTTTGAGACGTTTGACCTCCTTTTTATACTCCTTCTTGGTCACTTCCTTTTCCAGTCTCGCTTTAATGGTCGAGACGGAATTATCTAGCTCTTCTACTTCCTGACCTTTCGAGGTCGGACCAAGGTCAACAGTGGTTATAGCGTACTCCTGTGGAGTGATTTCGTCCTGTGGCTTGTCCACTGTAGGCACTGCAATGTGCACGGAACGGTCGCCTGCCTCGTTCCTCTGAATGGTAGAGAACTTCTTGGCGGGCTTCTTGACTGCGACCTATTCTAATCTTGCCAAGAAATCGGCAGTATCATCTTCTTCTTCTTCTTGAGCCTCAGCAGGCACCTGGATCTTCATCCTTTCCAACAGCCAGTCTGGAATGGTCGATTGTTCAATGCCATCCTCTACTTGAACCTCGTCCTCGTTTGGAACATTCACTATCCCTCTGAGGGCCGAAATCATTCCTTCCTCTAAGTCATTATCCCGGACTTCTACATCATTATCTGAACCTAAAATTTATGTGCCTGTTGGTGACACAGGCTCTTCATCATCTAGTTGAATAGGCTCATCATTTACTTCCTGAGCTGCAAGAGGTTCAAGCATTTCCACCAAGGAGTCGTCTATATTGGCCACAAACTGGTCAATGTTCCTGGATGCTGCTGACCGAGAAGGCTCTCCTTTATGCCTTTTGGAAATAGGTTCAGCACTTGGCATTATTTCTTTTCTTTTCTCTCCAATCCCAACCAAGTCCTGATGGGATGCACCAGCATTAGAGGAATATGACTCTGATTCGCTCAACAGATCATATGTGAGCGTGACTCCTTTCTGTCTCAATTCCTGAACATGATAATCAACCCACCACTGAGAATATTTTGTCACTGGCCTCATTAGGGTGGCTAGGTCTGCGTGCTCTGGCTCTGACCATTTCACTGGAGGGAGAGGTCGGCTTTCCTCAAAGCGAGGCTGGACGTGGTTTCCGTCATCTTGGAGCTGATCAGGCACTCGACAGAACTCAATTGTTCTCATGAAATCCAAGGACATCCTGGACCACATTTTCCGTCTGACCTCATATTCATCCGCAGCATTTGCCCAGAAATCCTCCAATTCCATCCTGTGCTTATATCTTCTCCCTTCCACTATCCGGATATTATGATGTGGGTCATAATTGACCCTGGACTTGTATGCCGTGAAAGGATACCATTGGATCTCTAGTCTTGCACTTTCAGCTGCCTGTGCGGATGGACAGTACTCTAGCATGTTCCCGATGAAGAATGGGAATGTGACGGACGCCTTCTTGGTCGGCCTCTGAATATTCTGGTACTCTTCTAATTGTCTTAAACCCTCGAGCAATATCATCCGATTAGTCGGATAGATAGGCAATTTATAGGGATTTCCAGTAAATCCCTGGATCCTGATATATGTGAATTTAGGGAACTGGATGAACCAAGACCCATATTTGCTGATAAGACTTTTTGCTTCATGGCTTAGCCTTTGGTGCACTCCTCCTTGAAGCTTTTTGGTGATATGCATTAGGAATGCATCATGCACCCTCCTGAAGTGAGTCTTCTCCTTCAGTTGGAGCTGAGGATAGCAGTCGTAAGGCTTGAGCTCGTTCTCCCCGTTGCCAATTTTGCCTTTGCAAATCAATCCTGGATACTTGTATGATCTGGCCAACAGGTATATCACATATGAACTCATGTGAAAAGACTTGGTCTCTTCAAGGTTGATCAGTTGCTCATGAAGGTTGTCACTTATCATCCGTGACCAGTTGAACATTTTGACTCCGGAGGTGATCTCGTCGATGAAATAGTACATCCAGCTCTCAAAGAAGGCGCCTTGTGGGTTGCCAGCTATTCTGTTAAGCATCAGTACAATATCTCCAAAATCCTCCTTGAAATCCGTGCGGCGAGGTCTCTTAGGCAACTTCTTGATTGACGGCTTTGGCTTGTCCATCCAAACCTTGTTGACTGTTGTGGCGCACAAATCTGACTTGCTGTCATATAGCATTTTGGCTTCTTCTTTGGTCTTATGGACCGTTCTTGAATGCTCTGGAATGCCGAAGGTCTCCTGAATTGCAACTTCGTTCAAGTGTGCCAAGACTCTTCCGTCAGGGGCGATGATCTGTCTTTTCTGGGCATCATAATGGCGAGCACATTCTACCATTAACTCTGCACAATCCATTGCCGGAGGGAATCCAGCTGCTTGGAATATCCCATTTCTGACCATTCGTCTGGCTATTGCTGTGGGAAGTCCCTTCTGACCGTATACTCTTTTCTTGAATTCGTCAAAATCCACATGTCCGAGGTCAGTGTCCATGACATTCTTCCACTTTGAGATGACTTTGGTCTCTTTCTGGGCACCCTTGCTGGCAAACTTCATTTTCAGCTTCCTTGATAATCCTCCTGCCGTGTCCGTCAACCTGCAGTCAAAGACCTTTAAAATAATTTAAACCTCGTGCCTTGGATTTGAAAATTTGACTTTCAGCTGTTCACATAATTAATTTGCTGCGAAAAAGCAAGCTGAAAGTGACTTGAATGGAATTGAAAATTTTGCCAGAGCTTCGTCAAGATGACAGTACATGAAAAGATAGCAAATTTGATTGACCAATCACCAAACCTCAGCGAAGGAACGTTAAATGCAAATCAGATTTAAAAATCTGATTTTTTTGAAAAGTGCGCCTCTTTTCAAGAAGAATTCAGCTTTGAATAAATCTCTTTTTCTTTTCCCGCGAAAAATTCCTCAGCATAACACTGCTTCTTTCTCTGGGAAAATTCAACTTTGCTTATGGACGAATTAATTGCCTGACAATTTCGAGAAAGATTAAATTTCTCTTCAGCTGTGTGTAAAAAAAATGAGTTGCTGAAACTCATTATAATGCTGAAGGATTGAATTCGATTTAGCAACTGCCATAATCTTTCTCGATCTCGATTTGTTTTCATTTTTCCAAACAGGCAAGTTTCCTTTTATCTTCCGACAAGGATCAGTCTCGAACTTATCCGGACAAATCTTACTGATCTTCAAAAATTCGATTTTTTTATTTAATGTTTATTTTTTTGATTTTTCAACTTTTTAAATAAAACATTAAATAATTTAATTAAATTCATGGTGAATTTAATTTTCTTCTTGTCGGATTTCATCTCCGCCTGGCGTGCTTTACTTTTGTCCGATTCGTGTCTGGCAATTTTGATTTTGTCCAAGGCATTTCAAATTTCCAAATAGTTGAAAATTAATTATTAAAATATTAAAAATATTTTAATTAAATCCAACCCGTTCGTCTTGGACCCATGGCTATCTCGATTTTCCTCCATTTTTTCTTGGCTGAGAGTTTATTTTCCAATTTCGTCCTTAATTTCGTCTAGCCAAACCAAATCTTAAGCCATTCCGTCGAAAATTTAATTGCCAGATCCCTATTTTTCTTTGCCGAGGCGAGATTTTAAGCTTATTTTGTTCTGCCAAAGTCAAATATTTCCTTGCTCAGTCGAATTTTTCTAGGCAAAATCCTTGTCCGAATGTCTTCGTTAGGCGAATTTCCTTGATGTCTGACATATTCTTCCTCCTTCTGGCCAAGGACGATCCTTCCTTTCTCCCTGCCTTGCGCATTTTTCTTGGGTCAAAGTTGACAATTTCTCGACATTTTCTCCATACTTAGGCAAATTTTACCTCTTTTCCTCATCGTGTTAAGCACATTCCGTTTTATTCTTTGCCAAATCCTGATCTTCTTTAGCACATGCCCTTTCAATCTTGGCATTTGTCCTCTCGAAAGTGTCACAATACTTGGCCAACTTCTTCATTTTTCATTCCTTAGCCTCTTCACTTAGGCAAATATTCGAACCTCTTCTTAGACTTGGCATTAACACTTAGCCAAAAATCTTATCATCTTGGGCGGACTTCCTTAGCTTCTTGGACAAGCATCATGAACTTCTCTAGCACCTTGCTAACTCCTTCCAAGTGTATGGCGGACTTCATAGATCTTTTGGACGGACACCATGGATGTCCCTCTTTCCTAGGGCGGACTTCCTCAACACTTTAGCTTTTATCTCAACATTTTATCCCCTTTAGATATGATTCTCCACCCTTCATACTTAGCAGATTTCGAAATTTCCTTCTTGGTAGGCATCAACACTTAAAAAAAAAATTTGATTTTTTTTTCCACTTTATATGTCTAGGCGGACTTTAGAAGTGCCAAGGATGAGCTGGGCGGACTTTAGAGCATGCAAGGACGTGCTTCAAGATGCAAGGGCGGACTTCATGAGATGCAAGGATGGTCTTGGGCGGACTTTAGAGCATGCAAGGATGTTGCCTCAATATGCAGGGATATGCTTCATGATGCAAGG
>VDFB02258626.1:0-300000 GCA_007258455.2 Sequoia sempervirens
TGCTCTAGGTTTTGATATTTGGCAATTTATTGTTGATGGTTATACAACTCTTACGACTCCTCCAACTGATGTTGTTGGAAAGAAGCTTAGTGAATGTAATGCCAAGGCCAAGGCCAAGAATGCTATTCTTTGTGGGTTGTTTGAATTTGAGTTCGTGAAGGTGATGCATTGCAAATCTGCACAAGAAATGTGGGATAAGTTGAAAAATATTTATGAAGGAGATGACAAAGTTAAAAATGCAAAGCTTCAAACTCACAAAGAACAATTTGAAGGCCTCAAAATGGAAGAAGAAGAAAATATTGCTTAATACCTACTTCGTGTAGATGAGATAGCCAATACCACTTGAGGTCTTGGTGAAGAGATCGAAGAATCCAAAGTTGTTCAAAAGGTTCTAAGGTCCCTCCCTTTGTGATTTGATGCAAAGGTTTATGCCATTGAAGAAATGAGAGATCTTGACAAGCTAACGAAAGATGAGTTGCATGGAATCCTAACTGCCTACGAGATGAGAACCATTGATGAAATATCCAAAAAGGAGGCAGACTTCAAAAGCTTCAAGAAAAGAAGAAAATAAGGAGCATGGACCAAGTGACAATGATGATTCGGATGAAGAAGAAGCTCACTTCATGAAAAGACTAAAGAATAGATCAACGAAATACAAACAAAAGTTACCTTTCAAGTGCTTTAGTTGCGGAAAAGTAGGACATTTTGCTTCCATATGTCCATATGCAAAGAATGAGGGCAGCGATAATGAGAAAAGACCCCAATACTTAAAGGGTTGTCAAGAGAAGAAAAGGAATTTTCAAAAATTCAAAAAGAGTCTTTATTCCAAAGAATACATCAGCTCATCAGAAGATAGCAATGGAGAGTCTTCCAAAGAAAAAGAAGAAATGCTCTATATGGCAAAAGAAGAAAAAGGTGATCAAAAGGAAGATTCGGAAAATAAGACTAATGAAGAAGATGAAGGTGTAGATCTTGAAGAAAAGCTTTTCTTTGCCTATAATGAGATTGAAAAGCTTAAATGAAAAAATTCAAAACTGAAAAGTACAACTTCAAGAAGACAATGAATCAAAGGATAAAGCATCACAAGCTTTTGAGGAAGTTGAAAAGAAAATTGTAGATCTGGAAATTCAGGTCGAAGAGGCCAAAAGAATTGAGGAAGAAGTGAGAAGTCAAATGAAGATGAAAGAAGAAAACTGTGAAAAATTAGAATCCGAAGTTGTTTCTCTAGGGAAGCAATTGGACAATGCTATGGCTCAAACAAACACGGATTTAAAGAATAAAAAGAGCGCAGAAACTTTGAACAAGATCATCAATTCTCAAAAGTATACGTTTGATAAAAGTGGCATTGAATATGAAGGAGGCCAAAGTTCCAAAGCAGCTAAAACATCCAAGAAAACAAACGAAGAAAAGCAAAAAAGCTATGTGGATAGTCTCAAAAGTGAAGGAAACAAGGTAAAAGAAAGTCCGAAGGCAAGATCATATTCTGAAATTAGAAAAAATGTCTTCAGAAAATCTCTTCCATCCAGGCAAGCTCAAATAACCAGGTTTCATAACTCTTTTTATGGCTATTGTTTTTCATGCAATCATTTTGGTCATAAGGCTATGGATTGTAGGGTACATGCAAGAAATAATTTCAGTCATAGAAATAATCCTAGAACAAAAATCAAGGTTTCATGAATAGGAATCTAAATTCCTTTTCTCCTTCAATGAATTTTAATGTCATATGCTACAAATCCAATAATTTTGGGCATACTGCAAAGGTTTGTAGAAGTAATTTTGTAGAGCCTCCTAAACAAAATGGGAAGGAAGATAATAAGGTCAAAGAAAAGGAAGAAAATTCAAAAGTTTGGAGAAAGAAGAAAACTGAAGAAAAAGAAAATTCTATGATTGTTCAAACAACCCTATGATTGTTCAAACAACCTGTTGTGACCATTTCACACATCACCCCATTGCAAATGGGGACCCCCTGTTTTCGCTTTTTGCCTCGGTGTTGCAACTGCTTATCACTTGTCTTTTTACAATGAGGTCATCATTTTGAGGGTTCCAAGTCAGTCTTTTTGCAAGTCATCTGAGCCAAGTCAAGAATCCATGCTTGAATCAGCGCACAGACGCCATGGAAGTGCTCAGAAGGCCTAGGAAACGAAGATCACCTGTGAATTCGGCCAATTCTGAGACTTCCTACTTTTTAGGAAATCTTGCTTTTTCGCTTTTTCATTTTTGGCATTTTTGGACCAAACAGGGTTCCCTATTTTCTAGGGTTTTGCTTTTTCTATTTTTAAAAAGTTTCTATTTTTGGAAAGTTTCTATTTTTAGAAAGTTTCTATATTTGGAAAGGTCTCGAATTCCAAAAATGCACTCAAAAGTCCAAAAAAATCGAAAAATCACTAAGAAAATCAAATAGAAATTTTGAAAAATCATTAAAAAATCTGGAAAATCAGTGAAAAGCATGAAAAATCAGACCAAAAAGTATCGGATTCTGGAAAAATCAGTTCGAAACCAGTCAGATCTGAGAAGTAAAATCACAGAAAATCAACTCGAAAAGGATGAAATTTATGAAAAATCAGGTTAAGTCTGGAAAATTCGCCATGAGAAAGGTCCTTGAAATGTGGGACGGAAGTATCAAGGGAGAAATGTCTAGACCCATCTAAAGTCCGCCTAACCTTAGGCAAGATGTTGGTGAACTCCGCCCAAGCCTTGAAAGGCTAAGAAAACATTCTTTGAAGTCCGCCATACACTTGCCAATGGTTTGGAAAGTCTGCCTAGGCACATGGGAGATGAAAAAATCAAAATTTTCACTAAGTGTTGGTGCCCAGCAAAGAAAATTTCGAAAATTTGCTAAGTGTGAGGGCCTAAAAAGGTGGAAAATTGATTTTTTGGCTGAATATTATGACATTTCCAAGGGATAAAATGTTAAGCAAAGTGCCAAAACCTTTGGAAGTCCGCCATGTTCAAAGAAGGAAATCTAAAATCTTTTAAAGTCTGCCCTAGAAAAGAGGGACGTCCAAGATGCTTGTCCAAAAGGGTTGGAAAGTCCGCCATGGTCTATCAAGGGAGAAAATAATGATTTTTGCTGAGTGTTTGGTGCCTAGCCAAGACAAATTCGAAAATTAGCCTAAGTATAGAGGTCAAAGGATGAAAAAATGGGGATTTTGGCTAGGAATCATGACGTTTTCAAGAGGCTAGGTGCTAAGTTTGAAAGGACAAGCCCTAAGGAGATTAGGCTATGGCAAGAAATAAAATGAAGTGTGCCTAGCACAAAGATGGGAGAGAAATTAAAATTGCCTAAGTATGGGTGTCTGGAGGAAATGTTAAAAAATTGACAATTTTGGCCACAGAAAAATGCACAAGGCAAAGAGAAAGGAGAGTTCGCCCTTGGCCAGAAGAGATGGAAATTTGTCAAGCATCACAGAATTGCGCCTAACAAAGATGTCCAGACAAGGATTTTGCCTAGAAAAAATTTGACTGAGCAAGAGAAAATTTGACTTTGGTCGAAGAAACTAAGCTCAGTGCAATTTAAAATTTGCCATAGCAGAAGAAAATAGGGATCTGGCATAACATTTATCGACGGAATGGCTAAAATTTTGGCTTGGCTAGACGAAATTGGGAATAAAATTGGCCAAAGAAAATGAAGAGGAGATTGGATAAAAAAAAAATGACAAAAGTCTTGAAAGTTTGCCTTGATAAAATAAATAAAACAAGTCTCAAAGAGTTCGACTTCTAGAGAGAGAGTATGGCAAATCAGTGAGAATTCCGACTTCGGGAGATTAAAATGGAGAATTAAATATGAAATATGCCCGTGCCAAGATGAAAATTGCAAAGAGAGTATGCAATTCGCTTTGAAATGATAAGTTCGACACAAAATTCACCGTGACTTCAGGAGAGAGAGTGTTCAAGAGAGAGAAAATCTGAATTTGTTTATTTTATTTCTTGCAGGTGGATGACGACACGAGGCAAATCTTCAAAGAAGAAGCAATGGCGTGGAATGGTGGCAAGTCTGCTTCAAGCCAAATGAAGTGAGGGAAAAAGGATGGGACAAGCACAAGAAAGTCTGACTTTGCCCAAGCATAGCATGTCCAAACCTTTGTAAGGCATGTTCAAGGCAAAATAAAGTCTGACCTGGATAAGAAAATGTCTTGAGCATCATGAAGTCCGACTTTGCTCAATGGGTGGATGGCACAAGAAAGTCTAACTTTGCCCAAGCACAGCATGTCCAAACCTTTACAAAGTCTGACTTTGCTTGGAGAAGGTATGTACGAACATCCATAAGATCCGCCAAGTACAATGGCAAACATGATGCAAAGTTCCGACTTAGGCCGAGAGAGAAAACGTCCAAGCTCATGTGAAGTCCGCCCAAGGAGAGGATGAGAAAACTGGCTAAGCGTTGATACCTTGGGGAGAAGAATTCACTAAGTGTTGGACATAAAACAGGAAGGATGAAGAGGAAAATAAAGAGGAAGTGAATAAAATCTTTGTCCAAGGATGGAATTTGTCCTACATAGCACAACCAAATTCAGAATTGAAGGAAAATCCACAGGCAAAGTTCATTCGAGCATCAAGATGGCCAAAATCTTGGCTAAGTTATAAAATGAAACTAAATAGCCAAAATTTGGCTAAGTATGGGAAATACTTCACAGAGAAAGTTCCAATTTCCTCCATCATGGCGAAAGCACAAGGGCATTCTTCTCCAAATTCAAGACACTTGAACGGATATCCAGACATTTTGGAAGGATTTCATCTACAATCCCAGACCTGTTGAAGCAATCAGGGCAACTTCTTGAGGGATTTCATCTCCCGAAGAATTAAAAACAAACTTCCAATCAAAATCAGATGGTGACAAGAAGAGTGTTCCAAACAAGATCTCCATACTTAGACAATTTCAGGCACAAATTGGAGAATTCAAAGAGGAAATCCAAAGGAATAACATCAACCCAGTTCAAGCAGGAGGAAGTTCAAAACAACCAACTTCAAGTCCAGACACTTGCTCCAAGGGGAGACTTCCAGACCTCAAAGATTCCAGTACAGGTAAGAAGAAGAAATCAAAGTCTCAAAAGGAATCCGGGATCACAGCTAGAAGGAACAAGCACAACGACGAGTCACGCAGGAAAATATCCAAGGTAAGCAGTGGAAGAAAAAGCGGCAAACTAAGGAAGGCATCCTACACCGAGGTGGCGGTCATCTTCAACCAATCAAATTGTTCAATCAACATGCAACAACTTTCTATTTTATTGTTGATCTATATTTAGCAAAAAGGACAAGTGTCCTCAAATGAAATTTTCTCATTGGTCGAAAGTGACAAACCCTAATTAGGGTTTTATTTTGTAATCTCGGCCGTTGATTTGAAATCAATCTTGGCCATTGAATTGTAATTGGGGAGCCTATAAATTGAGCTCGCCCCCTCATTTGTAATGTGTGGAGACAGAGTATGAAATTGTTGCATTGAGACTATTTCGAATAATAAAAGCTCTTATGCATGATTTGCTTTGAACAACTTTTATTGTCAAATAGTAAGCGAGGTTGCATATCTTCTTCCGCCATAGATTAAAGTTAGAAGTAGATTTAAGTAGAATTTGCTTTGAAAGTTGGTTAATTGAATGAGAGATTGATCGTATTGATTCAATGGTGAAGTGTAGCTCATACTTTCTTCGAATGGATGATTTGCATTCGATGCGTAAAGTTAGCCTAAGCTCTTAATTGTGGAAGCTTAACTTCAACCTTATTCGAGGTTTGAAAATTATCATCACAACCCTTGAAGATTGCACCCATTTTGCGTATGTTGTCCAGCAGGAGGCGAAACAAAGTGTGGTTTATTCCCTTCACCGAGTCCTTATTGTCTCTTGAGTTCTTAGGCATAGACTAGATTCTCCTGAACCCTTATTCTTTTTGCCATTTTTTGAGATCCATTGAAAGTCCTAAAGTGAAGAAAGCCTTCAATGATAAATTCCCTAAGTCCTAAACTTGTGAAGATTTTCTTACGTAAGTCCCCTTGTTTATTACCAGCATATCACAACGGCCATTGAGCTTATCCACACGTCGAGACCCGACAAAAGAAACCTTGGAATCGCCATATGATCTTGCAATCTTAGCATACGCGGTGATTTTTCAAGAGAGGATAGAGTGTCTTTGGACATTTTATTCTGTGTGTTCGGTGGATGATAAAACGTACACCAACACAACCCTACATGCACAAAATTAAGGCGATCAATAGTACATTGATAGTGGCTACTCAAGACATATGACGGGTGACAGAAGCAAATTTCTCACCTTGAAGAGAACGAATGGTGGAATAGTAAGGTTTGAAGACAATGCTTCAGCTAACATTTCAGGTAAAGGCACTCTTGTTCTAAATGATGGAAGAACAAAAATTGAAAAAAAAATATATGTTGAAGGTTTAAAACACAATCTTCTCAATGTGAGCTAGATGTATGACCAAGGATGTAAGAATATGAGTTTGCTTGATATTAAGACCTATCGACCGATGAGGTTATGAAGTATGTTACAAATGAGTAAAAAGACCTTCCTTATAAAGGAATAGATTTGAACAGGATTGTGACATGTGACAACTAAGTCATAACTAACTACCTAGGATAATGTGAAGTCTAGATAAGACAACTAAGACTTCTAGAAGGAATCTTATATCCTAAGTAAACATGTGAATAATGTGGTGTGGCCCCATTATAACCTATCACCTAGTAAATGTTACCTAGGAACATAATTAAATGCCTAAGTAAACTTATGTAAGTGTAATTAAATATTTAATTACACCAACAAAGGACACACTCTTTCAGTTCTAAAGGATGTGAAATAAGTAAAGAAGGCAGATCCATTGCTAAAGCTAGTAGAGCAAGCAACAATCTCTACATTCTAAATGACATCAAAAGTGAAAAGTGAAAAGTGTTGTATGACTCAAGAAGATGAAAGTTGATTGCAGCATAAGAGATTGGGACACCTAAGTTTTGACAACCTTATTAAAGATTAGCACCAACTCCCCCGAAGTACCAAATTCGAACAATTGAAGCACCAATTCCAGCATGAGCACCAACTCATTCAACATGATGAGGCTGCACGACTACAGTAAAGATTCACAAGCTCCCACAAAACATTCTAATCATTCATATCTCATGCAAATCGGCCAAACATAGAATGCAAATTATATAGAAAATGGAACGAATTAATTCCAGTGCAACACCTCATACATCCGGTACTGCAAAGAATGGAAGCAAATGCACTCAAATATTCATGTCCTCCACACTGAGTTGACTCAAAAAAACCTTTGATAAACTCTTCCAATCATCATCTATAGCTGTGTACACCAAAACTCAAAAAGTCTATGCTCAGGAAAAATTGGAACCAAGAAAAAACACCATTAGAAATAGATTGAATGCCTTTTAAAATCATTTTTCAGTCTATAGACTCCACAAAATCGAATATGCTTGCTCGGCTAACACATTTTGTAGGCCCCTTAAATGAGGCGATAGCATATTTCTAAAAGAGCACACACACCTTAACTAAATAATCTGCAATTTTTTAAAGCAACAAAAGCCAATCTTCTACATAGCAACACCTTCCAAACTTTTGCCCATAAGGAATTCAGACTCACGATATTTTGAAGTCAACTAAGAAAAGAAATGAAATGCTAGGCTCTACAAACGTTCGCTGACAAAAGGTCCGCCATATTCAAAAAGTCACACATAGTAACTCCTAACAAAAAAACACCTGCACTGTGTATAGCCCATGCATAAGAGGAAAAATATAGCGATAGCTTCAACAACAATCATGACCTCCATACAAAACGATTCTAAATGAATGCAAGCCAACATATTTGAAAAATCATGATGGCGCTAAAAATCCACTATGTATATAGTCTCTATTGCATGCACATATATTTTAAAAAAATTCAAACTTCTCACAAAGTCCCATATTAACTCTCACGTCTCCAAAACTTACAACACATGCCTTGAATAATAAAGGCGATGCAAATCACCACGTCCTTCACACACACTTTCAACCAGGAAGGAACAAAACCATATTTTAAATGAACATGGTAATAGATATTTATTTTGCAATAGATGTTTCTGAATAAGCACGATAATAAACCTGGTCCTACTGAAGTCGTTGCCATCATTCCTGTTGGTGAGTGTTTTATCATCCACCGAACACACAGAATAAAATGTCCAAAGACACACTATCCTCTCTTGAAAAACCACCGCGTATGCTAAGATTGCAAGAAGATCATATGGCGATTCCAAGGTTTCTTTTGTCGGGTCTCGACGTGTGGATAAGCTCAATGGTCGTTGTGATAATGCTGGTAATAAACAAGGGGACTTACGTAGAAAGTCTGCACAAGTTCGGGACTTAGGAAATTTATCTTTAAAGGCTCTCAATTAGGACTTTCAATGGATCTCAAAAAAATGGCAAAAAGAATAGGGTTCAGGGAATCTAGTCTAAGCCTAAGAACTCAAGAGACAGTAAGGACTCGGTGAAGAGAAATAAACTACACTTTGTTTCGCCTCCTGCAGGACAACATACGCAAAGTGGGTGCAATCTTCAAGGGGTTTGTGAGAATAATTTTCAAACCTCGAATGAGGTTGAAGTTAAGCTTCCACGTTTAAGAGCTCAGGCTAACTTTACAAATCGAATGCAAATCATCCATTCGAAAAAAGTATGAGCTACACTTCACCATCGAATCAATACGATCAATCTCTCATTCAATTTAACAACTTTTCAAAGCAAATTCTACCTAATCTAACTTTAACTCTAATCTATGGCGGAAGATAATATGTAACCTCGCTTACTATTCAACAATAAGAAGTGATTCAAGGCAAATCATGCTCAAGAGCTTTTATCATTCAAAATAGTCTCAATGCGACAATATACATAATTTGTCTCCACACAATGAAAATGAGAGAGCACTAGTTTATATAGAGCTCCAAAAATGAAATGAAGGGCCGAGATTAAAACAAGATTAACGGCCAAGATTATTACAACCAAACCCTAATTAGGGTTTCCCAAAATAACAAGAGTTAACCATCAGAAAACTATCAGAAAAGTGGCAGTTCCAGCTATAATCTAGGAGAGGCGTCCTTATCCATCTGAGTAGCATTGTGCTTGGCGAATCTGGACACTACGGCAATGACCTCGTCCATCGTGACAGGCGGCAGCATGCTGATCCGGAATTCGAGTCCGTCCAACTTCTCAGCACATCTAGCAAAAGTACCTTCCCAATCTGCCTCCTGCTTCTCAAAATCTTTTCGAATGGATGAGAGTCTTGCCACTCTCGCAAAGTCTTGTTTCAAGAAAGGTCCAGTGGTCGAGAAGAAAGTTTCTTGAACTTTATGCTTCAATCTCTCCAACTGCATGTCGTTCTCCCGGATGACTTCACGGTCGAACACTTCTGTAGTTATCATGCAAATCTTCTCCTGGATTTTCCTGACCTGTTCTTCAATTCCAAGTCCATCGACTCTTGCCCTCTCCAAGACTTCTTCTCGTATGGTCACTGCCCAAAACCAGTGATGAAAATCATATGCTGCCCTTGCAGCAATTACCCTTTTATCAACTAACTCCTCCCTCGGAGTGCTCTTCAAAATTCTAAGGCTCGGAATAAGCCTTTCCTGCATATCCGGGATACCTTCCCACGTTTCTGCCATATCCATCAATCTGGAAAGAAATGAAGAAGTTCGTCCATAGGCCAGCGCCAACTTTTCCATGAACAAGGCCGCTTCTGTGCCCTCACTTGCCATCCAGCCTTGAGCTTCCCTGGCCGTTACCATTCCGTGCTCGACTTCCCTAGTCACCTCCTGTGATGAATTGAGGAGGGGAGGAACGGTCGCATTGCCCTGATCAAGTGGCTGGGTCAAATGCTGTATATATTCTTTGAGACGTTTGACCTCCTTTTTATACTCCTTCTTGGTCACTTCCTTTTCCAGTCTCGCTTTAATGGTCGAGACGGAATTATCTAGCTCTTCTACTTCCTGACCTTTCGAGGTCGGACCAAGGTCAACAGTGGTTATAGCGTACTCCTGTGGAGTGATTTCGTCCTGTGGCTTGTCCACTGTAGGCACTGCAATGTGCACGGAACGGTCGCCTGCCTCGTTCCTCTGAATGGTAGAGAACTTCTTGGCGGGCTTCTTGACTGCGACCTATTCTAATCTTGCCAAGAAATCGGCAGTATCATCTTCTTCTTCTTCTTGAGCCTCAGCAGGCACCTGGATCTTCATCCTTTCCAACAGCCAGTCTGGAATGGTCGATTGTTCAATGCCATCCTCTACTTGAACCTCGTCCTCGTTTGGAACATTCACTATCCCTCTGAGGGCCGAAATCATTCCTTCCTCTAAGTCATTATCCCGGACTTCTACATCATTATCTGAACCTAAAATTTATGTGCCTGTTGGTGACACAGGCTCTTCATCATCTAGTTGAATAGGCTCATCATTTACTTCCTGAGCTGCAAGAGGTTCAAGCATTTCCACCAAGGAGTCGTCTATATTGGCCACAAACTGGTCAATGTTCCTGGATGCTGCTGACCGAGAAGGCTCTCCTTTATGCCTTTTGGAAATAGGTTCAGCACTTGGCATTATTTCTTTTCTTTTCTCTCCAATCCCAACCAAGTCCTGATGGGATGCACCAGCATTAGAGGAATATGACTCTGATTCGCTCAACAGATCATATGTGAGCGTGACTCCTTTCTGTCTCAATTCCTGAACATGATAATCAACCCACCACTGAGAATATTTTGTCACTGGCCTCATTAGGGTGGCTAGGTCTGCGTGCTCTGGCTCTGACCATTTCACTGGAGGGAGAGGTCGGCTTTCCTCAAAGCGAGGCTGGACGTGGTTTCCGTCATCTTGGAGCTGATCAGGCACTCGACAGAACTCAATTGTTCTCATGAAATCCAAGGACATCCTGGACCACATTTTCCGTCTGACCTCATATTCATCCGAAGCATTTGCCCAGAAATCCTCCAATTCCATCCTGTGCTTATATTTTCTCCCTTCCACTGTCCGGATATTATGATGTGGGTCATAATTGACCCTGGACTTGTATGCCGTGAAAGGATACCATTGGATCTCTAGTCTTGCACTTTCAGCTGCCTGTGCGGATGGACAGTACTCTAGCATGTTCCCGATGAAGAATGGGAATGTGACGGACGCCTTCTTGGTCGGCCTCTGAATATTCTGGTACTCTTCTAATTGTCTTAAAACCTCGAGCAATATCATCCGATTAGTCGGATAGATAGGCAATTTATAGGGATTTCCAGTAAATCCCTGGATCCTGATATATGTGAATTTAGGGAACTGGATGAACCAAGACCCATATTTGCTGATAAGACTTTTTGCTTCATGGCTTAGCCTTTGGTGCACTCCTCCTTGAAGCTTTTTGGTGATATGCATTAGGAATGCATCATGCACCCTCCTGAAGTGAGTCTTCTCCTTCAGTTGGAGCTGAGGATAGCAGTCGTAAGGCTTGAGCTCGTTCTCCCCGTTGCCAATTTTGCCTTTGCAAATCAATCCTGGATACTTGTATGATCTGGCCAACAGGTATATCACATATGAACTCATGTGAAAAGACTTGGTCTCTTCAAGGTTGATCAGTTGCTCATGAAGGTTGTCACTTATCATCCGTGACCAGTTGAACATCTTGACTCCAGAGGTGATCTCGTCGATGAAATAGTACATCCAGCTCTCAAAGAAGGCGCCTTGTGGGTTGCCAGCTATTCTGTTAAGCATCAGTACAATATCTCCAAAATCCTCCTTGAAATCCGTGCGGCGAGGTCTCTTAGGCAACTTCTTGATTGACGGCTTTGGCTTGTCCATCCAAACCTTGTTGACTGTTGTGGCGCACAAATCTGACTTGCTGTCATATAGCATTTTGGCTTCTTCTTTGGTCTTATGGACCGTTCTTGAATGCTCTGGAATGCCGAAGGTCTCCTGAATTGCAACTTCGTTCAAGTGTGCCAAGACTCTTCCGTCAGGGGCGATGATCTGTCTTTTCTGGGCATCATAATGGCGAGCACATTCTACCATTAACTCTGCACAATCCATTGCCGGAGGGAATCCAGCTGCTTGGAATATCCCGTTTCTGACCATTCGTCTAGCTATTGCTGTGGGAAGTCCCTTCTGACCGTATACTCTTTTCTTGAATTCGTCAAAATCCACATGTCCGAGGTCAGTGTCCATGACATTCTTCCACTTTGAGATGACTTTGGTCTCTTTCTGGGCACCCTTGCTGGCAAACTTCATTTTCAGCTTCCTTGATAATCCTCCTGCCGTGTCCGTCAACCTGCAGTCATAAAATTAACATTAATATAAATACCTTTAAAATAATTTAAACCTCGTGCCTTGGATTTGAAAATTTGACTTTCAGCTGTTCACATAATTAATTTGCTGCGAAAAAGCAAGCTGAAAGTGACTTGAATGGAATTGAAAATTTTGCCAGAGCTTCGTCAAGATGACAGTACATGAAAAGATAGCAAATTTAATTGACCAATCACCAAACCTCAGCGAAGGAACGTTAAATGCAAATCAGATTTAAAAATCTGATTTTTTTGAAAAGTGCGCCCCTCTTCAAGAAGAATTCAGCTTTGAATAAATCTCTTTTTCTTTTCCCGCGAAAAATTCCTCAGCATAACACTGCTTCTCTCTCTGGGAAAATTCGACTTTGCTTATGGACGAATTAATTGCCTGACAATTTCGAGAAAGATTAAATTTCTCTTCAGCTGTGTGTGAAAAAAATGAGTTGCTGAAACTCATTATAATGCTGAAGGATTGAATTCGATTTAGCAACTGCCATAATCTTTCTCGATCTCGATTTGTTTTCATTTTTCCAAACAGGCAAGTTTCCTTTTATCTTCCGACAAGGATCAGTCTCGAACTTATCCGGACAAATCTTACTGATCTTCAAAAATTCGATTTTTTTATTTAATGTTTATTTTTTTGATTTTTCAACTTTTTTAAATAAAACATTAAATGATTTAATTAAATTCATGGTGAATTTAATTTTCTTTTTGGTCGGATTTCATCTCCGCCTGGCGTGCTTTACTTTTCTTCCGATTCGTGTCTGGCAATTTTGGTTTTGTCCAAGGCATTTCAAATTTCCAAATAGTTGAAAATTAATATTAAAATATTAAAAATATTTTAATTAATTCCAACCCGTTCGTTTTGGACCCATGGCTATCTCGATTTTCCTCCATTTTTTCTTGGCTGAGAGTTTATTTTCCAATTTCGTCCTTAATTTCGTCTAGCCAAACCAAATCTTAAGCCATTCCGTCGAAAATTTAATTGCCAGATCCCTATTTTTCTTTGCCGAGGCGAGATTTTAAGCTTATTTTGCTCTGCCAAAGTCAAATATTTCCTCGTTCAGTCGAATTTTTCTAGGCAAAATCCTTGTCCGAATGTCTTCGTTGGGCGAATTTCCTTGATGTCTGACATATTCTTCCTCCTTCTGGCCAAGGACGACCCTTCCTTTCTCCCTGCCTTGCGCATTTTTCTTGGGTCAAAGTTGACAATTTCTCGACATTTTCTCCATACTTAGGCAAATTTTACCTCTTTTCCTCATCGTGTTAAGCACATTCCGTTTTATTCTTTGCCAAATCCTGATCTTCTTTAGCACATGCCCTTTCAATCTTGGCATTTGTCCTCTCGAAAGTGTCACAATACTTGGCCAACTTCTTCATTTTTCATTCCTTAGCCTCTTCACTTAGGCAAATATTCGAACCTCTTCTTAGACTTGGCATTAACACTTAGCCAAAAATCTTATCATCTTGGGCGGACTTCCTTAGCTTCTTGGACAAGCATCATGAACTTCTCTAGCACCTTGCTAACTCCTTCCAAGTGTATGGCGGACTTCATAGATCTTTTGGACGGACACCATGGATGTCCCTCTTTCCTAGGGCGGACTTCCTCAACACTTTAGCTTTTATCTCAACATTTTATCCCCTTTAGATATGATTCTCCACCCTTCATACTTAGCAGATTTCGAAATTTCCTTCTTGGTAGGCATCAACACTTAAAAAAAAAATTTGATTTTTTTTTCCACTTTATATGTCTAGGCGGACTTTAGAAGTGCCAAGGATGAGCTGGGCGGACTTTAGAGCATGCAAGGACGTGCTTCAAGATGCAAGGGCGGACTTCATGAGATGCAAGGATGGTCTTGGGCGGACTTTAGAGCATGCAAGGATGTTGCCTCAATATGCAGGGATATGCTTCATGATGCAAGGGCGGACTTCAAGACCTTTTTGGACATCCTCCTTAGCTGCTGGGCGAATTCCATGACCTTCCAGACCTTCATACACCTTCCTTCATCCTTCTTTCATGGCGAATTTTCTAGACTTGAGCAGATTTTTCACAAATTTCACCATTTTAGAGCCGATTTTTATGATTTCAACCTCAGATCTGGTTGATTTTGAACTGGTTTTGACTGGTTTTTCCAGATTTTTGAACGTTTTTGGTCTGATTTTCATGCTTTTTGAACTTGTTTTTGCAAATTTTCAAAAAATTTCAATTTTTTTCATTTTGATTTTCTAAGAGTTCTATTGAGTTTTTCGAACTTTTGAGTGCGTTTTCAGAACTCGGGACCCTTCTAAAAATAGAAACTTTCCAAAAATAGAAACTTTCTAAAAATAGAAAAAGCAACCCTAAAAAATAGGGAACCTCGTTTGGTCCAAAAATACCAAAAATGAAAAATCGAAAAAGCAACTTTTCCTAAAAAATAGGAAGTCTCAGAATTGGCCGAATTTACAGTCGATCTTCGTCTCTTGGGCCTTCTGAGCGCTTCCATGACGTCTACGCACTGATTCAAGCATGAATTACTGACTCGGCTCGGGTGACTCTCAGCAAACTAACTTGAAACTCTCGGCAAAGTGATCTCTCGTAACCGTTGCAAGGAGACAGAACCCTAAAAACTAGCAGGCAACTGGGGGTCCCCATCAGCGATGGGACGATGTGTGAAAAGGTCACAACAATTCCCTATAGTCGTCACCACGCGAAACATTTCCATAAATTATTGGCCTCCCTCTACAAGCCATCTCTTAAATAGACTTAAATTATCCCTGCACAATAATTACAAGGAATCGTGCCACTTCAAAAAAGCCGACCTATTGACATTTCAATTCTAACTTGGCACTGACTTTCAACACTGACCAAGCATAACACCAAACCTGGCAAATCTGCCTTGAAGGACTTCAAAAACAATGATCAATGAATTCCAAACTTCCTTAAAGAGCATTATTTGAAATTCTTCAAACAAAGGCTTTATCAAATACAAAGGTAAGCCATTGCTATATTGAACTAAGTCTGAGAAGCATGAACAATGTCAACGTAGGAACATGATCAGACAACCTCTAGAAAATATGCAACAATGACAAAATATATGTCAGTCCTTTGACATCAATGACAAAATATGCAACAAAAATGACTAAGTACTCAACTAGGAATAGGATTATAATATATTAGTAAACAAAGCTTGGTCAATATGACTAGCTATTTAATGAATTAAAATGCTCCCCTTCATGGTTTATAGTTGCAGAGGAATTGCTTGGGGAAAAAGTGGTCATAAAAAGGGTCGCATGCCACGTTCAACCATTCACATCAAATTTAAAATAGAAAACAATACTACATATATATTACACTTTGATTTCATGCAAAAGTAGGTATGTAGGCAAATTGGGCAACAAAGGAGGTTCTTAGCACACAAATTTTTGGGGCAAGGTTGGGAAATTTTTCAAGGATTGAATATACTAGCCTATGCTTAACACTTAAGCAACTTCAATAAATAACTGAAAAATAAATCACTAAGACACTAAAAAATACCTAACTTCAAAAAAAAAAAATCATTGTATACTCAAAAGAATCCAATGGATGGATTTGCTTGACTCCTCGAGGCTTTACGCCAAATTCCAAAACGAGACTCAAGCCTTTATATATATCTTTGAATGACAGCAACCTTAGTGCACTTCTATTAGGGAATTGTAGTGATTAGTCTCGAGACACTAGATGTCACGTGAGTCTAAGTCTCTAGCCTAAGCATTATGCCTATCATGTATGGATGGATGTCTATTTGTTTGAATGCCTATCATTTTTGGATGGATGCCTATCTGTTGTGACCTTTCCACAACATCGCCCCATTGCAAATGGGGACCCTCTTTTTTTTATTTTTTTGGGGTTTTTTTGCCTTGGCGTCGCAGCTACTAATCACCAGTCTTTTACAATGAGGAGTTTAAAGTTTGAGTTTTTGAAGGGTCACCCGAGCCAAGTAAAGAATTCAAGCCCAAAACAGTGCATACACATCATCAAAATGCTTAGAGGGCCTAGAGGATGAGGATCGCCTGTCGTTTGAGTCAATTCTGACACCTACTTTTTTGGAATTTTCACTCTGGCCCCCTATTTTTTAGGGACTTTATTTTTGGCACTTTTAGCCTATTTTGGACTTCCTATTTTTTAGGGATTTACTTTTGGAAAGTTTCTATTTTGGGAAGGTTTCTATCTTTGGAAAGTGCCTAGGTCATGGTTTCAACATTGTCATCCTTAGAAGACCCCCGGAAGTGGAAATAAGTGAAATTTTAGATGAATCAGATGAATGTCAGAAAATTGCCAAAGTGTTGATCATGGCATAAGCTTGAGACAAGTCCGCCTCACCAATGGAGAATCATGGCACAAGCAATGGACAAGTCTGCCCAAGCTTGAACAGGAAATGGCACGAGCAAATGGCAAATCCGCCCCATGAAGAACAAGACATGGCATAGACATTTGGCAAGTCCGCCCAAGAGGAGATGTCTCGGCACTAAGCCAAGTCTGCCATAGGAAGAAAAGAAGTGGCTTGGCACTAAGCCAAGTCCGCCCTTGGAAATGGCTTGACACTTGGCAAAGTCAGCCCCAATTAGAATATATCATGGCTTGATTCTAAGCAAAGTCTGCCCATAAAGAATATGATATGGCTTGATCATAAGCCAAGTCCACCCAACTCAAGAGATACATGGCGTAACACCTAGACAAGTCCGCCCAAGGCATACAAGGCATGTCCAAAACACTTGATGAAGTCCGCCATGGGAATGGAGATGGATAGAGATTTATGAAATCCATTTAGAAGATAGCAAGAACACTTTGAAGTCCGCCATGGGAATGAGGAGAAATGGAAGAAAGTCTCCAAAGTGCGCCATAGGAAATGTCAAAGAAGCTAACAAGTCTGCCCTACCTTGTGCCTTGCATATGGAATGAAAGTTGGAAAGTCTGCCAACATTTGGATAGGAACTGTCTCAGCTAGAAGAACGCCCGCCCAACCTAGAAAGAAGAAAGAAAACTCAATATTTGGCTAAGTATGGATGCTCAGGGAGAAAAACTTAAGAAATTTGGCTAAGTATTGGCACTTTAGCTAAATATTAACACCCTCAGGAAGAAAATTTCATGAAATTGGCTGAGTATCGAAAAAAATTGGCTAAGTGTTGAAGGTAATGCCATGTCTAAGACAAGGAAAAGTCCTTCCTGTTGTCGTTTAAATTCGCACCTCTGGAATGCGGATTTGAAAACGGACAGCTATGCATAGATAAACTGCTCTTCAAATTAGGAGGGGAAGCTCCCTCTTGCTGATGGTGTTTGAAAGAAAGTAAACTAAAACTAAGTTGCCTATCTTTTTGATCAGCTTAGAGCACAAGGTTTTAAACACAAACGCAGCTGAGATTTTTGAAATAAGAGTTCAACTGACTAACTTAAACTAAAGACGTTCCTAACCTCTCAAGTAATAGCGAGCAAGAGAAGTTAGAAATTAACAAGGTAGATTCTCTGACAAAAATACTTCAATAATCTCTCTTTCAACGAACACCTACACACTTCACTGCAAGCTGAAATAAAGATCATCAAAGTAGAAAACTGATAACGGAAATCTGAGATTTTAGACCAAGGCAAAAGAGGCTCATGATTTTATTACTCAAATCTCTAAAACAAAGCTCACTTCTAACATGCCTTGAACAAGAAATTGCAGCTAAGGAGGCTTGCAAACTTATTCTTAACACAATAGAAAACAGCAATCTCACTAACTCCTTGTTGGCTAAAGAGGCTCAACAATTTGCTTATCACAACACAAATGAACAATACTTGAGCAACAAATAGAAGGCACAATAGGCTCAGTTTTGTTCTCACTAGCACGGTTAAAAACTAAATGAGCAAAGGCTCTTGTTATAGACAGCGAGAGGAGTAGGGAACCTAAAATCTCCTTGCTTTCAAAATCTAGGGCTTTCGGCCAAGCTTTGACACTAAATCTAGAAGATAAAACCCTAAGCGGAGAAAAGGGAAGCCAGCTATTACATCTTATCTTCTTTCTATCCTCAAAGAATGGATAAAGGTTATTCCAGAATAGAAAGAAGTGGGAAGCTACGAAGAAAGCTGCTTTAAAAGCTTTCGATCATCAGCTAGGAAGTTAGAGTGTGTCGGTTCGGTGCATCTATGCCATCAGCGGCCAAAACACCTCTTTTTCAAGAATATCTTCAGCATCACCGCAATAGATCTCGAAATCTTGACCTCATTGGCAGCTTTATCGAACTTCTTTGACATCAGCGAAATATGGCCTATCCTTCGCCAAGCTGGGTACAGCTATGAACAACGTGCGGAACTGATTTGCACTTCCTCAAGCCCGACGTAGGAACCATCTTCAAAACTGTACTGAGAGGGGATCTCTATGACGAATTCGTTGATGAAAAGAAGAGCTTCAACCACCCTTTGTCTGTAGGTGATGAATTCTTCGGATATCCTCTCATAAGTTTTAACTTTGAAAACGTGACGCTCTCTCCAAGCAAGGATTTGTCTTTTATGCTCCTTTGAAACTGCTGAACCATAGGCTGTATCTAAATCAGCAATGATAATCTCATGCCTAGGTTTTACTTCAGCCAATGTTTGTTCAAATCCTTGGATGCCTTGACGAAGTTCATGAGCGTTTTCTCTCAACTGGAACATCCGAGCTAAGATCTCCCTTCCTCTGACAATGAAGCTCTTGATCCACTCCTGAGTCTCTTTCCCACATATGACCAGCTGTCTTAACTGATGGTGATCAGCTGGTGTTTTCAAGACCTGGGGCAGCAACTGGGTTGTTTGTGAAGAACCACGAACAAGGTTAGAAATAAAAAGCCTAAGCTGCTGATTTTCAGTCTTGAGGGCTGCCTTGTCTTCTCCATCTTTTAGCACTTTCTCATGAAGGTTGTTGGATACAACTTTGAAGAGACTCAAATCTGCATGTTTGGTATTTCTACCGAGATTAGCCTTGACCATGACGAAATCATCCATATTTACCTCATCCCTATTCTTATCTTCTGGGGGCACTGCAGTCTCCACGACTATCTCGTTATCAGGATTCCTATCAAAATGAACTTGCTTCTTTGCCTTCTTCTTAGGAGGTTCCTGATAGATGTTGTCGAGATCATCAACACTCACTTGATATGAAGGCCTTCTCCTAACCCTTCCTAAGGAGTTCTCAAGCCAAGACACAGTAGTATCTTTACTAACTTCCTCAGGAGGTACTGCTGCAATCTCTTCATCATCTTCGATATCAAGATCGATGTGAATTGGTGAAGAACCCGTCAAAGGTACGGAAACATGTGTTGAAGGGGGCTCCTCTGCTTCATTTTGAGGTACGGGCTCGACATGAGGAACTTCTGAATCAACTGTAGGCGGTTCCTGTATGACTATGCCTGAGAAATCCAACCTTCTTTTTACATTTTTATTTGATCTACAACCTTTGATGCCATCTTGAGACTGACTTTTACCCTTTCCTTTCGCCTGTGTTCTGGAAGAAGAGGGAATTATCCTTGGCGGCTCTGCTATTGGAATGGAGTTCTTCCTTTTAAGCACTAAGAAAACCTTACTATGCTCAATGACTTGTCTTGTTCTGTCTTCAACTGAAAGAGATTCTTTGTTTTCCCAATTAACTTGTGGTAGAGGCTGATCCTCGATTCGTTTTTGAGTGTACATCGGGAGAAGCACATCTTCATCATCATCTGATAGCCCTTCTATATCTTCATTTAAGCAGTCTTTCATCTGATGGAGAGTTAGCCTGCTGTAACTACGCCTTCGCACTTCAAACTCATCTGCACAGTTAGCCCAAAAATCTTCAAGTGCGGCTATGTGATTATAGTTCTTCTCCAATCGGCCAGCGTAGACACCATGAGGATCAAATGATCGCCTCTCACTATAGGATTTGAGGCTGAATTTATCTAACTCTTCTCCAATTGTCTTGGCATCTGCAACAGTCCTGCATGTATAAATACCCAACCTAATGGAAAGTGAAGAGAAGGTTTCTTTCTATTTCTCAAGACTGTGTGGACACCATGAGCTTGCCTCAAGAATTCCATGAAGATGACCTCGTCTGACGGATACCTTGGCAACATGAGCCGGGCACCTAAATAACCATAGACCTTGAGATAGGTAAAGGTAGGAAGCCCCGTATAAAGCCAATCCATACATTCCGCCATTGCTGCCACGACAAGAGAGATGCGGATGTGCAATTCGTTGTCTAAGTCACGCACTGTGTACATCAAGAATGCCTCGTTCACCCTTTTGTAGTGGTGCAACGACATTATGAATTCCAGCTGAGGATAATAGTTATATATGTGTTGTACGCTCAGTGATCCCTCGGTGTTCAACCCTCTGAATTGACCTTGATAGGCCACCAGGTAGACTAGGTATGACACCATGTGGAATACATGAAACTGGAAGTATTCTGTTATTTGCTGATGTAGGCAGTCACTAATCAAAGTAGGCCAATCATAAAACTCGGTCTTCTTCATGATGTGAGGTATGGCATAAAACATCCAAGGTTGGAACTTGGTGGCGTCTTCTGAGCCAGTGACCCTGTTGAGCAAAGTGATGATGATGGCAACCTCGTCCTTGAACTCTCCTCGCCCAACATTCTTGGGCAATGTCTTATGTTTTTCTTTTATCCATCTCTGTGCAATCTTCTTGCTATATTTATCTTTATGCATATTCCACATCCTTTCACATTCATCCCTTGAAAGAGTTACGCTTTCAGGCCACGGGGGAATGGAAAAACACCTTTCGACCATATCAGGCTTTAATTTTGCCGTCAATCTGCGTCACGCTATTTGGATCTCCTAGTAGCGGGTTGTAATGCTTAATGCAATTCTGAACTCAAGGCTCACGAACGATATAGGAATAGGCCATTTATAGGTCAGGAATGTCCCGGGTTCTTGATTGAAGTGTTGCACACTCTCTCAAGGCATGTAGATCGAACAGGCTTGACATGATGCAAGTCTATCTCGGTGAACGATATAATTGTAGAAAGAAGCCCGGTCCGGGACTTGAGAAACATTAGGAGTGTACTTCATTTTCAGAAAACTTCGAAGAATATTTGTAAACTTCGCCTTAGTTCGGACAAGTCTTGAACAATTTCCTATTTAGAATGCGCTGATTTTGTGCTCCAAGGGCCAATTTTTGAGAATTTCTGAGATAGCAGGACTTGTTGGAGAAAATGTCGATGCAAGACAACCCGGATAAGTCCATTTTTGAAAATTTTGAATTTTGCAGAAAAAGCAAACCCTAATTTCTTCAATTTTTTCCGAAAAAAGCTAGCATCTGAGTTTTGTTCAGAATATGATTAGAAATGGACCCAGATGATTAGATTTGCAAAACCCTGACGTTTGATCGAAAAAGCAGCCAACCCTAGGTTTTTGAACTTTCTTGAAAAAAAGCTGCGATATGGGTCTTCTTCAGAAGACTGATTGGCAAGGACCCAGATGGTTTAAATTTGAATGCACAGAGGTTTTCACTGACATGCAAAATAAAAGCACTTGCTGCAACTTGATGAAGTTCTTGAAAAATTCTTCAAAAGATTGAGGCAAAACGACCCAGATGACTGAAAAATTGAAAGCCTTGGCCTTCTGCTTGAAAAATTTGATCTTCTGGAACAAGAAGAATGAAAAAGCAAGGGTTTATGCTTGCTGGTCTGAAAAAAATCTGATGTAAAACCAGCAACTATGGATTCTTGAATCCACCAAAAATTCTTCTTCAAACTTGCTGCTCCAACTTTCTCCTCTGGATGCTACCTGCAAAAATAATTCAAAATACATTGAAAAGAAGTGTTAAATAGACTTAGGGTTTGATTTAGGTTTTGCTTTCTTTTTTGCTTTTATTTTCAAAACCCTAAATCTCAGTCCCTTGAACTTGGACGCCATCCTTCTCCTCTTGCAAATTTTGAAATTTTGAAAATTCTTAAAAATTCTCTAAGGCATGAAGCTTTGGGCGCCTTTCTCCAAGAGGGGCGCTTATTTTCACCAGTGTTAGTCAAAATTTTAACTTTTTCAACTTTTCTCCATTTTGACATGCTACTTCACCACTGTTTTCCCATTGACAGATTGACTCGACAGACGAGCTGAGTGATTCACGGCGGAGTTTGACTGAAACTGAGAAGGATGTTCTGGAGGCACCTCCTGCTAAAAACTTGATTTTGACCTTCGAATTCACGGGTGCACATTCCTTCTAGGGGCGCTCAACTTCTGTGTTAGCCATTTTTCTGATTTCCTAAGTTCTTCCTTTTTCCTTTGATTTTCTGGTGAATCCCCGATTCTGGGAACAACGCTGATCCGACTGACTGTCTGAATATTTCGTTGGATAGCCAAACTGATTTTGGTGAGACCTTCTTGGATGCTACTTCTGCAAATTCCATCATTTGAAGGCCTTAAAGTTTGGGCGCCTTTCCTCAACTGGGGCACCCACTTCTACCAAACTTAGAAAAAATTTCAATTTATTCATGTATTTCACTTCTACGGGCGATCTTGTTGAATTCTGAGCTTCGGGCGTCGGATTGACGAATGTTTAGACTCGTTGCGAAGCTAAGAGGATTTCAGGAGGGGTCTTCTGGAAACACTTTTGTCAAAAGGCAGATTTTAGGTCCTCAAAAGCTTGGGTGCCCTTGGCAAGCTGGGGCGCCTAACTTCACTAGAGTTAGTTTATTTTTTGCATTTTTCACCATTGCTTTCGGATTTCTCTTTTCAACTCTCATTGGACCCTCTGTTCAGCCCTTTGAATCGGATGACTGCGAGCTCCGTTTGTCGTGCTGGATAGCTCACTGGAAAGCCTGTTGCATCCTGAAGACATCTCATTATAACCTTGACTGCAAATTCATCTGTTTGAAACCTTGAAAAGTTGGGCGCCTTTCTTCACCTAGGGCGCCCAGTTTCTCCAGACTTAGAAGAATTTTCAACTTTTAAATTCAATCTTCTTTGAGTCTCAGATCTTCGCTCTATACCTTCCACTTTGACTCGAATTTGCCGGAGACTGGATCGTCGAATGCTCTGACGGGGATATCCATCGCGAAGCTGACTGAAAACTGAGCAACTTCTATTGGAGGTCCAAACCCTAATTCACTCATTTGATGCCCTAAAAAGGTGGGCGCCTTTCTTCAACAGGGGCGCCCAAACTCAGCAGTGTTAGAAAATTTTCGTGACTTTTCAACTTTCTTCCTTGTTCCTCGTGCATGTTCATCGTTTCACCTTCTGCTGGAAGTTTAAGTGTTGAAATTGACGCCTGGCAGTCGAATGACCTCCATTGATGACCTCGGAGCTCCAGATATGCTTCTGAAAAAGCAGAATAGACCCAGTAGGGCGAAACTGATTATTTTAAGATTCTGACTGCACCATCCTGATACAGACACATTTTGAGCCAATCAAAATCAGTTCGGACCCTATCGGACCAACTTTCTATTTTTAGAAAATTTTGACAGTATCCGTTTCAAAAGAAACCCAGAAAACGTTACTAATTTTAGAAATTTTCTAAAAATAGCAATTTTCCTAAAATTTAGGGATGAAAAACTGAGATCTAGGTTTTGTAGGTTAAGTTGCTCTTAGCAGACCCAGATCATCAGAAATTGAAAATTTTGCGTTTTAACCCCTCATGCAAGACATGCACACCCAAATTTGACCTTTTTTGACTGATTTGACAAGACTTTACTCATTTCTTCAAAATGTCTAAGTGTAACAAAAAATTTGAATTTTGGGGTACAACACTCCCCACTTGAAGATGGAATGGCAAAGACAAGTGAAAATCCGACCTTGCTCAATTGATGAATGGCACAAGTCTCGCAAAGTCCGACCTTGGTCAAGTATGGGATGTCTTAGGCATGAGAAAGTCTGGCTTTTCCCAAAGCATAGCATGTCCAAACTTTTATGAAGTCCAACTTTCCTTGAGCAACGCATGTTCAAGGCAAAGTAAAGTCTGACTTTGATTGAAGAAAAATGTCCAAGCATATGTAAAGTCCACCCAAGGAGAGGATCAGAAATTTGGCTAAAATTCAGAAAATTGACTAAGTGTTGGAAGGAAGACAGGAGGAATGAAGAGGAAAATAAAGAGGAAGTGAATAAAATCCTTGTCTGAGGATGGAATATGTCCTACATAGCACAAGCCAAACTCGAAATTGAAGACAAATCCACAGGCAAAGTTCATCTGAAACCTTGGCTAAATGTTGAATGGCCCAAATAAAGGTATTACAAAATGAAATCGAATAGCCAAAATTTGGCCAAGTATAGGAAATTCTTCACAGAGAAAATTCCAATTTCCTCCATTGTGGCGAAAGCATGGGGGAGTTCTCCAAATTCAAGGCACTTGAAGGAATTCCAGAGCAATCTGGGAAGAAAGACTTAATAACTTCAAGTCTAAGCATGTTCTCCAAGGCGAGACTTCCAATACAAGTGAGAAGAAGAAATCAAAGTCTCAAAGCGAGTCCAAGATCAAAGCTAGGAAGGAACAAGCACAAAGGACAAAGTCATCGGCAAGGACAATATTCTAAGGCAACAACGTGGAAGAAAAACAGAGTGACCAAGGAAGACATCCAGCACACTGAGGTGGCGCCTCGTCATCTTCCAACCAATCAAATTGTTCCAAATCAACATGCAACAACTTTCTATTTTTATTGTCGGTTCATATTTAGCAAGAAGGACAAGTGTCCTCGAATGTAATTTTCTCGTTGTTCAAGAGGTAGTTGGTTGTGACAAACCCTAATTAGGGTTTTTTTTGTAATCTGGATCAGGATCAATCAATCAATTCAGGATCAGGACAGGTCGGATCAGATCGATCAGACCTCGGATCGGTCAGGGCTCCGTTTCTCGGATCGGCGGTGATGTGGGACCACTTGCTATTTTTAGCGATTAGGCTTTGGCTGACATCAGGAATCACTTGAGTTAAAATTGACATCCCGAATGAGCGAGAGCGGACAAATACTTGGAGAAATATTAATATTTAATTATATTGATTAAATATTAATTAATTAATGATTATATTATAAAGTTATAATTTATAATTATAACTTAAGTGATTGCCTTGAGGGGTGCGCCCAACATTAAAAGGGGCCAATTTGACTATTAAATTATAATAAAATATTTGACGGAGAACTATTGAAAATTAAAAGAATTAAAATGTCAAATATTTAATATTTCCCTATCTTTAAGGAAATCGCACTTTTTAGCATAAGAGTGCATTCGCCTTGAAAGTGGAGCCATTATGACATTTGGAAAATCAGAAATTGATCAAGTCTTTGCCAGAGCACAGAAACCTTAGGGTTTCGTCTCGAAATCGTAGGAGAACGAGCCATCTCCTTCGAAGCAGTTCAGAGGATGTGAAATAACATCTGATTTATTACCAGTTGAGAAATTTCTTCATGCAGGAGGAATTACAGAGCATCACAGTCGATACAGACATCAGAGATTATTGTTTTGCAGAGCTTCAGCATATTTAATCATTCAGAATACCTTCTATTCATAAAGGCGTATATTCTTGTGATTCTGGTGATTTAATAGAGAAGCCGTACAAGTTCATTTATTGCATGCTGCAGCCGTACCATTCAGTACAGTACAGCAGTACCATCCTTGGGAAAAAAGCATAGTCTTCAGAGATCAGAGTATCTTGCTAACAGAGGTCATTCACTCCTTTAGGCGCAGATATCAGAGAGAACTGGTAATGATTTGAGAAGGCCGTACTTTGTTGAAGTTGTTTTCTGATCTGGCCGTACATTTGTACCAGGCCGTACCATATGTGGACTGTAATGTCCCCTTTTCAAGCCTGTTAGTTCCTGTGACCGTTAGCCTTTCCTTGGAAACCCGGAGGCTAGTCGGAAGTTAAAATTAGGGTTTCCTAATTTTGAGGAGGTCAGTGTTCGGAGATGTCAGTTTTAATGGCGGATTCCTTCTGGGTTTTCAGAGGGCTTCGCAGTGGTATGATCATTCCGGCATTCTGGGTACTTTTTGGAATTTACTATTTTTAGTAAATTCTATTTTTGGCAGTTTGGCAGATGATGTTCAGCTCGGTTGACTTCCTGTTTCAATGGTCAGATGTTTGGATCAGTTTTGGCTTCAGTACACCTCCGGAGGGATAAGTTAAGTTATTTCATTAAAGGCACATTTAAATATTATATTTTAATGTTGACCTTGGGCTTAGAAGTAATGACTTAAAGATGTTTTAAAAAGGGGCCATTGAGGGTGGCGCCCTCATTAAATGTTTATTTTAATTATTGCCTAAGTCAAGCAAGATGATGTGGGGCGCACTTTTCAAGATGGACTTTTAATTAAAATATCATTTATTAATCTTTGAAGGAGAAAGTACGCCTTCTTGAGGGGATCAGAGAATTTGACCTAAAAGATGATTTTAGGGTTTCGTGAAGTGAAACGAAACTTATAAAAAGAGGGCTTGTGCATCAGTTTGGGTTATCTTGGAAAATACACCGTTATGCTGCCGGATTGAATCTGGATCACTTCGAGGGATGAAGACCTCCTAACCATTGGGCATCTCTTCTCGTTTGTAAGACAACGACTAGTGATGAATTTAGTCTAGTTGTGAATTCATTGTATTCCGTGCATTGTAATCTGCATTAGTAGTGTTAGTTTCAGATCTTGCATGTTAGAGGTTTGCTGATTTTAGCATTTAGCTACAGCAGACTTAGTATTTCATTCATATTTCAAAAAAAGACAAAAATATCATTCTGGGTATTTCATAAATCTCATTGTTTAGGGTAGGCGCCTAAGTTCCTAAATTTCTAGATTTTATTATTGAGAATTGAATTTTTAAAGGAGGCCGTACCATCTCAGCTGGGCCGTACCTCTTGCATTGCATTGGGATTCGTGAAAAATTAAATAGAAGCATTTCAAGTCAGTTTTGTGATTCTAATCTGATCGCCTCCTTGTTAAAGGTGTCTTCCTTCAGTCTCTAGTCTATTGGATCAGTTTCTAGGAAGATCTAAGCATTTATATAAATCTGTGTTGCTGGTTTATGAAGAAAAAATACAGTATTGTTATAACAGCAAACAGGGATCTGCACTATTGCTCTTGGATGGGTGCTGGGAACTCTTAAAGGCTTCACGGAGACATCATTGAAGATTGCACAGATTTAAAGAGGTTGGATCCGTTCCTTTCATGCAAGTTAAGCTTATTCTTGGCAATCATTGAATGCTTCAATATTATTGCAATATTCTTAAAGGCTGATTTGTAATTGGTAGCAAGTAATCATCTTTCAAATTGTATACTGGCAGTAGTACTGTCGGTCTTAGATTCTTGCTCAGTCAGATTGTAATGTTCTCTCTTTCAGCATTTTGATATTGTATGTAATCCATATCCGCCCTATGGTCGCTACTTTCCCATCTTGGGTCAGCAAGCACATTCTGGGTGTAGAGTAGATTCAGTATTCAGCATTTCCTTTACGTATGCTTTCAGTCTTAGTTGGAAATTGTAGAGCTCCGCCCTATGGTAGCTACTTTCCCTTCGGGGTGAGCAAGCACATTCTGGGTGTTGAGTAGTTCCGTTATTCAGCATTTCCTGTCAAGCTTTACTTTCTGTAATCACTCCGTCATATGGTCGCCCCTCACTCCGCTTTGGATTGGGTAGCACATACTTGGCGTTGAGTTCCCTTCTGTATCTTAAGTTTACTTCTTGCACGTTTCGGTTTACCCTTCTAACCTTAACGGGTGCACTGGCTTGAATGTTGTAATCTGTTATTTAAAAAACGAAAAAATTTGGCTCGGTATATTTCATGGAAGGGCATAATCTATCAGAGGAAGCGTTGTTTCATCATAAGTCTTCATCTGGAGCACTTGGGAAATCTTGGCGCCTATACCTTGACATTCTGGAGATCCTCAATAAAGGAGCCGTACTCTATTTATTGTATTGTCATATTCAGGCCGTACTTACTGTACTCTGGCCGTACCAGCAACTATTGAGGCGAGTTTCTTCTTCTGGAGTGAAACGCCTTTCTTATTGGCTTCCCATCATTTCCAGCAGTGGCGCATATCATTGGAGCTTCATCTGGCATCATCAAACGGCAGGATAGAAGAGCATTAATTGCAGCTGTACAATTTCTGTACTTCAGCTGTAGCAGCAAATACCAGGTTTTTAAAATATTGCAAATTCATTGTTTTATACATTGCATGTATCTGGGTATCTTTGTAATCGTCTTCAGAAGAATAATATATGATCTAGCATCAGTATTTTGCATTAGGGTTTGTTGTTAATTGAGTTGTATGAATTCTATAGAAGCTATTTGTAATTACTTCAAAAATCGCCATATTGCCTTATATGCTCAAAACCCTAAATTCACAAAAAACGGTCAAAAACCTAAAACCTTCAGAAAAAACATCAAAATAGTCAGGAACGGAGATTTTGGGGAAACTAGGAGTTCCCTACACAATCTTTGCCATTGAATTGTAATTGGGGAGCCTATAAATTGAGCTCACCCCTCATTTGTAAAGCATGGGAGCATGTTGCAAAACATGTTAAGATAAGTAAATTGTTGCATATGATTGCCAAAGTAATAAGTAATGCATGCATTGTTTTGATGGTGATTACTTCTCTTATTTTGGAGTTGGCATGGTTCTTATCCCTCATCATAGTTTAGATTTTATTTCATGTAAGCTAGATGAATGATAGATTGATAGTATAGATTGGTGGAACTTTCGCTCATACTTTCTTTGGATGGATGATTTCCTTTCAATGCGTAAAGTTAGACTGGGCTTACTTTGTGGATGCTTAACTTCTGTCTGGGTAAATATTGTTCAATTTGATGGTAGTTATTCATGACATGAAAATTATAAGCACATTCCCTTGAAGATTGCACCCACTTTGTGTAGTTGTCGTTTAGCGTAGCGAAGCAAAGCGTGGTTATTAGTTTCACCAAGTCAATATTGTCTCTTGAATTCTTAGGAAGTAGATGAATGATAGATTGATAGTATAGATTGGTGGAACTTTCGCTCATACTTTCTTTGGATGGATGATTTCCTTTCAATGCGTAAAGTTAGACTGAGCTTACTTTGTGGATGCTTAACTTCTGTCTGGGTAAATATTGTTCAATTTGATGGTAGTTATTCATGACATGAAAATTATAAGCACATTCCCTTGAAGATTGCACCCACTTTGTGTAGTTGTCGTTTAGCGTGGCGAAGCAAAGCGTGGTTATTAGTTTCACCAAGTCAATATTGTCTCTTGAATTCTTAGGAAGTAGATTAGAACTTCTAAACCCTTATCTCCTTTTTTTAGTTTGTTTGATTCGAGACCCAAACAACAAAGCTTCATTGCCTAAACCTTCATTGTGAATTGAACGAACCTAGCATAAGTCCCTTTGTGTTACCAGCATATCACAACGACCACTGAGATTATCCACACGTCAAGACCTGACATAAGGAACCTTGGAATCGCCATATGATCTTCTCGCAATCTTAGCATAAGCGGTGGTTTTTCAAAAGAGGATAGGGTGTCTTTGGGCATTTTATTCTGATGTTTGGTGTGTCATAAAACACGCATCAACACTATCCTATTTGGATGGATGCCTATGCTATATGGATGGATGTCTATCTCGTATGGACAAATGATTACCTGCGTATACAACTGAATGAACATATAAGAACTTAATAAATGATTAAAGTTTTGACAACAAAAAAATGAGTAAAATCTTTTAGGTACAACTTAAGGGCTGTTACATTGGTCTCCCCCATCCCCTCATGAGGAAACTCGATGGCATTGTGTTTAAATTTGAATAGAACATCATACTTCAATTAAAAATTAAAAATCCTCTCATAGTTTCTGCCTATAGCTTCAAATATCTATTTATCATTCAACAAAACTTTATTCCTCATGTCCAACAAGCTATAAAGACCATACTTTTCAAATCAGCTAATAACCGCCACAAATACATTTTGATTTTTATCCATCTTGGTTTTTAATTTGCAGTCTTGTTCTCCATTGCTAAGCATGATTATTTTTCACTTACCTGTCTTGAGTTGAGACATAGGGAACTCTTCAATTTAAGAATATGTAGCAATGTGTGTGCAAAGAAGGTACATGAATGATGAAAACACCAAAGCTGACAACAATAGGTGAAGAGAATATACCAAAACTAACAGTAATGCTAAAAAGCTTTGTGTTTTCAACGATGTGCTTTGAAAGAGCCAAAGAGCCAGTTATAAAGCTAAGGACTGAACCTCCCCCCTTGGCCTGTAGTTAAAAACCATGATCAAAATGAATGTCATTCAACTCTCTATCTATGTCAATCAACAGAAAGTACTCTTCAACAAACAATCTGCTTATGATCTAGTCCCCAAAAATATGCATTGGAAAATACAAGACGAGAGAGAGTTTCTTGTGATGTCTACTAACCTCTATAATCTAATTCAATCTAAAACCTACAAAATACCTGTGAAAAATGCAAATTGTGTCCTGGGTGAGAAGGAAGACCCGCATAGTATACTCTTTCTATTCGTGGATGAGATGACAAAAATTCTGAAATTTTCTTTGCATTCTCCTGAATCATCATAATAGATGTAAAAAGGTTAGAAGAGAAAATCAGACTGTCCAAAAACAACTACATGATGTTTCCCTTGAATTACAAGGGCTCACATTGAATCATAACAAAGCATAAGAACATTAATGTTTCAACCAATACATAATTATACCTCTTATAAGTTAATATTGTAACGAGTGCAAGGCAGAAATCTGAATGAAAGGTAATGCTTAAAGTTTCCAGGAAATAGAGATTGAGATGGGGTCAAGAAGAACAAAGGTGTTGACAGGCATGCAATTTTTTGAAAAGAATACAGCAGATAACAAGGAAATGCCAGCAGAAAAAAAATTATATATTGTGTGTGTTGGGTGCGTGTGTATGTGAAAGACTATATATGAAAAATATAAACATAAAGATTATAAATCAGAACTCAAAACATTGAAATACTTCATAAAACATTTAATAATACATATTGATACTTAATAGATTACATGAATGCATAGTTGGAAAACTCGCCCCAAGGAAAAACTCGCCAAGGGAAAAATTGGAGAGTTTTTAAAAACCATAAAACTGAAAAATGGCAAAAACTTCGGGAGTAAAATTGTAGGTACCATTAAAACACATTTTCAAAATTCAATGATAAGATGAATCCAATGAATCCATAAATGAGTACAAAAGTGTTTTCTATTAATTTTGATTGACTTTAATGTAAATTAATTACAAAATCGCATTCTCATGCGGAATCCTGATGGCTAAAAGCCTGAAAGTCTGATACATGAAAACAGTAAAACTAGAACTAGAAGCAAATACTAAACAACAACTAAATACAACATGCTAGGCTTTCCTCTTCCCTAGTCTAGCAACAGCTAGGGAAGAAGGGGTGGGTCCTCTAGCCCTGCCACGTGTGCGTGGTGCTAGTGGTGGTGGCTGCGGTGCTACTGCTGCTGGCTCTGGCTCTGGCTCTGGCGCTGGCTGGATCTCATCCAACCCTACATCTCCAACTCCTGATGCACCCACATCCTCCATTGCCTCTCTCTCAAAGTCAAGGATTTCATCTGCACTAAACAATGGAGGCTGCTCCTCTCGCCCTGTCCAATCACTATAAGGATCTATCTCATCTAAGTCAATAGGATCCTGTGATTTTTCTTCAACTCTCTTTATGCGCAACCGAAGGTTGTATTGCACAAAGACCAAGTCATTGAGGCGCTTTTGTGTTAACTTGTTCCTCTTTTTCGTGTGAATGGACTCGAACAAGCTCCAATTGCGCTCACAATTGGATGCACTACAAGGCTGACATAGAATGCGGAGGGCAATTTTTTGTAGATTTGGGGTTTTTCCACCCCAATTTTTCCACCAAACATCTGCAAAAAACAAAAACAAAATTGAAGAGTTAGAAAACAAAGTCAAAGACTCAAAAGTCAAAAGTCAAAACACATTTTATCAAATTCTAAGATGCATGTGAAATAAACTTAAAATTTAAAGACTCTGAATTTTATACCTGGTGGCAAAGTGGTTCTTCCTCTAACAGCCAACTCTGAAGAAAAGAGATTACCAGTTGCCTCCCTATATATATCCATCTCCCTGACGATGAGGTCTCTCACTGCAACCTCAGGTTCCATCCTCTGAATGCATGTTGTGAGCCCCTCCATAACCTCTCCATTAGGATCAGAGAAGCTCTCTGAGAAGAGAAAAGAAGGGTTGAGGAAGTACCTTGCTGCATGGATGGGTTGGTGGAGTTGATTGTTCCACCTCCTATCAACAATCTCCCATATGGGATCAAATTTGAGGCTGTCCCCCTTGTAATAACTTTTGATGGCCTCCTTGGCCCTATCCATGGCCTCATAAATGTATCCCATTGGGTTTTCATCCCCATCTACCAAGCGGAGGACTCTAACCAAGGGCTCCGAACCTAGATTAAAAATACAAAAAGATCAAAGTTAGAAATTTATAATGAAAGGCTTAAAGTTAAATTAAAAAACATATATTTATATTGAACTTGAGATTAAAATTAAAATCAAAGTTTGGAAGTTACCTTCACGATCTCTGTAGCTTTTTGTGCAAACAAGGGGTCGAAGACAATTGCAGAAATTCTATCTCCTTCGGCCTTCTTTGAATATGAGGAGTCATTCCATGCTTGACTCACGAACATTTGTCTTAGAGAGCCCAAAGAATCCAAAATGCTTTGCAACGTTAGGAAAATTGTTGCAAACCTTGTGGCACCCGATCTCACCAACTCCTTCCCTTGCGTATGCTCTCTCATCAAACTAAGAACCCAAGGGTGATTGTAGATATATTTTGTGATGCTCCTTGCATCATCTACAATCGGTGCCACCCAAACAAGTTTGCCTATGTCCTCCAAAAGAAGGTCAAGGCAATGAGCCGCACAAGGTGACCAAAAGAGTGATGGATGTCTACTCTCAAGCATCCTTCCAGCTGCCACATACGCTGCTGCATTATCTGTGATGACTTGCACCACATTAGCAATGCCCACCTCCATCACAACTTCTTCCAACAGCGTACACAATGTATCTGCAGTTTTTATCCTGTTGGAAGCATCCACCGACTTCCAAAACACAACTTCACCTTTGGAAGCAACCAAAAAATTAAGGATGGTGCGGTTTCTCCCATCCGTCCACCCATCAGAAAGAATTGAGCAGCCAAATTTCTTCCATTTAGTTTTTTGCTCTTCCACCACATGCATTGCCCTTTCGGTTGCATTTGTGAGCAAACTGCAAGTACAAAGTAAAATAATTAAATAAGTACAAAATTGTAAGTTTTAAACAAAAAATAGCTTGAATTCAACATAAATAATAAAGTAATTTAAATTTTAAATTAAAGAACATAAAATTTAAGTTGACTTGTCACTTACCTCCCACTCAAATCTTTGCGAGAAGGTGGCTTGAAGCCTTTTCCCGCAACTGTCAATGAAGTGACCATATTGTGCCAATAGGGACTACTCGCCACATTGAATGGTATGTTATTGAAATACCAAAAATCAGCACATGCCATTTTGGCATGTTCATGCACCTCCTTGTTCCACCCTGTAGCCTCCAATGATCCCTGTGCTCCTGGTGTGTTTCTTGGCACAAAAAAACTTTGTGGGTTGCGTGAAGATGAAGGTGGTGGTGGCATTGGCACTCTAGTCGAACTAGAGGACAAGGGGGGCCTAGCCGATGTGGCTGTGGAGGATGTGCCATGAATGCGAATCCGTGGACCATGAAGAGAGCCCACAATGCCAATAATATCTGCATCCTCATCTGACTCTATCTCCATGTGCTCGACCCCGTGCTCCTGAGTCCCATGGGCATGCGCATGTCCACTAGCACTGGCTATGGATGCTGCTATGGCTTTTTTAGCCCTCTCCCTTTGCATTTTTTTTTCCTCAGCAAGTGAAAGTAGGGCAAGCATCTCTCTTCTAATCTCTTCTTTGGGCTTCTCACAAACCTTGGAATCACGTTGAGGAATGCCTGCTAGATGGTATTTGAGGCGATTTATGCCTCCATGATATGTTTTTTTGCATTCACCGCAAACAACTGTTCCAGGCACTGGCCCTCTGACACCATATTTCCATGTAGGGTCTCTAGCCCCTGCTGGACGAGTGCCTGGAACCCATGCTGATGGTGTGCGAGGGGTGGAACTTGATGGGGCGGGGGTGGAACCTGATGCTGAGCATGAACCAGAGCCAGAAGCCATTATAGTGTGTAATCACTGTAATGTGTATTCACTGATCAATGATCAATCTACACATTCAAAAATATGTACAACATATTAGTTTTTAATACAAAAAAAATTTAAAAAACAACCTAAAATCATTAAAACTTCAAAAATCTAGAGCTAAATTTGATTTAAATTGATACAAATGTGTTTAAATGAATTATCAATTAACATTATTAACTAATCATATCATTCTACACAAAAAATGAACCTAGGTCTGAAAATTTCAAAAAATAGTGAAAAAAATGAAAAAAATCAGCAAAAATCAACAAAAGATTGTGATGAATCTTGTTTTTTGGATTCTAAATGCAAAAAAATTGTTTCTTTGTGCTCTATCATGTCTTTTTTTCAATTTGGAATGAGTATTTTGCAAGAAGAATGAAAGAAATTAATTAATCAAAAACAAAAAACAAAAACAAAAACCCTACCTGTGAATCGAATTTCCCTTCAAAATCCACACAAAATGGCGTTTGAATCCGCTCTCCTCGATGGAAAATCGTTGGAAATGATATCTCCTTGCTTGGGGGGGGTTTTTAGCTCCTCACACAAAGTATCAAGTGATTTTGAAATGAAATGAACTTATTAAAAGACGTCTTCAGCCTTTATTCCTGCGCAGGCGAGTTTTTCCTTCGGACTCGCGAGTTTTTGGCGAGTACTCGCCACTAAAAACTCGCGAGTTTTTGCAAAAACTCGAAAAAACTCGAATTTCAAGTTCTGCGAGTTAACTCTGCAAAAACTCGTTTCTGAAAAAAACTCGCGAGTTTTTCAAGACTCGCCGAGTTTCCTGCGAGTATGCCAACTATGCATGAATGGTCAGGAGACCTTAAAACATGCTGATTAGAGAGTTCTCAAGCAAGATCAACTTACAAATCCTTAGCCTCTAAAGGTTCTTACAAATGTCCAAAATAATTATCGTTCCTATACTTGGTTGTATGGGGCATTCCACTTTAATCTCTATTGTCCGCCATGGCTCTATAATTTTGAAGGCATTTTTGCAGAGCTTATCACTGAAGAGAATTCCTTACAGAATAATTGTCAGAAGAAAACTGCAAATACAAATCAAGCAAAAGTAACAGTTTATAGCATGGGCTACTAATATGAAGTAGCCTTATTTCCCACTTCAGTCAACTTATGGAACTTTTGTACAGATAGACATCTTAACTCTAATTATTTTCTGTTCTTACTAGTACCACAACGGGCTTTGATAAGAAAATTCTCTGCAATGAAACATGTTGAACACTTTTAGGTTAAAATCAGCAAAATTCATGCCTGCTTTTATTTGATTTTTATAACTCTCTTCAACTAGTTATTAGCACAAGATAAATTAATGTAATTTATATAATATTTAAAAAATGTATATGGGAAATATTACAGCTTTTGACAAATGTCTAGAAAGACAGATGTCAGCTGAAGTCTCCCAACATCTGGGGAATGTGTTTCCAAGAGAGATGACAGGTAAAAAGGGTCAGTATGCAAGTTTCCATGCAACTAATTTAAAAGTCATGATGGAGAGAAACAGAGATATAAGAAATACATGTATTTTTCTAATGAGATATGAATGAATGTAAGACATTGAATACAATGAGTTGAGGCATTTGGCATATAGATTCCAAAAAGGCATGTGTCAAGAAAGACATATATACAAATAATAATGAATGATACAATTAAGTGTGTTGCAATTAATCAAAGCAAATTGATTAGCGCAAATCAAGTTCTTTTAAATAAGTTGATAAAGTGACTAAGCACGTCGTAGAAAAGAATTTTCTCTTAGAACTTTGCATCTGAAAGAAATTACCAAGAGAAATGAAATTTCACATAATCTATAATGTAAGGAAAATATTAAGAGAGGCAAGTCTCTAATCATCTTTTTAAAATTTACCAGTGTTCCACGGGGACGCGTCCCCCCCCCTTTTTTGTGCCGTCTCCCCGTCCAGGACATTTCAGGGACTTGGGGACGCCATGGAGACATCCCTTGGCCGTCCCACCACCGTCGCCGGGACGTGAGAGACGTCTCTGAGAAAGGGGAGACGTCTGGGCGTCTCCGAGACGTCTCAGGGACGTCCAAGCGTCCCTCGAGCGTCTCGGAGACGCCCAGGAGTCTCCCGCGCTGGGACGCATTCTAAAGTGTTTTTTTTTTTTAAATCTTTTATTTTTGTTGAAGTTTGTGCCTGGGGCCGAACCCTAAAGGCCTATGGGACCCATCTCAAAGCCTCTAAATGAAATAAAACTCTCAAATTGCTTTCTTTTTTACTCATATATGCATTTGATGTTTTGGAGCAGCTAGGTGAAGAAGAGGAAAACCAGTGAGAAGAGTGAGTGAAAGAGTGAGTTTGAGGTGCTGCAAGTGCAAGAGGGGTGAGAAGGAGAAAGAAGAAGAAGAGGAGGAGCATTCTACACCAATTTTGAAGGATTTTTCAAGCACAAGGTAGGATTTTATGACTGTTTTTCTTAGTTTTTTCAATTTTTTTTTGTTTTGTTTTCCAAGTTTTTAGATTCATTTTGAAAATGTAGTTTGATGTTTTTAATGGGCATTGAAATGAAAATCAAAACATGAATATGCATTTGCAGCCACATATCTATGAAATTATGATTAAAAATTTAATCATAATTTCATATACATGGCTGCAAATGCATATTCATATTCTTCATTTTCATTTCAAGGCTCATTTTTTTTTCTTTCATCTTTCCATCAAGATTCATCATGAAATTTTAAAATTTTATTTTCAAATTTGTTAAACAGAAACTAGGCTGAAACTAGGCACTTATAGAATTTATTTGTTTATTGCAGTGTCACAATGAGCTCTCATGACAATGATGACATCAACATGAGTGAGGATGAAGCTCATTCACATAGTGATGTTGATCCTGAATATGAACCTGGGGTTGAGGGGGATGACCATGGGGATGAGCATGAAGTCCAAACTAGTTCCATGGCAAGTGAAGCAAGTAATGTAAATTGCCCTTCTGCAATATTGGCAAAGTATGCTAGGGGTCCTTTTGATCCCACTTCCCCTCTCAAACAATTTGCAACAAAAGATCTAAGCAGGCAACCGCAAGCGGCAACAGCTGGTGGCACAAGGAGGTGGAAGTGCAACTTTTGTGGTGGTGGGTGGTATGGCAGCATCACTAGAGTTAATGCACACCTCCTTTTCATTAAAGGAAAAGGTGTGGGGATATGTCGTTTTTTATTAAAACCGGAAAACCTGAAATTCAAAATTGAAATAAATAAGTTATGGGGTGTTCATGATGATACTCCAGTTGCACCTGTGCCTACTACTTTGTCTCATAGGACACAGCTTCAGCATAGCCAACAACAGAGATCTAGCCATACTTTGCAGACGAGAGTAGGAGGGACACCAGGTTCTTCTTCTAGTGCCTATGCAGGAGAGGGGAGGGGGAAACGGAAAGTGCAAAGTCAAACTCAAAGTAACCCCATTGCAGATTTGTTTAATGTGCAGCTCAAGGATGAGATAGATGATGCCATTGGCAAGTTCTTCTTTGCCAATGGCATCCCGTTTCATGTTGCCCGATCTCCTTATTTTAAGGATATGATATCGATGGTGGCAAAGGGAGGACCATCATATGTGCCACCAAGTGAGACGAAATTGAGGACAGCGATCTTGGATAAGAACTATTCCAAGATCAATTTGTTGATGGAGAAGATGAAGGAGTGTTGGATTGAGACAGGATGTAGCATAGTCATGGATGGGTGGACGAACATTAGCCATCGTCCACTCATTAATATCATGGTTACATGTACTGAGGGCCCATATTTTCTTAAGGCAGTTGATTGTTCAGGGCATCGCAAAGATGCTGATTTTTAGTTTGAGGTTCTCAGGGATGCTATTGAGGAGGTTGGGCCACAAAATGTGGTCCAAGTTGTGACAGATGTTGCACATGTGTGCAAAGCTGCAGGGAGACTTATTGAGGCTACTTATAGGCATATCTGGTGGACCCCATGTTGTGTGCATGCCATGAACAATGCACTCAAGGACATGGGAAAGATTGAATGGATTAGAGCAGTGGTTCATGATGCGAGAGATGTGCAGATGTTTATCTGCAACCACCACACATCACATGCACTTTTCAGGACCTTCACTAAGAAGGAGTTCCTGAAACCTACTGATACGGGATATGGTTCCTATTTCATTCTCTTAGACAGAATGATTGAGTTGCAAGAGGCACTGCAACTCATGGTCATGACAGCAGATTGGAGTAGGTGGGCCAAGTCTAGGACAAAGCATGGGAGGAAGGTGAAGGATACAGTGAAGAGCGATGTGTTTTGGGCTGATGCAAAATATATTGTTGCCATCATTAAACCAGTTTTCCAGGTTATCAAGCATGGGGATGCGGATGCACCTAGCCTTGGAGAGGTGTATGAGTGCATTGATTCTATGCTTGATCAGATGAGGGCTGTTGTGCAAGAGAGGGACCCTACATTAGCATTCTACCACGAGCACATTCAGCCAATCATTCACAGGAGATGGGAGAAGCTCAACACTCCCTTGCACATGGCAGCCTATGCACTTAATCCTAAGTGGTACTTGACTAGGCCTGGTAGAGTAACACCGATACAGGATGCAGAGGTGAAGGCAGGGTTCTTTAGGTGCATTGAGAGGATGTATGATGATGTAGATGCCAGTGTGATTCGCACTGAGTGGACCAAATTTGCCACTCTTAGAGGTTATTCAGATGCAGCCAAGATGGATATGCGAACTATGGCGCAGGAGGACCCAATTTTGTGGTGGACTTGCCATGGATCAGGATCTTTGACTACCACTCTAGCCATTCGATTGTTATCTCAGGTTTCTAGTTCTTCAGCTGCTGAGAGGAACTGGTCTACATATAGCTTCATCCACTCTCTTAAGAGGAACAGACTTACCTCTAGGAGAGCAGAGAAGCTTGTGGCTGTACATAGTGCTTTGCGTCTCATTGACCGCAAATCACTTTTGTACAAAGAGAGTCCAGCAGCACGGTGGGATGTAGACCCAGAGGAGCCAGCACAGATTGATGAGGATGCTGCAGTTTCGGCTTCAGATGCAGGGCTGGTTGGTATTAGTTTGGCAGCGCTTGATCGCGAGGATTCCAGTAGTTCGAGTGATGAGGAGTTTGGGGATGATTAGAGGCCTCCCTTCACTACATTTTTGCATTTTGTACTTATTTTGATTATGATATCAAACTATCAATGTACTCATGCTACTTATTTTTATCATTATGATATGATATTATGATGTGACATGTCATATTTTCGATATTCATATAATAGAAATCTCAAATTCGACAATTTCATTTGTCAAATTTTAATATTTTATTTGATTAGTGATTACTAATAGTTTTCAAGCATTCAAAATGTTAGTATTTGCAATTTTACTAATTTGCCAAAGTTTAATTTGAATTGTTATTCTAAAACATCTTTTTATAACTAGTTATTCAAGTACCATATGTATATCAGCGCCGCCCCCCCGCCGCCGTCCCCCCGCCGTCCCCAAACTTAGACCCCTTGTCCCCCCGTCCCTGAGACCCGTCCCGCACACAGAGACGCGTCCCCTTCAGGAAACTCCGTGGAACATTGAAATTTACAGGTTCTTTACTGCATGGAACATTGGAAGCAGTGATATTTGATACTTCATGAACTTCAGATGGCTCATTGTTATATTTAATGAACTTCAGATGGCGTCATAGATGGTAAGGGATTGAATTGTTAAAAATGATTAAATTTCTTTCAGATTTGATCTATCTATGGCTTTTCTATTTTCAGAATATGATTCTTACAATCACTGTACTTTCTTGCAGATTATAATCAGAATATTGAACTTGATAAATATGAAGTTGATGCCAAATCAATATTGAAAAATACTGATCATGAATTCACAAGTCTGAATTTTTCCTTAATGGTATTCGATCTACAAGAGCAGAACATTTATTGATTTCGATGTCTCCAATTGTGGATCGGATCTACATTAAATATATAAGGAAGAGACACATCCCATGAGCAGACATGTCTCCACAAAGTGGAGGCATGTCCATTCATGAGATGTCTCATGAATTGTGCCTTTTCATTTTAACTAAACACCCGATCTCTAATCAGGGTTTGTTACTTAATAAACATAAATGCTTACCAAGTTCGATCTGTATTTATCTTGCACAAATAAATAATATCCAATCTGGAAATGATCACCGATAATGATGCTCGATCGGGATCCTATATGAAACATGAAATGCCAATAATCTGCAAGTAATAACCTCTAAATGCAGATCGATAATATACTTGGAATATAGTAGATTTCGATCAGTTATATAAGTGATCATCGATTTCCAGAATTTATTGCAAATGATGATATGAATATATATACAATTAAATATATATGTGTGTACACATATGTCAGTACATACTGACATCTATATACACACATATTATCAAATCGATCATCATTTCTATATCTGACCGAAGCTACCATATTTCAACATGAATAAATAAGGTTTGGTTCATTGGCATGATTTATGCGATAAAGTAGAAATGATTTAGCTCTTCGGGACAGATACATATAGGAAACAAATTCATCACTAAAGAATACAGGACTCTGTATCCAAACATGCCCAAGTTTATAGCTCCATGAAAGCACCAAAATGTAAAAGAAAGCCAATTTGGAAGGAAAGCTTTGACCAAAAGGTGAAACCATTGGTTGATATGGCAATGATGCCACAAAAGTTAAAATTGGATCAAGCCAAATGTCAAATCAATTCTGATAAACTTATATAATAGATGGATTTGCTGAATCAATATTGTTTAGATTAGCCCACTTTTTCAAACATAAGCATTATTGGTTGGTTGATTCTCTATTATTCTGACCAAAAACACTTAGTTGTGTGGTTAAGACATGGGATACCAGTACAATATCTAATTGGGATATAGAAAATTTTAAAAAACCTTGAATAAAATAGAGCTCTGAGCTGGTATAAGGCATATATAAAATTGTAGAAAAGAAAACTACTGTGTTCCACGGCCTTTTGGGGACGGGGACGGGGACGGGGGGACGGTTAGGGACGCGTTTCCGGGACGTTTCCTAGGGGCCCATTTTTAGGGGATGGTAGGGGACGGCAACATAAAAAATACATATATATATATAATTTTTTCAAAATTTATTAATATATTATAGATAGAGAGAGGGAAAGAGAGAGATATATGTCAATAAATTAATAATTGCTAACAACAATATCAATATATAAATAAATCGCGAGAGTAGTAGCATAACAACATAATAAATGTCATTAAAGCATTATAAAATTTATCATAGCAATATCAAACATCAATAAAACCATGGTCTATCAATATCAATAAATCACGAGAGTGGTAGGAAATAGAACTAAGTAAGTGCATCTCCCAGCTCCTCAAGGCATCCCAAACACAAACAAAATGCAGCTTGAGTGAAGAAAAAAACACAGTCAAGTAGAGCCCAGCCACAACTTTACTCTAGGCGTTAGAAACAAAAACTTGAAGAAATTTGTTTCATGCCTCTTTAAAATGCAAAAACGTCTATGTTAAATGCCCAAACATAGGAGCAAAATGCCAAAAAAATGTTTAGACTGAGCTGAGGCTGAGATTTTCCCGTGCTTTACTGTGCGAAGTCGTCGCCCCTGTCGTCGCTTGCTGTGAGAGCCAAATAATATCATTGAATCTTATGAAACTTTATTAAGTTTCATTTAAATTTTTGTTTTTAGACTTTACACAAACGCATTATGTTGTTGTGGGCCCACAAAACATTTAATAGCAATATAAAATGTTTTAAAAAACAAAATTTTATGTTCTTTAATTTTCTGGAGCTCTATATACACAGGGGACGGCAGGGGACGGCAGGGGACAGCGAGGGACGTTCCCAACGTCCCCTGCCGTCCCCGAGGACGGGGGACCGTTCCCAAAGAAGAGGAAACGTTCCCCGCCGTTTCCTGTGAATTTTCTTGATTCGGGGACGGCCGGGGACTGTCCTTGATGCGTCCCCCCGTCCCCAGGACGGATGGGGACGGGTACAAGGGGTTTTGGGGTAGGGGACGCATCCCCGTGTAACACAGGAAAACTATAAACCTTAACACAGGGAAATTGAAATATGCCCCTTAATTTTTTTCCTTGATTTTAAATATCAATTACAATGCAAATGCACATGCACCTGTTAAGGTTAGCTCCAAACCAAAACGATGTGGAAAAGAACTCTAACCAAGAATGCGCCCTAAAACCACTTAAGGAAGAGGGGTGGTCATATGGTCAGAGGATCCCTAGGATCTAATAATTCAACAACTATAACATGATTACAACTGGAAGTACAAAATAAACTCAACGCCAAGAATGTGCACACAAGATTCTTTGAAAGGCGAGGTGCTAACATATGGCGGAGTGCTTATTACAAACTGAAAAATAAACTTAGGCGAATAACCAGCCATGGAAGTTATTTAGACTAACTAATTCATCCACTACGGCGGGCATCCATACAAGAGTGGGGATTCACCACTTGATAGTGGGTACAAGAGAGATTAAACATTCATTCTCCACACTGGTGGTAAACCATCCAGGTGTGCTTAATATGAATTAGCATTTACAAGTAATTGTCGTAATAACAAGGGTTGGATTAGTACTCTACTAATTCTCAACCTTACAATCAAGAAATCTGCAAATTACAAGTATTACAATGATAGAGAACAATGCTAAGAAGTACAGAATGAATTCTTTCAATGATTTAACACTCCAATGATGAAGTAAAGGCCAAAACAGAAAACTAATGAAATCTAACATAAAAATCTGAGTTCTGGAAATTCTGATCAACAAACTGTAAACTCACACAAATGCTCATAACTTCACTAAATTACCTCAAAATTGTTTGAAACTAAATGCAAATGTTTTGTGGAGGATAGGCGCCCAATTTGCAACATTGAAATAGCATCAAAACCTTATCAAATAATTGGCACGCACTTCAAGGCACTTTAAGCATGGTATGGCCCTCTTGAAGGGCGATTTCTTTGAATAAAATCAACAACTTCAATATAAAATCTGGTAATGCACCCAAAGGGTCACCTTGGGCAATAGGATGGAAAGGTGAAGTACCCACAAGCAAATAAAAATCAGACAAGAAGCTGGGAACAAAATCGACCTTCAGCTGTGTAGGAACCAGCAACTTGAAAACTGGAAATCACACCAGAATTCATCACTTTGAAGCTCTATCTGCATGTCTAATTGAGAAGCAACAATAAAACCAACTATGTGTTGTCTTTCAAACATGAAATTGGTTGGAATCTAGGAGGTAAGCATCCCTCGAAGATATATTCACAATGTCATTTTGACAGCATACCTTTAACAATTAACAATGGATCCTAAATGCTGGAGCAAACTCTCTCTTTTAAAGAACTTGAGGTGACTGTTGATTTTCCACCTTTTCTCTCCAAGGGACACCCAAAGAATTTGAATCATTTAATTTTTAAAAGATAAATAATTCCTCCTCAACTTTGGCATCCAACTCCAAAGCACATTTTAAACATAATAAAATATTAAATATTTCCTCATGTAGCGCCCTCCCTTCATGAACACCTTTCAAAACAACTTCAAGTTGTCATATTAGGCCAAGGGGAGGGTCAACTTAAAATTAAAACATTAATAACTTGAAATAACTCTTTTCTCTCTTTTACACCTCAATAGCCAAATTCAATAATATTCAACTGCTCCAACTGAAATGGAAAACTTATTGAAGCGCTGCCAACTGGACCACTACCAAAATTAGAACTTACTAAAAATAGTAAATTCAGAGAAATGCAAAAAATCCTCCAAAGAAGGAAACCCTAATTTTACCTCTGACAAGCCTACAGATTTCCGGAAATAGGCTAAATCCAATTGAAGAGCGCAGGGCGAAATTGGGGACATTACAGTCCGCCCTTCCCAAAATTGTTTGTCCTCAAGCAATGCCACAACACTCCAAACTAATCCCACCATAACAAATAGGATCCCAGGGTCCCAGGTCCATCTCTGAAAAGTCCCACCATGCTGATGCTGCTCCACTCTAATCATAAAAATGAAATCATTGCACCATAACTGCACAAACCATCCCTGCACCCTCAAAGTGATAACATGCCTGAAATTCAAGCTGAACAACATGGAAGGGTTTGAATCAAAATCTAGCAATGTCTCATGCCCAATAAACTCTAAGGAATTACCATCTACAATATTAATGTCAATCACCATTCTGAGAACAGTGAAGAATAATCTAAGCAACTCAAAAATATTCTCATCAACATAACTCCTCAAAGCATCAAACCGAATCACAACAACAACTGTGACTCCATCATAGCTATTTGCAAAGGAATAAACAGCTCTTTTCATGGTCATAAAAGCTATTGCATCATTAAAACTCCTCAAGGAAGAATAATGCCTCCTTTGAGTAACTCTGACATAATCAAGAAGCTTTCTGAAAACTTCCACCAATCTCTCCCAAAAGACTCAAAAAGTTGAATCCAAACAAGCAAAGGTTCTTTGCCCCAAACACTAGTGCAAGAACTTGTACAGAGAAAACCATTGGAAAGGAACTTAAACTCCATCCAAATCTGATCCAAATCACTATGAAACATCATTTCCCACCTTTGGGACCAAAAACCATCATTGATAAGAGATTGTGAAGAGAAAAAATAAGTATACCAGCTGCCCATGAAATCTGAAGTAAACCAATTAAACTCTGATTTTAGGAAAATTAGCATACAAGGAGTTGAACAGCTGCTGCAACTTTGGAAATCAGCGTTCATAATATGACAACTGTTCATGCCCAAGGTTGGAAACATTCCCTCAAGGAACTCCAACCCATTATTAAACCATCTTTTGTTTGAAGCATCTCTCCAATCCATCAATGGATGAACCAAAGAAACCATCAAATGTTTGGTAAAAATGGGGACAGCATCAAGGACTCTAAAAATTGGATCCTTATCTCTCCAAAGATTCCTCTTTCTACTTGTAGCAATCTCCATCAAGCCATGTTGAGAATTCCAAGCATGAATTCCCAACCGTAAATAATCTCCATCACATTGGGAAGAATTCCCAACATATCTCCAAGAGCCATAGTGAAAGTCTAGAGCACACAAATCCATGTAATCAGTTGCAACCATCAATGCAAAGTTTGAACCTTTCATGACCAGCATTTTAGAATAATCACTCATCAACAATGCACAATCTAGAAACCAAAGGGGCAAGTCTGAAAGTTCTCCCACAATTTGATGCATATTTTCGAGACCTGACCAAATCAACCATCTTAAGATAGGTGGTACTCTTCCCTTTGTCAATACTGAGTGAAGACCAGCAAGTTCAAGTTTGGACATCATTAAATGCTCATTTAATAACCATCCCAAGATAGTGTTGCCTAACATATAGCTTGGATCCACCAACATTATCTTATGCTTAACCATAAAATCATGCATGTCAAAAACATAAAACCTCTTACCAACGTCATCCACATAGAAATTGGCAATCACCTTATGATTTAACAAATTATGTGAAGATGGTGGATTATTGTACACAATCATAGAAAAAATATTTCATTCATCCCTTTCGTTGGTGTCTTCATAGAATTCATGCACATCTTCTTCAACTTGAGGATGCCCATCATTAGTTGTTGATCCATAGAATGTAGTGTGATGAATATCACACACATTACCAGTCATCACATCTAGCTCATGGCTGCAAGCTATCCCTTCTTGACGCAAATTCTCTTCCCAACTCAAGAGTACACACTCTTGAATTACCTTCCAATCACTATCAACATATTGAATCTCTTTGGCATTATGCATTGTTTCAACATTATGGAGTTCATTTATTCCTTCAACTATTTGTTTGATCTCCATTAGCCTTGTATTAGCTTCTTGTTCCATAAGTGTGGCTGCCATAGATGATTGATTTTCTGTTTTGCAAAAAGAGTGATGAGCTAAGGTGTCATGTCCCCTTCTCAGTGACATCTCTCGGAGCACAGGATTAGCCTATCATACGACCCTCGTAGGCTGATAGACTGGATAGAGGGTCACGTTGGAGCTTGGCTCAGCTTCAGTTAGCATTTCTTGATCAGTTGGCTTTCGTTCGGGCTCATTCGGAGACTTCTTGCAGAAGTTGCTATTTTTAGCAGTTCTTGGCAGTCAGCGTGGGACCCCTGCTATTTTTAGCAATATGGATTTGGCAGTATTCAGAATCACTTCAGTGTTCGTCAGCTTCAGACGGATCAGGTATCGGATGTATAACGAGAGAGATATTAATATTTAATTGAATTAATTAAATATTAATTATATGGAGATTATAATATAAAGTTATAATATTTAATTATAACTTAAGTGATTTAAGCTGAGGGGGCGCCCATCATCAGAAGGGGCCAAATTCGTTGATTATATTTTATTATAAAAATTTGGCTGAGACTATGGAAATATGAAAAGAATTAAGAGTTCGAATTTTAATGATTCCCTATCTTTGTGGAAATCGCACTTTTCAAGAGATATAGGCTTTGCATTGGGAATCGAGCCTAATATGTGATTATTGATTTTGGAAATTGGTCAAGTTTTGTCTGAGCAAGAAGCTTTAGGGTTTCAGTCTCGAATTCCTTGGGGAACGAGCCATCTCCATTGGAAGCAGTTCAAAGGGTGTGAAATAACACCTGATTTATTGCCAGTTAGAGATTTCTTCATTCAGGAGAAATCACAGAGCTTCAGAGAATTAATTATCTTCAGAGTTTCTATCAGTGTTGCATCCAGAGAATATATATCAATCAAGGCGCACCATTATCAGAGTCTGGATATTGATTACAGAGGAGGCCGTACTTTTTAATCATTGCTTTCGAATCAGTCAGTATTTTCTGTTACTACGTCCCTTCTCTGACATCTCTCGTAGTGTGGATTGGCCATCACACGACCCTCGAGGGTGATAGACTGGATAGAGGGTCACTTCGAGCTTGGCTCAGCTTCAGTTGGCAGAGTTTGATCATTGGGCTTTCGTTTGGGCTCGATCGGTGACTTCTTGCAGAATTGCTATTTTTAGCAGTTCCTGGCAGGCAGCGTTATTTTTAGCAGTATGGCTATTGGCTTTAGTAATTCGGAATCACTTCAGAGTTCGTCAGCTTCAGACGGATCAGTCATCGGATGAGTAACGAGGAAGATATTAATATTTAATTATATTAATTAAATATTAATTATTGATGATTATAATATAAAGTTATAATATTAAATTATAACTTAAGTGATTTCATTAAGGGGTCGCCCATCATCAGGAAAGGGGCCAATTTGGCATTTAAATTATTATAAAATATTTCACTGAGAACTATGGAGAAATTAAAATAATTAAAAGTGAATATTTTAATGAAACCCTATTATTAAGGAAATCGCACTTTTCAGCCTTATAGTGCATTTGCCTTGGGAATTGTGCCATTATGAGATTATTGATATTGAGAACTGATCAAATTGATCTGAGCAAGAGACTTTAGGGTTTCAAGCTCGAATTCCTTAGGGAACGAGCCATCTCCACTGGAAGCAATTCAGAGGGTGTGGAATACCACTTGATTTATTGCAGCAGAGGTTTCTTCATACAGGAGGAATCACAGAGCTTCAGAGGTTATCATTTTACGGAGTTATAGAGAGTTTATTCATTTAGAAGGCATTCATCTATTGAGGCGTCCATATTCTGGAGATCTGGAGGATTGTGAAAGAGGCGTATATTTATTAATTGTTGTTGCTGCCTGAGCCGTACTTGTACCAGGCCGTACCATTCTGATTTCTGGCCGTACCATCAAAGAGGGAGCCATCCTTGGTATTGGAGAAAACGCCTTGTCTTAAGGTCATATCTTAGCAACTCTGGAGGCGCCTAGATTTGGAGATCATATTCAGAGCACCAGACAGAGGGAGGAAGCCATCTATTACCTCAGCCGTACCAGTTACAGCAGTCATTTATTGCAGCCAGCTTTGCCAGGTTCTCTATATTATTTCATTGTTTTCTTGCTTGCATGCATCTGGGTATTATTGTAATCCTTTCACAAGATCAGAACAAATATACTGGACTCTATTTCCATCAATATCAGAGTTATTTAATTTTTATTGAATTTATTTCAATTATTTGCAAAATCGTACCTTTTCATTTATTGCATCAAAAACACAAAAACAAGCAAAAAACCAAAAACCTTCAAAAAGATCAGAAAGACAGTCAAATTCGGAGAATAGGGGAAACTAGGGTTTCTACACTGGCCGTACTATTCAAGGAGAGCCGTACTTGGGTTTTCAGAGCAAAACGCCTTCTTCATTTGCAGTTAGATTTCATTATCAAGGGCGCAACATTTACTAGCCTTGGATTCTTCTTCCTGGCGCCAGACAAAGACCATTCACTCAGCTGTACTATCTCAAGCTGATCATTTATTGCAGCAAAGGAAATCAGGTTCTCTCATAAAAATTCATCGCCTTTTTATTTGCATGCAATAGGTTATTCATTGTAATTGTCTCAGAAGAATACTAAAGAGTCTGGCATTTATATTCTCAATAGATTTCATAGTTTCCGGAGTTATATAATTTTTAGTGAATTTATTTCAAATTATTGCAAAATCGCAATTTCTTCATTTCTTGCAAAAACACAAAAACAATCAAAAAAACGCAAAACACAAAAAAATCAGTCAGATCCAAGAAACGGGGAAACAAGGGTTTCTACACTGGTATCAGAGCTAAATCCTGCCATCCTAAGGGTCTAGCAGTCTTATGCAGCCAGAACAGTTTGGCTCTCACAGGTATTACACACGCAGACGTGCTCTGATTGACAGACAACAGAGTTTGAGCAGGCAGCCAGGAAACATGGCTGACAGGAATGACAGGGCTGACAGAACAGATATACCTAGGACAGAGAACCCACCTAATAACAGAGATCAGGACGATGCAGAGGTTTTGCATGCACTCAAAGATCTTCGTGCAGGTCAACGGCAGTCCGATGATGTATTACAGCAGTTGGCAGTTGCACTTCAGAGACTGGGTACTCCGAGGAAACCGTCACCACATCGTGACGATGAGAGGAGTGAAGCAGGGTCTCACAGGGCACCTAGGACAGCCTCACGGACAGCAGACAGGCCTACCAGGCCTACATTTGTGAGACAGGGGGCCGAGGAGGTCTTGGCAAGTGAGGAGCGTGATGAGTTGTTCGCGGATACTCTTATGGCAGCGAACGAGGAGTGGGAGTTAGTACCACCGGAGGTCAGAGAAAGGATCACTTTTGACCGTTTTATTACTCAGAGGAGAGAGCACCATAGAGGTCGACAAGATTGGAGACCTAGACAGCAGAACAATGACCTAAAACATGCAACAAACAGGCTTAACCTAGCGTTGTTCGATGGTAGTGGCAAGGTGACAGCCCAGGCATGGATTAGCAAGTTAGACACCTTCCTCACATTACGTCCGATGGCTGAGAGAGATGCCATTCGATATGCGACACTGCATCTTGAGGGAGTAGCCTACGACTGGTGGCACCACGGGATGGTGACGTTACAGCATGACAGGATCACTTCATACCAGGAGTTCGTAGACAGATTGGTTGAGCGGTTTGATAGGAAGGATCCAGAATCCTACTTCAGAGACTTAACTCAGTTGAGGCAGAGTGGCAGTTTGGAATCCTACATTGGTGACTTTCAGAAGTTATCAGTCATGGTTCCGAACATTTCTGAGAGGAGATTGGTAGTCCTCTTCATGGAGGGTTTGACAGAACCACTGAGAGGCTAGATAAAAGCCTTTGATCCTCCTTCATTACAGGAGGCAATGAAGAAAGCACGTAGCATGGAGTTAGCAGCACCGTCTAGTAGATTTAACTCCAGAGGTTCTTCATCTTTCAGGGATGACAAGGGCTTTAACAGAAATAGGGACAAATCTGATTTTAACAAAGAAAAATCAGACTTTAAAAACAATTCAAAAGGTAAATCAGCAGCTCCACCTTTGGATCGAGAGGCCCTTAATGACCTATGCAGGAAGAAGCTTTGCTTCTACTGCAAAGGACCCTATGACGCCAATCACGATTGTCCTCTAAGACCTAAGGGCAAGGCAAATCGTGTGATGTGGGCGTACTATGAGGACTCAGAATCAGAAAAGTCCGAATAGCAGGAGAGTTCCGAGGATTCAGAGTCAGAGGCTCCAGAGCCTAGAGCTGAGACAGAGCCAGAGCTTCAGTTACAGGAGGTACACTTATCTAGCATACAGCAGGAGGGCTCTTTCAGGATTCGTGGTGTGTTGGCAGGACAGAGGGTCATTACCCTACTTGATACAGGAGCCACACATAATTTCATAGATGCCAAATTCATTGAGAAACGCGGACTCATTACTGAGGAGTTCGAGGGCATTAGAGTCAAGGTGGCCGATGGATACACTTTGAGGTGTGAACGCATGATAAAGGATCTCCCTTTACACCTGAACAATTATGAGTTCAAAGCTGATTACTATGTGGTTAACATGGGAGACATCGATTTGGTCTTGGGAATGAAGTGGCTTCATTCATTGGAGGAAGTCACTCTTCATCTCAAGGACATGGAGATTCGTTTTGATGTCAACGGGAAGACTCACATACTTAAAGCAATTCGGGACAGCGACCTCAAAACAATTTCTTTTCGTCAGATGGAGAGGCTCATGCGTCATGACATGGTAGAGTGGGCTGCCGAGTGCACTTTGACACCTATACAGGAGGGACAGCAAAAGACAGAATATCATCCGAACATTCAGCAGCTGAGAGTCAAGCATGATAAGGTGTTCGGTGATATTCCGCCAGGTAGACCTCCAGACAGAGGCATAGAGCACATTATTGAGCTCGAGGAGGGCGCTAAGCCCGTTATGATAACTCCTTACAGGCATCCTAAAAGATTAAAGGATGTGATAGAGAAGACAATAAAGGAGTTACTTGCTATGGGTCACATTCGGCCTAGCAAATCACCGTTCGCTTCTTCGGTTGTCTTGGTAAAGAAGAAGGATGGAACGTTACGCATGTGCATTGATTACAGGGTCCTGAATAAGAGGACAATTAAGAACAGTGCAATCTCGACAATCGAGGACTGGACGAGCCATTGATGAGCTCCATGGGGCACAAGCTACTTACTTCAAAATTCGATTCTACTCTGGGCCGCATCATCGATCGTGAGTCCCAGAAAGCAGACATGTAGAAGACCTCTCGTGATGTCACAGGGGCACTTTGGAGTCTCAGAGAGGATGTGCTATTTGGGCTCACTAATGCCTGTTCAATCTTCACTAATGATGAAATCGTGGTTTTCATTCATTGGCCGAGGAGGTTTTGTGTTGGTCTTTTTCGATGACACATCCTTATATACAAAGCAGACTTAAGGTGAGCATCCTCGGGCTCACTTGGAGACCGTGTTGAGTATTTTGGAGAGGGAGTCCTTGTACACCAAGGAATCCAAATGTGATTTGGGAATGACCGAATTGTTATATTTAGGTCATATCATCAGTGCAGGAGGAGTGCGGATGGATCCTGAAAAGATCCGCGCCATTGTGGACTGGCCTACACCGGCAAACCTGACACAGTTGAGAGGGTTTCTCGGTTTATGTGGGTTCTACTGCAGATTCGTGAATGGTTATTCACGACATGCAGCCCCGATGACAGACTTATCAAGGGCATTTGTTTGACTCTCGAGGCAATGTGGAGTGTTTTTCCAGAAGTTCAAGGCGACCACATGCCCGCTGCAGACTACCCGACTTTACTTAAGTCGCTCGAGCTTCCACGCGATGCATCGTGAGGGAGATTGCGCTGCGGTTTATGCGTGACAAGCAACTGGACAGTGAGAGCCGCAAGCTCAGAGAGGACCGCAGAGGCCGTGATAGCATTTATGATAAGGAGATGCTCAAGGACAGGATGCCTAGCAAAATTTCATAACATCTTGTTGGCAAATTTTGCATTAAAATTGATCATAACAGTTTGAGACACTTCTTGGGGTAGCGAGATCTCAATGATAGACAGCAGAAGTGGGTCAGTAAGTTGTAGGCTTATGACTTTGATATCTCATATATCAAAGGTACACAGAACGTAGTGGCTGATGCACTTTCACGTAGACCGTATTTGAGCACTATGGTTCATATTTCTGAGGATTGGAGGCATATGATAGTGGCAGAGTATGCCAAGGACACTTGGGCCTCCAACATTGTTGAGGGATTAGCAGTTGATACCAGGTATACGCTTGTAAATGACTTGATCATTTACAAGAACAGGATATTTTTGATTCCCGGTTCAGAGGTGAAGAACATAATCTTGCGAGCCTTTCATGATGTACCGACTGCAGGTCATCCCGGATATTTCAAGACCCATGTGAATGAGATATTCGGAGAGATTCACATGGAAAGGACTCAAGGCGTGGTTCTTCAAGACGTATGGAGTGCCCCGCTTGTCACAGAACAAGCAGGAGAACACGCATCTCAGGTTTATCATAACACTTCCGATTCTATTTAAAGTGGGAATGCCCTCGTCGATGACTTTACGCTTGCCTAAAGCCCAGGGGCGAGATTGCATTTATGTAGTTGTGGATCGGCTTACGAAGTATGCCCACTTCTTTCCGATCACCACGACCTATACAGCTACACAGGTAGCAGAGGTATTCTTTCGCGAGGTATTCAAACTTCATGGATTGCCTCGGAGCATTGTGAGCGACAGGGATAGTCGGTTCCTGAGTAACTTCTGGCAGGAGGTATTCAGACTTTGTGGGACCGAGCTCACTCCGAGCACTAGTTACCACCCGCAGACTGATGGGCAGACAGAGATTGTGAACAAGTGGGTGGAAGGTACCTCAGAAACTACATTGCAGGGCAGCAGAAGGCATGGGTCAAATGGATATATTTGTGTGAGTATTGTTACAACTCGACATTCCATATGACCATTCAAATGTCACCTTTCATGGCGTTGTGCGGGTATGAGGCGCCGAGTTTTTTGGATTTGCTACTGAGCGACAGTAGAGTGCCGAGTGCAGGAGGTTGGTTGCAGGAGAGTCAGGACACTATGAAGGCTCTCAAGGAGAATATAGCAAAGGCACAGAATAAGCAGAAACAGTATGCAGATCAGAAGAGGACGGAGAGGCATTTCGAGGTTGTGACATGGTTTACCCTATGTCGCAGTCTGTCAGCCACCCACTCTAGAAGAGGGTCAGAAGCTTGCCACGCATACGGTCCTTCTGTGATCCTGGTGGAGAGTTGGCGAGGTGGCTTACTTGTGCTTGAGCTTCCAGCAGAGCAGGGTACACAACGTATTTCATGTATCACGCCTCAAAAAGGCGTTGGGTCATCGTGTGGTACCATCTGCAGTTCTACCTCCCTTAGATGATGAGGGAAAGCTGATATTAGTACCTGAGTCCATCCCGAGCATGTGGAGAGTATACCATGAGGAGGACTATCAGGAAATATCTAGTGAAGTGGAGAGATTTTCCTGTTGAGGATGCTACATGGGAGAGCGAGGATATACTGCAGCATCCAGAGCTGAGATTGCTTGAGGACAAGCAATTTTAGGAGGGGCGGACTGTCATGTCCCCTTCTGGTTGACATCTCTGAGCAAGAGGATTAGTTTCATCATACCTAATTCTCTGTAGTCAGACATAGATCTGATAGAGGGTCATTGAGCTTGGCCTGCCTTTCAGCTAGGTACTTTGATCAGCCAAGCTTCGCTCTCTACTATTCAGACTCTCTGCGTATATATTTTTAGCGCTTCGGGTGCCACAGTGGACCCCGCCATTTTAGCAGTATGGATTTGGCAGTATTCAGAATCACTTCAGTGTTCATCAACTCTCTTCAAACGGATCAAGCATCGGATGTATAACGAGAGAGATATTAATATTTAATTGAATTAATTAAATATTAATTATATGGAGATTATAATATAAAGTTATAATATTTAATTATAACTTAAGTGATTTAAGCTGACGGGGCACCCATCATCAAAAGGGGCCAAATTCGTTGATTATATTTTATTATAAAAATTTCGCTGAGACTATGGAAATATGAAAAGAATTAAGAGTTTGAATTTTAATGATTCCCTATCTTTGTGGAAATCGCACTTTTCAAGAGATATAGGCTTTGCATTGGGAATCGAGCCTAATATGTGATTATTGATTTTGGAAATTGTCAAGTTTTGTCTGAGCAAGAAGCTTTAGGGTTTCAGTCTCGAATTCCTTGAGGAACGAGCCATCTCCATTGGAAGCAGTTCAGAGGGTGTGAAATAACACCTGATTTATTGCCAGTTAGAGATTTCTTCATTCAGGAGAAATCACAGAGCTTCAGAGAATTAATTATCTTCAGAGTTTCTATCAGTGTTGCATCCAGAGAATATATATCAATCAAGGCGCACCATTATCAGAGTCTGGATATTGATTACAGAGGAGGTCGTACTTTTTAATCATTGCTGCAGCTGTCATCAGGCCGTACTTTTTTGTACCTGGCCGTACTGTTCAAGGAGAGCCGTACTTGGGTTTTCAGAGCAAAACGCCTTCTTCATTTGTAGTTAGATTTCATTATCAAAGGCGCAACATTTACTAGCCTTGGATTCTTCTTCCTGGCGCCAGACAAAGACCATTCACTCAGCCGTACTATCTCAAGCTGATCATTTATTGTAGCAAAGGAAATCAGGTTCTCTCATAAAAATTCATCGCCTTTTTATTTGCATGAAATAGGTTATTCATTGTAATCGTCTCAGAAGAATAATAAAGAGTCTGGCATTTATATTCTCAATAGATTTCATAGTTTCCGGAGTTATATAATTTTAGTGAATTTATTTCAAATTATTGCAAAATCGCAATTTCTTCATTTCTTGCAAAAACACAAAAACAATCAAAAAAACGCAAAACACAAAAAAATCAGTCAGATCCAGGAAACGGGGAAACAAGGGTTTCTACATAAGGTAAGATCAAGGCAAAGACTATCAACCTCTTTCTCCTTCTCTTGGTAGGTATCATAGGTCTCTTTTGCAAACTCAATGGCATTATCCTTATCTGAGAGCAAATGCAAATAATCTGCCTTTAATGATTCCAATGCTTCTTTGATAGTTTGCAACTTGGAAAGAGTGACTCCTTTAACTCCATTCTGTCTCTCTTCAAACTAAAACTTCCAGTAGAGTTCTTCAATGAAATGGTATGTGCTATCAAATCTTGATAACACCTTAACAATTTTCTCTTCTGAAACCAATAAGTTGTCCTTCAAATCTTGGAGCTCTTTAGCCCCTTGATCATAATCAGCAAAGAGGCTTTGCTCATCACACATCAATTTTTCTGATTTGTTTTTTTTTACTTGATTCTCATAATCAGCTTCCTTCCTAACAGCAATATCTTCAAGCAATGAATCATTATTGATTGATGCTCTTAAAGTCATGGTAGCAACATACTTTGCTTTAGTGGCTGCAACCACCTCTAAGGAATCTTTATGGAGCTTTTCCAAGCAAGCTTCTTCATCAAAGACAACGTCTTCTCCAATGACTTCATAACTTGCAATACAAAATGGATTTTGAACTTTATCAGGATCAAAGGGAAATTTATCCCACTCAGGTTCTTTAACATATCTTGGTGCCATCTCACCAGGATCCCAAATGCAAAAGGGTTAATTGTAATGATCAACAGGAAAAAGATCTTCATGCTTCTCTTGGATTGTTGACTCATTGAATGAATCACTCCTCATTCCATTCGAACTGAAATCTTCATCAATAACTTCCTCCAAGAGCTTAGTTTGATGATCAAGCTCAACACCGCCTTTGCCACTGTCATCATACTGGAAATAAGAGTCATCAAAGCTGGCCGCTTTGATTACTTTATCATTTTTATCTTCAACAAACCCATCATGAATAAGTATGTTGTTGATTTCTTCATTAGCAGCCCAAGGAATACCAAAGAGGTCTTCTTGGCTATTTGTCAAAAGTTTATCTTGTGAAAACTCTTGAGAGGTTTGAACAGCAGCAAGAGGGGAATAATCTTCCACCAAATCCTCAACAAGAAGAGGTATAAACACATCGAAATCACCACCGACATCATCACCATGGTAATGATCATAAACTGGTTCAAAGACACCATTAGTATCTTCTTTATCTTGCTCTTCTTCAACGAACTTATCCCACACAACAGTACTTCCATCATCTTCTGTGAAGCCATTTGTCTAGAGATCTTCATTAGTTGAATCCTTATTAGGACTCAAGATTGCTGTTATGTTCTTCGTACCCAAACAATCTTCATTTTTCATCTCATGCAAGTCTAGGGATGTATTATGGGACTTTAACTTAATCTCCTCATTTGCCAAGGTATCTTCGTCAAGCGCACTTTCATTTTGAACCGAAATGTGCACCTTGCTTGTGTCTTCTTCACCACTAGTTGATTGATTTTTCTCTTCAATTTGCTTACTTGTGGGTTGCAAACCACAAACAAATCCTTTTGCTTCTTCTTTCCTTGATTCTTCAACCATGGCAAGTTTTGCTTCTCTTTTAATTTTTTTCTTGATGTAATTGACCACACCCATTTTTCCAAGATTCCTAATCAACACACAATTCAAGTAGCAGTCAAAAGAAACATCATTTTTGAACTCATCTGACATACTCTGATATTCTGCACGGAATATGGACGCATCATATTCACATTCCCTCATGAACTATTCGGCAAATCTGTTGACGTCCATTGTGGCAACACTAATTTTTTTGTTCACCCCAACAGGATGGTAGGAACTTCTGCTCTGATACCACTAAAATATGCCTCTTAATTTTTTTCCTTGATTTTCAATATCAATTACAATGCACATGCACCCGTTAAGGTTAGCTCCAAACCAAAACAATGTGGAAAAGGACTCTAACCAAGAATGTGCCCTAAAACCAATTAAGAAAGAGGGGCGAGCATATGGTCAAAGGATCCCTAGGATCTAATAATTCAACAACTATAACATGATTACAACTGGAAGTACAAAATAAACTCAACGCCAAGAATGTGCACACAAGATCCTTTGAAAGGCGAGGTGCTAACATATGCCGGAGTGCTTATTACAAACTGAAAATAAGCTTAGGCGGATAACCAGCCATGGAAGTTATTTAGACTAACTAATTCATCCGTTGTGGCGGGCATCCACTCAAGAGTGGGGATTCACCACTTGACAGTGGGTACAAGAGAGATTAAACATTCATTCTCCACACTGGCGATAAACCATCCAGGGGTGCTTAATGTGAATTAGCATTTACAAATAATTACAGCAATAACAAGGGTTGGATTAGTACTACTAATTCTCAACCTTACAATCAAGAAATCTGCAAATTACAAGTATTACAATGATAGAGAACAATGCTAAGAAGTACAGAATGAATTTTTTCAATGATTTAACACTCCAATGATGAAGTAAAGGCCAAAACAGAAAACTAATGAAATTTGATATAAAAATCTGAGTTCTGGAAATTCTGATCAGCAAACTGTAAACTCACACAAATGCTCATAACTTCACCAAATTACCTCCAAATTGTTTGAAATTAAATGCAAATGTTTTGTGGAGGACAGGAGCCCAATTTGCAACATTGAAACAGCATCAAAACCTTATCAAATAATTGGCACGCACTTCAAGGCACTTTAAGCATGGTACGGCCCTCTTGAAGGGCGATTTCTTTGAATAAAATCAACAACTTCAATATAAAATCCGGAAATGCACCCAAAGGGTCGCCTTGGGCAATAGGATGGAAAGGTGAAGTACCCACAAGCAAATAAAAATTAGACAAGAAGCTGGGAACAAAATCAACCTTCAGCTGTGTAGGAACCAGCAACTTGAAAATTGGAAATCACACCAAAATTCATCACTTGGAAGCTCTATCTGCTAGTCTGATTGAGAAGCAACAATAAGACCAACTAGGTGTTGTCTTTCAAACACGAAATTGGTTAGAATCTAGGACGTAAGCATCCCTCGAACATATATTCACAATGTCATTTCGACAGCATAACTTTAGCAATTAACAATGGATCCTAAATCCTAGAGCAAACTCTCTTTTAAAGAACTTGAGGTGACTATTGATTTTCCACCTTTTCTCTCCAAGGGACACCTGTTGTGACCTTTTCACACATCGCCCCATTCAAGATGGGGACCCCTAAATTTCGCTCCATTCTAGTCTTTTGGCTTTGGTTTTTGTCTCTCTCTCTCTCTCTTTGCCAGTCTCTTTTCTATCTGCCTTTCGAGGGATTTCTCCGCCTTTGAGTTTAAACATGAATTTGGCCAAGTCTGAAAATTAGGGTTTGTACTTTCCTAGTCAGTTCAAGGTCAAACGAAGTGAATAAGTTGAAAATAGAGATTGACATTGATGTCGGTATGCTTCCAGTAGGCTTCCACTGAAATTTCATCAGATTCTGACAACTTATTATTTTTAGTAAGTGTGCAATTCTGGGTGTTCCGTCAGCGTTCTTGAAGTTTTAACAGCCACGCCACATTCAGAACACATCAGGCTACTCTCTGGCAAAATTTGAGCTGAAATGGACGACTTACTATTTTTAGCAGTTCAACTTCCGAAGCAAATTTCAGGGCCTATATGCAGAGTTTTCCGATGCATGTCTGAGGATTCCTTCTGGGTTTTCAGAGACCTTCACGATGGTATAACATGCAAAATGAGATGACTTTCAAAGTTCAGCCTTCGGAGGCTATTTTTAGGGTTTGCATGTCAGGGTTTCCTTTGCATGTTTGATGTTTCCTTATGGGTTTTTCGAAAGCTTCGCGGTGATATGACATGCAAAGCGAGATAATCACTCCTTCAACAACTTGCTATTTTTAGCAGGTGCATCCCGGTAGCCGCCTCCCAGTACTTCAAAATCACGAGCTGATTGCAACAAACGAAAATCATTTGATATGCATGCAAGTCAAATTAGGGTTTCCAGCTTCGGGACCCAAAAAGAGGGGTAAAAAGCCAAAATTTTCGAAAACCAGTGTAAACCACTGCGATTAGTATCTTTCAAGCTATCTGCTAATAAAATTTGAGGGCAAACGGAGCACTTACTATTTATAGTAAGTCATTTCAGAAACAGGCTAAAAATAGAAAGTCAGCAACAGGCGCCGATGTCAGTAGGCAGGTCACGTGGTGAGGAGCGCGTCATTCGAATTTCAAATCAAACAAAGTTGTGGAGGTATCAAAAACAAGCAATTACTATAAATAGCAAACCACCTTTAGAAATATTCTATTTTTAGCAAGTCAGCTCATGATGGCAGTGTGAACAGGTTGACAAGGTCATAAGTCTCCTATGTTTAAAATTTCAAAACAATCTGAGCTTCCGAAGTGTGAGAATTAAAAGGCTTACTATAAATAGCAGAGCACAGAGAAGCTGGCAGAAGGAAAGAAAAATCGTAAGGCATGAGATGAAAATTTTTATTCTGAGTTTGAGCTTCATCCAGTACCACCATGAATATGCGCCCTCAAGAAGAATGGAAGTGTTTGAAATCTTCAAGTCTGAGAAAATCTTGCAGCTACCTCCAAATGCGCCCACTCCAGCATGAGACAAGAGAAAAAATTTCTAAGGCAAAACTTCATCCACCTCCTATGGCAAAATATGCCCTCCTCACAAGCTGAGCATGGAAAAGTTTCTAAGTACGAAGTTTCGTCCACCTCCTATGGCAAAATGCGCCCATGCAACAAGAAGGTCAAAGAATTCAAAGAAGTCAACAATTTTCATCCTTCATACATGGCAAAATGCGCCCAAAAGAGGCCATGTGAAGACAAAACAAAGAAAGTCAAGAGTCAACAAGTCAAAAAAGGCGTTGGAAATGTTATCCTCTTCTCATGCTTAAATGCGCCCAAATGAGGGCATATAAAGACAAAGTGAAGGGAGCTCAAAGGTCACAAGGAGGTGTTCAAAGTATTTCATCCTTCATGACTAGTGATATGCGCCCAAAGTGAGGTGAGTAATAAAGATGGTGAAAATAAAAGAATTGCCTAAACGTTGAAGGTGGTGATGGTAATAAAAATTGCTAAGGCGTGACAAATTTTCTCTTCTAAGTGTGAAGTGCGCCCAAGGTGATGGTAAAACATGCTAGGGGTTGAGATTAAAAGACATTTTCTATGACATACAATACGTGCTCAAGGCATTTAAAAGGGAAAATTGTATAAATGAGTTGATAAAAAAAAAATTTCTTCCCGGGCAGAATGATTTGAAGATGAATAAAAAAAAATTTCTAAGGCAAGTGCAAAATGTGCTAAGTAATTTTAAAAAATTTCTAAGGCACAAAATTTTCTTCCTTAGGAAATACGCCTAAGTTGGATAAAGTGATAAAATTTCCTGAGGATTGAATGGAATTGTCGGAAATGAAGTCAGATGATGCCAGCTTCACAGAGTCAATAAAAAAAAGAAAAAATCAAGTTGAACCAAAGAAATACTCACAGATGTGAAGAACGGGATTAAATTTGTTAAAAAATTAATTTTTCCAAGGTTCAAAATTCAAAAAAATTAAATGAACCCGTTCGTTGTATACCCATGAATTCAACACGTTCTGATTAAAATTTTCTTCTGGGTATTGAAGATTGTCAACGAGGAATGGCTTATAGTGTCTTCTGCACTTCGCCAAGGCTTTCAGGATGGAGATTTTTGATGGGCACTCAAATAATGAATTTCCTAAGGGAAATTTGAAAAGATTTCTAAGGCATGGAATAAAATGTGTTGTGGACATAAAAGTGCCTTGGCAGATGCATTTGAAAATGATCGCATAGATGATTTTTGATCGAGTTCCTGATGAAAGCTTTTCTTTCTCGAGCCTGAGTTGGTGTAGAAACCCTAGTTTCCCCCTGACACTGAATCTGACTGTGTTTTTGAGTTTTTCTGACGTTTTTGGCTTTTTGTGATTTTTTTGCAAATTTTGGATTTTCAATGCAATTAATGAAGGTACGGCTTTTCCAGAAAATAGTAATAAATTCTTAATAAATGCTAGATCTTCAATGTATATGGAAAATACAATAGAGATTGAAGGCGTTTGCTTTATTATTCAAATGATCTCAATACAAAAATGATCTGCTAACATGCAACAATAAAATAATGATTTTTATTGGTAAAAACCTGGTAAAACAGCAACTGAAGATGGTACAGATTTGTACGGCTTGCAATAAATGTTGAGTCTTCCTCCAGTTTAATGATGCCAGATGCCTCCAGCAATCCCAGCGCCCACACAGGAAATGGCTTTGCAAGATAAGAATGGCGTTTCTTATTTATGGAAGAAGTACGGCTCAAGCAATAGTACGGCCTGTCAGAAGTACGGCTGCAGCAGCTATGAAATTGTACGGCCCTTTCTCAGAATACAATCTCCCAGTCTCTGAATGTGATGAATGTTGGCGCCTTGATGAATGAAGGATATCCTGAATGCTAAACTCTGACAAAAGCTCTGAATATATTAAATCTCTGATGCTCAATGATTTCCTCTGAATAAGAAAACCTCTGCTGGCAATAGATCAAGTGATATTTCACACTCTCTGAATTGCTTTCCGCTGGAGATGGCTCGTTCCCCAAGGAAGTCGAGTTCAAACCCTAAAGTCTGTGCTCAGATCAATTTGATCAGTTCTCAAAATTCAATAATCTCATAATGGCACAAAAACCAAGGCAAAACCCTCTTAAGGCTGAAAAGTGCGATTTCCTTAAGAATAGGGTTTCATTAAAATATTCAATTTTAATTCTTTTAATTTCTCCATAGTTCTCAGCTGAATATTTTAATATAATATCAAATGTCAAACTGCCCCCTTTAATGATGGCGCACCCCTCAAGGCAATCACTTAAGTTATAATTTTAAATTATAACTTAATATTATAAACATTAAATAATTAATATTTAATCAGTATAATTAAATATTAATATCTTCCTCGTAAATCATCCGATTACTGATCCGTCTGATGCTGACGAACTCTGAAGTGATTCCGGATGCCGCCAAAGCCATACTGTTAAAAATAGCAGGGGTCCCACACTGCCTGCCAGGAACTGCTAAAAATAGCAATTCTGCAAAAAGCCTCCGATCGAGCCAGAATGAAAGACCTCTGATCAATCTCTGCTAACTGAAGCTGAGCCAAGCTCCGAAGTGACCCTCTATCCAAACAATCAGCCTATGAGGGTCGTGTGATAGGCCAATCCTGTCCTCTGAGAGATGTCACTGAGAAGGGGACATGACAGTTGGATGAAATATCAGAGTGAAGTACAGCCGAGCAGAATGCAAGATGGGTTGGAAATTTGGCTAAGGCATGAAGAATTTGAACGCAAAGTTGGCTGGTGAAAGATGAACCCTTGGAAGTTAAAGCGTGAAAATCCTGGTAAGTAAGGTGAATTTATATTATGAAGTGTTCTAATACTCTACCCCTTGCTTGTTTTGCAGGAGGAACGTCGAGACCAAACGGCGATGACTTAGGAAGATGAAGCAAGTACTCCACGATTACATTTCAACCTCGAAGGAAGAAAAGTTGCAAAAAATGGCTAAGTGTTGAGACTTAGTATAACTCAAGTGACAAAGAAGAAGTTGAAGAACAACGTCAAGAAGAAGATCGAGAACAGTGTGAACGTGTCTACAAACGGGAATCTTCTAGAAGATGGTGGCCATTAATTGCTCATTTATTGCCCCACTCTCCATTATGGCGGTTTTTAGGGCGAATCTTGTTTAGGGCTGAGGTGGCACAATCTGGGCCATCCAGCCGATTGTAATCTGAGCCATCCATTGGGCTTGGCCATCTATAAAAGGGGGATTCCCCCTCATTTGTATCTCATTAGAATTAGATCAGAGTTAGGATAGCAGAGAAGGAGTAAAGAAATTGATAGAATAGAAAGTAGAATAGTTGATAGTATAGTTTAGATTGAAAAGGAAGGAAAGTCTTCCCTTTGAATAATTTGTAAGAAGTTGTCGTGAATGCTTTCATAATAAAAGAGTTCATTGATGGTGATTTCTTCTTTGTTATGAGTAGTTGTCGAGGCTTCTTCGTCCTTCCAATTCACGTAGCAACTTGAAATAGCTTTAAAGTAAAGTAGATTTCATTTCATGCTAGTACTTAGTAATTGTGGAATGTGGTGCTCGATTTGAATAAGACTTCGCTTGTCCATACCACTAGCGGGCTCGCTAACGGTGGGTTCGCCTTGCGTGGTCAACTAGATTACTTTTCAAACTTAACTTCGATTGTGACTCACGTGTTCGTATGCATCGTCTTGATGGTGCTTGCATGTTGAGTCATAATTTGAACATCTTTCGCCACTCCTCTGAAGATTGCACCGGTTTTGTGGAAGCTGTCCGAAGTGAGGCAAAGCAAGGCCCGGTTGAAGTCTGTAAGAATTGATCGCCATGTCCCACGCCTTAGAGTAGAACATAAACTTCTTAGGCCCTACACTCATTTTAATTTCAGTTCATTTCTGGTTAGGATTAGGAAACTTGTGCTCACTTGCCAAATCATTTGAATTACACAAAAGCCCTTAGTCCGCTATCTACTGTCAATTGTCGAACAATTGTGTAAGTCCCCTTGAAATACCAGCAAAATCACATCAAGCCAACTGAAACTATTCGCACTAAAGGAACCTTGGAGTTAAATGTATGATCTATCTCGCAATCTTAGCATGCAGGAAACTTTGTTCAAGAGAGGATAGGGTAGCCGTTGGCGACTTTATTCTGTGTTGGTGTAGTCGCAAAAACCACGTCAACAACACCCAAAGAATTTGAATCATTTAATTTTTAAAAGATAAATAATTCCTCCCAACTTTGGCGTCCAACTCCAAAGCACATTTTAAACATAATAAAATATTAAATATTTCCTCATGAAGCGTCCTCCCTTCATGAACACCTTTTAAAACAACTTCAAGTTATCATATTAGGCCAAGGGGGGGTCAACTTAAAATTAAAACATTAATAACTTGAAATAACTCTTTTCTCCCTTTTACACCTCAATAGCCAAATTCAACAATATTCAACTGCTCCAACTAAAATGCAAAACTTGTTGAAGTGCTACCAACTGGACCACTGCCAAAATTAGAACTTACTAAAAATAGTAAATTTAGAGAAATGCCAAAAAGCCTCCAAAGAAGGAAACCCTAATTTTACCTTTCACAAGCCTACGAATTTCCGGAAATAGGCTAAATCCAATTGAAGAGCGTAGGGCAAAATTGGGGACATTACAGAAATTGAACTTTCCATTTATCAATCTGAATAGCTAACAGAAAAGAGAGTATTTCGATCAATTTTATGAAATAAGAATGAAGACATGATCCCATTTATATAAAAATTTGAAAAGAAAACTTTAATAACGAAGAATGAGCTTTTAACCAAATCACTCTAAAATGCCCTGCAAGACAGAGCAGAGAAAAAAACTCCAACATATGTACCCAAAGATGAGTACTGTGTTTGACAGAAATATTTGCTCTCTATATAACAGGTAGGTATTTTTTTATTGCAAATTTTTATTTAATGAGTTTTTTCTCTTTTGTTTTAAATTTTATTTTTGGACACAGCAGGAAGTTCCAATCAGTTTTATTTGATCCCTCCCAAGTCCTGATCTTACCTGATTTGTATTTGGATGTGAATACATACCGGACACACATCCAAGCCATTTCAAATATGGTGAAAAGCATAGTTAGGAGGAGGGATGCATCCAGTAATTGATGTAAGCATAACTGACAAGAACAAACCAAAAGACATGGGCATTATGTATTATCTAGAACATAGTTACAAGACTCAGACATGGCACAACCTCGGCAAGCTAACTTTTGACCTAGACTTTGTCATCTACCTATCCTTAGTTGAGCTCAATTTTCTTTCGAACAAGGAAATAGTGTTTTTAAACATTAAATTTAAATTTAATAAATATTTAAATAACATTAATATTATAATTTTAAACAACACTAAATATTGCATGCCTTTGGCCGACAGAGTTGAGAAGGCACCTAAGTTTGCATATATATCTTGAATCTTTTGTTTGAGGTAACCATCGTAGTTGGAAATTCTTGGTTTGGAGAGTAGTGTAGGGACAAAATCCTCTGCACCACTTGCTACAAGGTGGGGCGCCAAATCTCACCATGCCTCCATGAAATTCAATCCACTCTACATCTATTTCTAATTCATTTATTTTTTAATATAGTAGGGGCGAAATAGGACAAAGACTAGTGGACATCTCCCACGCCTTGGTGGCGGAGCCCTAGGCTCGCACCACCCCTGTAACCACCAGCAAAGGTCATGTCTTGAGCTTAAGCTACGCACAACAACCATCCCGTGAAGGAGGCGCCACTATGAAGGGCATTGAATATTGCCCAAATTGCTAAGCACAATCGAATCCACATTACGAAGGACATCACATATCTATTCACCTATAGATCGTAGACTTACAAGGCCAATGGGAATGCTCAGACAACCATCTTTCAGGGGCTTTCAACCCTAGACTTACAATCTTTGCCAATTTAGATCTGAGTCTCAGTCTATTCCTAGCAACTATTAAACTTGTTTACTAGTTCTCTATATTCTAGGCACAGCCTTATTGTTTGTGTATCTTCGGTAGTCTATGATCATCTTGTTGACAATTATCAATCCAGTATCTGAAATCTTGTGTTTGTATGAACTAATCAATGATCATTATTTGGGTCTATAATTGTTGTATGGATTAAATATCGTTAGCTGCTATCATTGTTATAATTCAACGATTTATCATTGGTTATCTATTTTGGTCTAAGTGTAAACCATCCATCCCTATTATCTGATATCTTGTATACAAACTATGCATGGGTATATTTCAATGGTATCAAAGCCAATAAACCTGCCAGCCTGTGGTTCATATCCATGCATGTAGTACAACCAGTGAGACTTGAGAGCCATAGAAAGAGAAAGTAAGAAGATTGAGGCAGCCACTCAGAAAAGTGACAGTGGAATAGGAGGCAGAGGTAAGAAGAAAATGGCTGACCAAACGGATGAGATGAAGGCACTCCTACAAAAGCAAGATCAGATGAATCAGATGCTGGTGCAAATGATGCAAAACCTTACCAATGTTGTCACCAACAGCAAATCAATGCTAAACAATGTTGAAGAAGGCAATTCAGAACGGTCTAGAGCTGGAAATCCAACCAAACTCCAAGTGGATCAACTCAAAGACCCTTCCAACCCACTTTCTTGCCAAGGGTGGAGATACAACAAGGAGGAGGATAGAATCAGACTACGGATGATTTTTCAATTGTGATATAGGAATACATGAGGCTATATCCCCTCACTAGAAGGGAGATCTCCCTTGAACACTACACTAATGCTAGACCAAGGAAGGGACCAAGGAATGAAGGCACCATATGCAGTGAATTAATAGAGATCTCTAGCACAAAGTAAATAAATTATCACTTCCTACATTTGATAGTTTTGGAAATGTTACGGCACATGCTTGGGTTTAAAAGTTAGATACCTACTTTTCACTCAGCCTTATGACTGAAGATAAAGCAGTCAAGTTTGCCATTCTACGTTTGGAAGGTGTAGCTCATGAATGGTAGCATCATGGCATCGTGACACAAGGGTTTAACTTTAACCTTGTTACTACATATGTTGATTTCACACAAAATCTCATAGAAAGGTTTGATACAAGACATCCAGAGGTATATTTCAGGGAATTGACACGATTAAGGCAACATGGGACAGTGGATGATTATGTCATAGAATTTCAAAGTTTCGTTGTTATGGTTCGGGATGTGACTGATAGGAGACTTATGTTCTTGTTCATCAAGGGGCTATCAGAGTCTTTTCGTGGTTTGGTGAGGGCTTTAGAGCCAATATCATTGGAGGAGGCTATTTGAAGAGCCTTAAGCCTTGAGGACTCCAGCATGGAGAATAAACCTATGTTCAAGAGTACGCCAACAAGGTAGCAAAAGAAGCCATTTCACAAGGCTACTCCTCCATCGAAGACCCTACCACCAAGGCCTAGCGGGATGGACATGTCTAAGAATGAGCTCCAAAGGAGAAAGTTATGCTTCATTTGTAAGGAGCCTTGGGTTCCAAGTCTTAGATGTTTGGAAAAGGATCCACTATATTGAGGTAGTGTCCAATGATGATGCTGAGGATGGAGAAGGTGAATCCAAGGAGGCTACTAATGAGGATGAGTACGAGGAGACCACAGAAGGAGAGCATATGGGAGGCACTCTTGCAACACATTTAGGGGTGCCATGATATCACTCTCTCCGTGTTAAAGGGGTTCTACAAGGACAAAAGGTGACAATCTTGATAGATAGTGGAGCCACCCATAATTCCATTAACGAGGGGCTAGTGGCCAAGAATGGTCTAAGGATTGAAAACTTTGAGGGGTTTGATGTATCAGTTGTAGGAGGTGATACTCTTCCATGCACCCATTGGAGTCAGTCCTAGGGGGACACCGGGTGCGAGATGATTTCTACATGGTAGCCATCGGTGAGACTGATTTGGTTTTGGGAGTGCAATGGTTACACTCGCTTGGGGAATACACAACAAACTATCAAACTATGGAGTTGAGGTTCAAAATTAATGGGAAGGAGGTTCAAAATTAATGGTTACTCTTCCATGCACCCATTGGATTCAGTAGTTGTAGTCCTAGGGGGACACCGGGTGCGAGATGATTTCTACATGGTAGCCATCGGTGAGACTGATTTGGTTTTGGGAGTTCAATGGTTACACTCGCTTGGGGAATACACAACAAACTACCAAACTATGGAGTTGAGGTTTAAAATTAATGGGAAGAAGGTCGTCCTTCGAGGCCTATCCAAGGGAGGTCCTGTTGATGTGTGTTTTATCATCCACCAAACATTCAGAATAAAAATGTCCAAAGACACTCTATCCTCTCTTGAAAAACCACCGCATAGGCGATTCCAAGGTTTCTTTAGTCGGGTCTCAACGTGTGGATAAGTTCAGTGGTCGTTGTGATTTGCTGGTAATGAACAAGGGGACTTACGTAGAAAGTCTGCACAAGCTAGGGACTTAGGAAATTTATCTTTGTAGGTTCTCAATTAGGACTTTCAATTGTGGATCTCAAAAAAAATGGCAAAAAGAATAGGGTTCAGAGAATCTAGTCTAAGCCTAAGAAATCAAGAGACAGTAAGGACTTGGTGAAGCGAAATAAACCACATTTTGTTTCGCCTCCTGCAGGACAACATACGCAAAAATGGGTGCAATCTTCAAGGGGTTTGTGAGAATAATTTTCAAACCTCGGATAAGGTTGAAGTTAGGCTTCCACACTTAGGAGCTCAGGCTAACTTTACGCATCGGATGAAAATCATTCATCCGAAGAAAGTATGAGCTACACTTCACCAATGAGTCGATACGATCAATCTTTCATTCAATTAACAACTTTTCAAAGCAAATTCTATTTAATCTAATTTAACTCTAATCTATGGCGGAAGATAATATGTAACCTCGCTTACTATTCAACAATAAGAAGTGATTCAAGGCAAATCATGCTCAAGAGCTTTTATCATTCAAAATAGTCTCAATGCGACAATATACATAACAAGTCTCCACACAAAATGAAAATGAGAGAGCACTAGTTTATATAGAGCTCCAAAAATGAAATAGACGGCCGAGATTTAAACAAGATTAACGGCCCAGATTGTTACAACCAAACCCTAATTAGGGTTTCCCAAAACAACAAGAGTTAACCATCAGAAAACTATCAGAAAAGTGGCAGTTCCAGCTATAATCAAGGAGAGGCGTCCTTATCCATTTGAGTGGCATTGTGCTTGGCGAATCTGGACACTACGGCAATGACTTCGTCCATCGTGACAGGAGGTAACATGCTGATTCGGAATTCTAGTCCGTCCAACTTCTCGGCGCATCTGGCAAAGGTACCTTCCCAATCTGTCTCCTGCTTCTCAAAATCTTTCCGAATGGATGAGAGTCTTGCCACTCTCGCAAAGTCCTGCTTCGAAAATGGTCCAGCGGTCGGGAAGAAAGTTTCTTGAACTTTTTGCTTCAGTCTCTCTAACTGCATGTCGTTCTCCCGGATGACTTCACGGTCGAACACATCTGTAGTTATCATGCACATCTTCTCCTGGATTTTCCTGACCTGTTCTTCAATTCCAAGCCCATCGATTCTCGCCTTCTCCAATACTTCTTCTCTTATTGTCACTGCCCAAAACCAGTGATGAAAATCATATGCTGCCCCTGCAGCAATCACCTTTTTATCAACTAACTCCTCCCTCGGAGTGCTTTTCAAAATTCTAAGGCTCGGAATAAGCCTTTCTTGCATATCCGGGATACCATCCCATGTCTCTGCCATATCCATCAACCTAGAAAGAAACGAAGAGGTTCGTCCATAAGCAAGCGCCAACCTCTCCATGAACAAGGCAGCCTCCATGCCTTCACCTGCCATCCAGTCTTGCGCTTCCCTGGCTGTCACCATTCCATGCTCAACTTCCTGAGTCATCTCCTGTGATGAATTGAGGAGAGGAGGAACAGTTGCATTGCCTTGATCTAGCGGCTGGGTCAAATGTTGTATATATTCTTTGAGACGTTTGACCTCCTTTTTATACTCTTTCTTCTTGGTCACTTCCTTTTCCAGTCTCGCTTTAATGGTCGAGACGGAATTATCTAACTCTTCTACTTCCTGACCTTTTGAAGTCGGACCAAGGTCAACAGTGGTGATAGCATACTCCTGCGGAGTGATTTCGTCCTGTGGCTTATCCACTGTAGGTACTGCAATGTGCACGGAACGGTGGCCTGTCTCGTTCCTCTGGATGGTGGAAAACTTCTTGGCGGGCTTCTTGGTAGCAACTTGTTCTAATCTTGCCAAGAAATCGGCAGTATCGTCCTCTTCTTCCTGTTGAGCCTCAGCAGGCACCTGAACTTTCATTCTTTCTAATAGCCAGTCTGGAATGGTTGACTGTTCAATGCCATCCTCTACTTGAACCTCGTCCTCGTTTGGAACATCCATGACTCCTCTGAGGGCGGAAATCATTCCTTCCTCTAAGTCATTATCCCGGACATCCATGTCATTGTCTGAACCTAAAATCTCTGTGCCTGCTGGTGATGCAGGCTCTTCATCATCTAATTGGATAGGTTCATTGTTCACTTCCTGAGCTGCAAGAGGTTCGAGCATCTCAACCAAGGAGTCGTCTATATTAGCCACCAAATGGTCAACATTCCTGGACGCCGCTGACCGAGAAGGTCCTCCTTTATGCTTCTTGGAAACAGGTTCTGCACTTGGCACCATTTCTTTTCTTTTCTCTCCAATCCCAACCAAGTCTTGATGGGATGCCCCGGCATTAGAGGAATATGACTCTGATTCGCTCAACAGATCATATGTGAGCGTGATTCCTTTTTGTCTCAATTCCTGAACATGATCATCAACCCACCATTGAGAATATTTCGTCACTGGCCTCATTAGGGTGGCTAGGTCTGCATGCTCTGGCTCTGACCACTTCACTGGAGGGAGAGGTCTGCTTTCCTCAAAGCGAGGCTGGACATGGTTTCCATCGTCTTGTAGCTGGTCAGGCACTCGACAGAACTCGATTGTTCTCATGAAATCTACGGACATCCTGGACCACATCTTTCGTCTGATCTCGTATTCATCGGCAGCATTTGCCCAATAATCCTCCAGTTCTGCCCTGTGCTTATATCTCCTTCCTTCCACTGTCCGGATATTATGATGTGGGTCATAATTGACCCTGGACTTGTATGCCGTGAAAGGGTACCATTGGATCTCCAGCCGTGCACTCTCAGCTGCTTGGGCGGATGGGCAGTACTCTAGCATGTTCCCGATGAAGAAAGGGAATGTGACGGACGCTTTCTTGGTCGGCCTCTGAATATTCTGGTACTCTTCTAATTGTCTCAAAACCTCGAGCAATACCATCCGATTAGTCGGATAGATAGGCAATTTATAGGGATTTCCAGTAAATCCCTGGATCCTGATATATGTGAATTTCGGGAATTGGATGAACCAAGACCCGTATTTGCTGATAAGGCTTTTTGCTTCATGGCTCAGCCTTTGATGTATTCCTCCTTGGAGCTTTCTGGTGATATGCATTAGGAATGCATCATGCACCCTCCTGAAGTGAGTCTTTTCTTTCAATTGGAGCTGAGGATAGCAGTCGTAAGGCCTGAGCTCGTTCTCTCCATTGCCAATTCTGCCTTTGCAGACCAGTCCTGGATATCTGTATGATCTGGCCAATAGGTATATCACATATGAACTCATGTGAAAAGACTTAGTCTCTTCAAGGTTGATCAGTTGCTCGTGAAGGTTGTCACTTATCATCCGTGACCAGTTGAACATCTTAACTCCGGAGGTGACCTCGTCGATGAAGTAGTACATCCAGCTCTCAAAGAAGGCGCCTTGCGGATTGCCTGCGATCCTGTTCAGCATCAGCACGATATCTCCAAAATCTTCCTTGAAATCCGTGCGACGAGGTCTCTTGGGCATCTTCTTGATTGATGGCTTTGGCTTGTCCATCCATACCTTGTTGACTGTGGTGGCGCACAAATCTGCCTTGCTGTCATATAGCATTTTGGTTTCTTCTTTGGTCTTATAGACCGTTCTTGAATGCTCAGGGATGCCAAAGGTTTCTTGGATTACAACTTCATTCAAATGTGCCAAGACTCGTCCGTCAGGGGCGATGATCTGTCTCTTTTGAGCATCATAATGGCGAGCACATTCCACCATTAACTCAGCACAATCCATGGCCGGTGGGAATCCAGCTGCTTGGAAGATCCCGTTTCTGACCATTCTTATGGCTATTGCTGTGGGAAGTCCCTTCTGACCGTATACTCTTTGCTTGAATTCGTCAAAATCCACATGTCCGAGGTCAGTATCTACAACATTCTTCCACTTTGAGATGACCTTGGTCTCCTTTTGGGCACCCTTATTGGCGAACTTCATTTTCAGCTTCCTTGATAATCCTCCTGCCGTGTCCGTCAACCTGCAGTCATAAAATTAACATTAATAAAAAGACTTTTAAAATAGTTTAAACCTCGTGCCTTGGATTCGAAAATAAATAATAACTTTCAGCTGTTCAAATAATTAAAATATTGCGAAAAAGCAAGCTGAAAGTGACTTTGATGGAGTTGAAAATTCTTGCCAGAACTTCGTCAAGAGGAAAGGGCATAAAAAGATAGCAAATTTAATTAACCAATCCTCAAACCTCAGTGAAGGATCGTCAAATGTAAATCAGATTTAAAAATCTGATTTTTTTGAAAAGTGCGCCCCTCTTCAAGAAGAATTCAGCTTTGAAAATTTTCTTTTTCTTTTCCCGCGAAAAATTCCTCAGCATAACACTGCTTATCCTTCTGGACAATTCGACTTTGCCTATTGATGAATTGATTGCCTGACGATTTCGAGAAAGATCAAATTTCTCTTCAGCTGTGTGTGGAAAAATGAGTTGCTGAAACTCATTATAATGCTGAAAGATTGAATTCGATTTAGCAACTGCCATCTTTCTTCTTGATCCTCGATTTGTTTTCATTTTCCAAACAGGCAACTTTCCTTTTATTTTCCGACAAGGCTCAGTCTCGAACTTATCCGGACAAATCTCCTTGATCTTCAAAAATTCGATTTTTTTCATTTAATGCTTATCTTTTGATTTTTCGAATTTTTAAATAAACGTTAAATCTTTAATTAAATTCGTGGTGAATTTAATTTTCTTCTTGCTAGATTTCATCTTTGCCTGGCGTCCTTCATTTTCTTCCGATTCGTGTCTGGCAAATTTGATTCTGTCCAAGGTATTTTTAAATTCCAAATAGTTGAGAATTAATTATTAAAATATTAAAATATTTTAATTAATTCCAACCCGTTCGTCTTGGACCCATGGCTATCTCGATTGTTCTTCCGTTTTTCTTGGCTGAGAGTGTATTTTCCGATTTTGTCCTTGATTTCGTCTAGCCAAACCAAAATTCAAGCCATTCCGTCGAAAATTTCATTGCCAGATCCTCATTTTTCTTTGCCAAGGCGAGATTTTAAGCTTATTCTCCTCTGCCAAAGTCAAATATTTCCTTGCTCGGTCGAATTTTTTCTAGGCAATATCGTTGTCCGAATGTCTTTGCCGGTCGAATTTTCCTGACGTCTGACATATTCTTCATCCTTTTGGTCAAGGACGATCCTTCCTTTCCTTTTACCTCGTGCATTTTTCTTTAGCCAAAGTTGACAATTTCTTCGCATTTTCCATACTTAGGCAAATTTTGCCTTTCTTTTCCCTCATCGTGTTAGGCATATTCCGTTTCATTCCTTGCCACATCCTGATATTCTTTAGCATTTGTCCCTTCAAGCTTGGCATTTGTCCTCTCAAAAATGTCTGGATGTCTAGCCAACGTCTTCATTTCTCATCCATTAGCCTCTATACTTAGGCGAATTTTAGAACTTTCTTTGGATTTGGCCTTGACACTTAGCCAAAAAAAATCTTGCCATCTTATCATCTTGGGCGGACTTCCTTGTCATCTTGGACGGACGTCATGGATGTCTTTGCTATTTTACCAACTTCTTCCAAGTGCATGGTGGACATCCTTCCTCTTTGGATATGCATCTTGGACGTCCCTCTTTTCTAGGGCGAATTCCCTTGATGTCTTAGCACTTATTCTCATCGTTTTATCCTTTGGAAATGATATAATGTTTGGCCAAAAATTATCCTTCCACCTTTTTAGGCTTTCACATTTAGCATATTTCGAAATTTCCCTCTTGGTAGGCATCAACACTTAATGAAATTTTAATTTTCCTCTACTTTATAAGTCTAGGCGGACTTTATTTGACCTTCAGCCAAGTCCCACTTTTTAAGGGCGGACTTTGTGACTCTTTTGGACGAGCTTCAAGCACATGGCGGACTTCTAGCCTTCTTTGGACGTGCATTCTAGTGCTGGGCGGACTTTGAAGGTCTTTGGGATGTCTCCCTTTGAAGATGGCGGACTTTGAGACCTCTTAGCACATGCAAGGGCGGACTTTGAAGGTCTTTGGGATGTCTCCCTTTGAAGATGGCGGACTTTGAGACCTCTTAGCACATGCAAGGGCGGACTTTATGAGGTGCAAGGATATCCTTCTTGGCATATGGCGGACTTCCTTGGTCATTAGGATGTGCATTTGGCATATGGCGGACTTTGTCAAGACTTTGGACATACCTTCAAGCTTAAGGCGGACTTCCAAGGGGTCTAGGATGGAGATGGCGGACTTTGAAGGGGTCAAGGACGAACCTCAAGATGCAAGGCGGACTTTGAAGCATGCATGGACATGCATCTTAAGCTTAAGGCGGACTTTGAAGCTCCTTTGGACATCCTTCTTTGCTGCTGGCGAACTTTCATGATCTCCTTGACATTCTTAAACATCTTCTTTCATCCTTCTTCCATGGAAATGGCGAATTTTCCAGACTTGCACAGATTTTCTACAAATTTCTCCATTTTTGAATTGATTTTCATGATTTCACCTTCAGATCTGATCGATCTTGACTGGTTTTTTGACTGGTTTTTCCAGATTTTCGAACGTTTTTTGGTCTGATTTTCATGTTTTTGAACTTTTTTTTGCAAATTTTTCAAATTTTTCAAATTTTTACTTTTTGATTTTCTGAGAGTTCTGGTGAGTTTTTCGGACTTCTGAGTGCGTTTTCAGAACTCGGGACCCTTCTAAAAATAGAAACTTTCCAAAAATAGAAACTTTCTAAAAATAGAAACTTTCTAAAAATAGAAAAAGCAACCCTAAAAAATAGGGAACCCTGTTTGGTCCAAAAATGCCAAAAATGAAAAATCGAAAAAGCAACTTTTCCTAAAAAATAGGAAGTCTCAGAATTGGCGAATTCACAGTCGATCTTCGTCTCTTGGGCCTTCTAAGCGCTCCCATGACATCTACGCACTGATTCAAACATGAATTAATGACTTGGTTCGGGTAACCCTCGACGAACTAACTGGAAACTCTAAGCAAAGTGATCTCTCGTAACCGCTGCAAGGAGACAAAACCCTAAAAACTAGCAGGCAACTGGGGGTCCCCATCAGCGATGGGGCGATGTGTGAAAAGGTCACAACAGGTCCTATGGTAGTTTCAGCTAAGAGGATGGAGAGATCTTTTTGTAGAGATGAGGTGGCTTGGGCAGCGGAGTGTTTGATCACAGATACTAGTCCACCAAAGGAGGGAAGATCCTACCCCATTGACATCCAATCCATCCTAAACAAACAATGTAAGGTGTTTAGAGAGATCCCTACCAGGTTACCACCTGATAGGGGATTTCAGCATGTGATTGAGCTTGAGGAGGGAGCCAAGCCCATCATAACTACTCCCTATCTACATCCCACAATGTATAAGGAGGAGATTGAGAAGGAAATCAAGGAGTTGTTGGACATGGGGCACATCCATCCGAGTTTTTGCCCTTTTGCTTCATCTGTGGTGTTGGTCAAGAAGAAGGATGGGATGTTGAGGATGTGCATCAATGATCAAAAATCGCTATCTCATTCCCAAGATCGATGAGTTAATAGATGAGCTTCATGGTGTTGTATATTTCTCTAAAATTGACTTGTGTTTTGGGTATCATCAAATAAGAGTAAGGGAGGGGGGTGTGCATAAGATGGCTTTCAGGTGTCACTATGGGCACTATGAGTTCTTGGTCATGCCATTTGGGTTGACCGATGCCCCCGCTACCTTCCAGTCATGTATGAACCATGTATTCATTCTATAGTTGAGGAAATTTGTTTTGGTTTTCTTTAATGACATTTTGATCTATAGTAGGACATGGAAGGACCATTTGAAGCACATAGAAGAGGTGCTTGGCATACTTGAGCAGCATTCATTCTACACCAAGATGTCAAAATGTGAGTTTGGTTTGACTGAAAATTTTTATTTGGGGCATAAGATTAGTGCTCAAGGGGTTAGTGTTGACGAGGAGAAGATCAAGGCAATTCAAGATTGCCCTAGACCAAGAAATTTTTCATAGTTAAGAGGATTTGTGGGCCTATGCAGCTATTATAGGAGGTTTGTGAAGGGATTTTCACAACTTGCAGCTCCCTTAACCAATTTGATGAAGAAGGGGGCATTCTCTTGGAGCCCTACAGCACAGCAAGCTTTTGATAATCTAAAGGAGGTAACGATTTCATGTCCCGTTTTGGCTATTCTGGATTTCTCACCTCCTTTTGTACTTGAGTGTGATGCTTCAGGAGAGGGTATTGGAGCAGTTTTGATGTAGAGTAGACATCCTATAGCATATGAAAGTAGGAAGCTCAATGATTCAGATAAGGTCTTCTCTATTTATGACAAGGAGATGCTAGCTATCATGCATACCCTTGCCAAATTAAGACAATACTTGGTATGTGGGAAATTTGTGGTCAAGACAGATCATAACAGCCTCAAGTTCTTCCTCAATCAGCGTGATTTGAATGCATCATGCCCCCGAAATTATAACACTAAGATATAAAGCATGGAAATACAAATAAATAAATAAAATAAAAAAGAAATATTAGCAATTTAATATTATTATTATAATAATTATCATAAGATAATATTCTAATTATAATTATCAAAATATAAATTTAAATATTAACATCTTAAATATTATTATAATTGTAAATATCGAAATATACATATAAATTAAAACTAATATAAAAAATAAAATCAATTCATAAGTATAATAAAACACAGACACACACATATGTGTTTATTATTATACTTATGAATTGATTTTATTGTTTATATATATATATATATATATATATATATATGAGGATCCTAAGCAACGATCATAAACGTAGCTATTGAACTAATCAATATATATATATATATATACTATTGAACTAATGAGTAGCTATTATTATACTTATGAATTGATTTTATTGTTTATAAATTATATATATTGTAGGATCCTAAGCAACGATCATAAAAGTAGCTATATATATATAAGCAATAAAATCAATTCATAAGTAAATAATAAACAGATAATATATACATATATATATATATATATATCTGTTTATTATTATACTTATGAATTGATATATATATATTATCTGTTTATTATTATACTTATGAATTGATTTTATTATATATATATATATATATATATATTTTGGAGGATCCTAAGCAATGATGATAAAAGTAGCTATTGAACTAATCAAATGCAGCAATCACTAACTTGTTAATAGCGATTCTTATTAAGATAGATATTAATATACCAAAAGGCTGCAATCAGCAGTAAACAAAAAGATAGCCATTAATAATTATTAAAGAGGGCAGCGATTGGTTTTAAGTGACAAAAGGGAGCGATTGGTGCCAAAACAGAATTATTAACATAAGACACGGCCATTCAAATAGAGTCTCCTCATTAAGGGATGCATCACTTCACTTGGACACGAGGTATATGTAAGGAAAGTCAAATCAGTTCAGAATATGTAATATCCCACCCCTGGTAGGATATTTAATTTCAAAATTTTGCATATTTGTTTGCTTGTGGTTTTATGTTTTTTGATATATTTGCAATGTTTGATACAGCAATATAATGCAGAAAAATAGAAGATATTGCAATAATAATTTCAACTCAAAAACTGAACATTACATAGGGAATACAAAGCTGAAAATTCCAAATTTTTGTATCAGCTTAGATACTCAATATTTTCACAAAATATTGACACCCAGTTCATAAAATATCCCCTATTATCTAAAACAACAATACCCAAAAAAATTGGGAGTTACAATTGATGAACTTACAAGTGAGATATGCCTTGAAACCCTCTAAAAATGGGTGCCAGAATGAAGTATAAAGTTTGCAGTAGTATAACAACAGCAACAATAATAATAAACTCCAGCAACGATCATTATCACCAATTCCCACGCCTAGTGCAAAGCTGCATACACTTAAATTGCCAAAACCCTTGCCTAGCAACCACCTGTTTATTGAAGTTCTCTTGTAGTTCTCTTTGCTCTTAAAATAATGATCAATATGTAATGTCCCCCTTTTCAGCGTGATCTTGTTTGCAGAGTGTTAGCCTATTTCTTGGACCCTTGTGGGCTAACTGGATTGGTTAGAGGGTCAGTGGTACCTTCTGGAGAGTTCGGTCGATTTCATTTTCTGAGATTGTGGATAGGCTCATTGCAGGCCTTGGCAGTACAGGAGTTTCTTTGCTTCTGACGGCATTGAATTCTGTTGAGAATTGAGGGAGATAGGCTTACTTAAGTGATTTAAGTTAATTTTTAACTTAAAGTCTTTTTATAAAGTCAAATTGACTTTATAATTCTTATTTCACTTAAATTAAGTCTAAAGTGAATATTTTAATGTTATATCTTTTATTCACTTAAAGGAGGCGCCAAAAATCAAAAGGGAGACTATGGAAAGTGACTTAAGTTTATTTCCATAAATTTAAATGAGTTAAAGCCCTAAAATGTACGGCTTTCTTAGGTTTTCACCTCCTTTGCTTTATAGGGGATTTGGGCAATGAGAAATTCATCTTTTTGAATATTTCAACTTTGCCTTGGAGGTTTTTTCCCTTGCTTTCAGCCTGTGATCAGGTTTGCAGCAAATCCACCATTGGAGAACGAAATCTCTTCAGTGTGAGCACTTGTGAAGTTGTGAGAGATCAGCTGAATTAGTGCAGATTTAGAGAGCTTCATTTCAGAAGTTCTGCAGTGCTTCAACAGATTTTTTGTAGTGTTCTTCATCAAAAACAGAGGGTTTATTGGTTGTTGTTCTTCCTTCACCATGGCAGACTTCATGGCTGTTTGGGCACACCTTCAGAGATGGTTTTTGGTGCTTTTTGTTTGAAAGGGCGTGGCACTTGCAAGGAAGGTTTTTTTGGCTTTTTGGAGAAACGTCTTCTTTCTGGAGGATCTCTCTTCATGAACTTGGGCGCCCTACCTATACTTCTCTCTGGCTTCAGTTTCAGAATAAACTTTGAAGTCTGTAACTCTCTACTCCAGTTTTTGTCAGTTCTTCACTATGCTGATCGGATTTCTTATTTAAAAAATCTGGAGGCTTTCGGGTATGTTTATATGTTTTAAATCCATTGTTGATGATAATAAACACCTTCTACAATTTCAGTTTGATTAAATTTGCTCAAGTTTTTATTCTGTGAGCTTTTATATGATGCGCCCCTTCTCTTCTGTCTACAAAATTTCTCTAAAAAACTAAAAAACACAAATAGACCTAAGAAAAAGACAGGGGTTTGAGCAGTGAGCTTGCAAGGCTCATCACACAATATATTTGCATTATTCTGATATTTCATTCAAACCCTTGAATTTTATGTAGATTATCACTCCCAATCAGCACACTAATGATTCCCACATGCTAATGAAGATATCTCACACCAGTAATAAAGATATTCAATAATAATTGTTTTCAATAACTTCTAATTTGCAAATAAACCTTTGTAAAATCTGATATATAAATCTCCACTTTTAAGCACAATGTAACTTCTAAGATAAAGCCACCAATTAGCAAACCTCAGATGCTCTTTCACACCCTCGAAAAGCTCGATTCAAGAAGAAGCTACGCTCTCCAAGATCATTGCAGCTGAAAACCCTAGTTTCCACCTCCAAATTTCAAGCACAAAGCCAGGTTGAGAGAAAATGAACAAGAATAATGAATGAAATGAAATCCAAATGCCCTTTTATAATGTTTAATTTGCATTTGACTTCATCTCATTTAATTTAATTTACTTTAATTTCCTTTTCCCTCCTTTTTGGTGCACAACATTAAAATATAAAGTATACTTTATTAATCACTTATAACTCCCTTTTTAAATAACATTTTAACACTAAAAGTATACTTTAAAATCATTTAAATACCCTTTTTTAATAAAATTCTTATGTCTCCCTTTATTATTCTTTAATAATGACTTTATTATTGACTTTATAATCATTAAATATCCCTTTCTTAATAAATTCAATAAAACATTTAATATAGTGCACTTTATAATAATTAAAACTTCATAACTCCAATATTAAACCTCATAAATGAATTTTGTCTATGCCAGGAGGTAGCCCACTGCATTCTCCGTCCATCTGGATACCTTACTAAAAATAGTAAGGTGGGTCTCTAACATCTAATTGAATTACTATAAATAGTAAGTGTATACACATAAGGCCAAAAACCCCTGAATTACCAAGCCTCAAAATATACAAAGGATCTGGAGGTGCCAACGCTGCAAACTACCAACTGAGATACCAAATATCTCCACAACAAGGCCCTCTAATCACCGTTATTAGCCTACGAGGACCCAATGATAGGCTAAACCACCAAACTCTAATGCTCACTCAAAATGGAGACATTACAGAATATGTGGGGAAAAAAACAATCAGAAATCTGAAATGCAGCAGATGGGAAAGGGAAATGAAGGAAATCTAGAATATATATTTATGAGTAAAGGAGCGTGGATGGAATGAATAACAATAAATATAGAAATGAATCAAGAATATTTTTGAGTGTATCAACAGATTTATTGGAAAGAATAAAGCAGGGACATAAATATGATCTAAAAGAGATAATTAGGAAATAGGAAATCAATGACTGAAAATCAATGAAGGAATGGAATACGATTTAGAAAGCAGATTGAAATCAAGGAATAAAGATCAGCAACTATAAGAGGTCTATTGGATTAGAATATTATCATCAAAAATAAATTTGGGAAGTAAGTTTGAATATATATATATATATGTGTGTGTGTGTGTGTGTATTTATATATATGTACACACACACACATATATATAAGGGTAATTATTGTAAGTTGAAATTATATATATACGATTATGCAATAATGATGCTTGCAGCAATTATTGAGCCTTATAAGTAATTATGATGCTTTAATATAAGTATTGATAATAGATTCTTATCTATTTGATCTACACTAACAATATCTTCTGAGTGTTAAGAACAAATCGATTGTAGAGCAAATAAACTCAGGGGAAGGCAACAATATCTGAACATTAAGGCATCAATCTAGAAAGAAGCATTTTGTCTCCTAAGACAGAAAGCACTCTCCAGAACACATTCGCAGCCCAGGCAAGAGGATCAAATATGGGCGTCAATCACAGTTAAGGCATCCATCATTGCAGCAAGTTCAAATCAAAACAATAAAATAATCGATCCATGTGCCTATATTGCTGATGTTATGAACAGTAATATTATTTGGCAATAATTGGTCGTGAAGGGATGAGGTAGGACTGCCAAAGGAAGAACTATGAGTAGGGCACCCTATTATGCAAAAGGGAGAATTGCGAGTAAGGCACCCTATTATGCAAAAGGGAGAACTGTGGGTAGGACACCCTATTGCAACCTTCCAACTATCCTCAATTGAATCAATTGTTGAAGTAAGTGAAGAAAGGTCTTCAATCATAAGAGGAGAGGTTGGCATGATGGAGGAGAACTGCATAAAGCCCTCACTAGGTACACCACCTCATGATGATGGTTGAGGACCATCGGTTAAGGACCACGTGAGGCCACAAAGGACAAGGTCCTGCTATTGGGCCTAAGGTAGAGGATACTTGGGGCACCTTATCATGTCCTCCTCATTATGGTTGAGTCCACGTAGTCCTTTGTAATGGCCAACCCTATTCTGAGTTTTGACTTTAGATTATTTGCTTAATGTTTTTTTTGTTTGATATATGCTCCAATTTATCCAACTCACTCATTACATTGCATATATAATAATAAACTTCATTGTGAAACGCATGCATAAAAGTTTATGATCAAATATGGCTAAATCTGAATGAAATGCAAAGTCACATTCAATAATCTGATTCATACTTCATTCTTTCGTAATGGACTATCATGCAATATTATCGTTTGTTGGTATATAGTCACATACACACCCTAAGTGATAAGATAGGATTGCTATGTAATAAGGATACTCAGGAAATCTACCACAGCCATGTAACTTTTCAATATCTTAACAGTCTGAGAACACAGCAATCGATAATGAAAATGTAGATAATATCTCAGACCTTTTACAAGCCCTGACAAAGTAAATTACTGAACAAAGCTCTATTATCAAACTAGTTTCAGATTGTGATCAACTACTGTTACATTCAACTTGGACAGCAATACATACAAGTCTCTTACACTAATTAATCTGAAACCTCTATATTGACCTTAGAAATACAAAAGATTGATATATAAGAAATACCCGGTAAGAGCTCAGAAAGTGCCAAGACCCTATAGAAGAGCTTCACGCCACAGGGAGAAGATTGTTGCAGGTTCAGTTTTGATCTGCACATGCATATACGCCTACAAGTTAAGAGTATGCTCAGCAAGTCTTCAAAGAGTTGTTGCCTTGTTATTCACCCACCAACTGAGATGTCAAAACCTGGAATAGTCTCACAACTCCCTAAATTGGACTCCCAAGCACCACTGAAAACACTCAACAAACAAGAGTTAACAGCAGCAACCCCCTAGCAGGAACTTCACGCCATTCCTGTGTCTTAAAGGTAGCCACAAAATGGACTGCAGACCCCAAACTGAGTCACCAATGCTAGGTTCTGACCCCAAACTAGGCACTGGAGCCTCACACCAAAACCTAGGACCACACGTTATTCTGCTACAGACATATATTCAATACCAGCGATCTCAAGCAGAGGAAAACAATCACTCAAAACCCACGATCTAGAGAAATAGTATCTTTCAACAGCTCACTTTTGAATATGAAATAATAAAAATGATTGGATTTCTCTGTAAACCCTTCAAACTGAAAACCAAACTCAAATGCAAATTTCGCCCAAGTAGAAGACCTATATGATCTCCTCCACAAAGAGTTGTTGCCTTGTTATTCACCCACCAACTGAGATGTCAAAACCTGGAATAGTCTCACAACTCCCTAAATTGGACTCCCAAGCACCACTGAAAACACTCAACAAACAAGAGTTAACAGCAGCGACCCCCTAGCAGGAACTTCACACCATTCCTGTGTCTTAAAGGTAGCCACAAAATGGACTGCAGACCCCGAACTGAGTCACCAATGCTAGGTTCTGACCCCAAACTAGGCACTGGAGCCTCACGCCAAAACCTAGGACCACACATTATTCTGCTACAGACATATATTCAATACCAGCGATCTCAAGCAGAGGAAAACAATCACTCAAAACCCACAATCTAGAGAAATAGTATCTTTCAACAGCTCACTTTTGAATATGCAATAATAAAAATGATTGGATTTCTCTGTAAACCCTTCAAACTGAAAACCAAACTCAAATGCAAATTTCGCCCATGTAGAAGACCTATATGATCTCCTCCACAAACCAGCTAGGGTGGGTCTCTCACCACCGAAACCAGTGCTAAAGATGAGGGTTTTTGTCCTCAACCAGCTACAAACAATAAACTGGAAACAATCCAACAAACACTCCTTAAGTTGTCAAATCCATCATAACCAAATGAGAGCCAAAAAGCTGATTAAATAGGAGTGGAGAGAGAAATTAGGGCAACCTTCAATTTGAATCATTTTCCCTCCAAAAACCCAACGCCCACAGGTGCTGCTTGGGAGTCCAATTTACCCTATTCAGCCTTCTAAAGGAAACTCCCTAAATTGAATCATTTTCTCTTTGGTGCTTAGGAATCCTCAAAGGGGCGTACTGCTCAAAAGGAAACTATTTTACCTTATTCAGCCTTCTAAAACAACGTTAAGTTAATCTCATTAGGCACCAAGGTACTTTTCAATGACTACCCACCCCCTCACTTAAGTTATAAAGTTATTTTATTAAAAATAACTTAAGTGACTGATTAAGAGCAAATATTACTTAATCCAACCTTAGGCTCTCCAAAGCCACCATAGAAATAACACTATTGAGGACCAGCTTCGCGAAATAGACTTACTATAAATAGCAACTGATAAAAATAGTAAGTGCTCGCCAAATAACAAACTGGCCAAAACATTAAAGCTCGTCAGACAACTCCAACATATTGCCCAAACAGGAAACCTACACTGCACTGCCGCTTGAACCAATTACTAAATATAGTACTTACTAAAAATAGTAAGTGAGTCAGAATCACAATAGCCCAAAGGAGGACATCAAAAATGGGGACATTACATCCTTGGGACTTGTTGTATTGATATATATAATCTTTCTTAGACTTAGAACTAAACGTACTTCATGGATTATGTCTGTCATATTCATCTAACACAGTTGCAAGTTTCCATAACCAAGACTTACATCATCTCAATTTTAAGTAGAAATTATATCTTTAACTATAATTTGTTATTGGTTTCATTTGGAATTGTGATTTCAGGGCAAAGTCTAAGGTGATCCCAAAAGGGGACATTACAAGTGGTACTAGAGCATGTTCCTGCCAACCTTCGGGGCATACCTACTTTAACCACCATTCAATTAGAATTAACTATTCAACCTTCTTAAGTAGGCCAATCATGCATTTCTATAGGCATATGCCTTCCATGTGTATACTTTGTGACCTACATTATTTATGCAACTATGTATATACCTTGCATATACTTTGTGACTTCAGATGTGTATTGTGACTTGCGTGTACTCATATGTATATGTGTATTCATGCGACTTACATATATTTATATTTATACTTTATGTATTACGTGTATTTGCATGTATGCTTCATGCTTCCTATCTATACTTTATGTATTACGTGTACTCGTGTATACTTGGTGACTTATGAATACCTTAGGATGGTGGACAAACCCATGGTGTAGTATGGGATGCACCGAATCCCCTTCCCAATTGTCAGACTATACACTTGGCCTTGTAAGGTTGAGGACGAACCCACGGTGTAGTATGGGATGCACCGAATCCTCTTCCCATTTGTCCAATGGTGCAAAAGACCGGAGGAAAGGATAGGACCCACGGTGTAGTGTGCAATGCACCGATATTCTTTCTATCTGGGATGCATTATGGACATGTGTTAGTTAGCCATTGTGTATGTGATGAATGTTAGAGCTAGTCACTATGTATTTGTGATGTATGTTGGAGCTTGTTATTGGGTATTTGTGATGTATGGTAGAGCTCGTCATTGTGTTTATGATTACTTTATGCTTTAAAACTATGAAAATTTTAAAAATATTGTTTGTCAAAATGCTTTTGGGGTTGGGAGGTACTAACAAATTAACTTATCTAAAACTAAATTATTATTAGTATCCAAATGCAATAATGAAGAATTGTAACTATTGAAGTGGAAAGGTGTGACTCCCTCAAATTAATGATGTAAAAGGGAGAGCATTTCATCCATACCATTATTTGAGGGATCCAATTAAGGATACAACCTTAAGTAACTTTACAAGAGACTTGAATTAGATTCTCAAAGATAGTGAAGAGGTGAGAAAATGTGAAAAGTTGCGACCCTTCAAATATGAAAAACTATGACCCCCTCAACAATAAGATATAAAAAGGGGAACCAACTCCTTGCAAAGAAACCATCAATAGGAAATAGATCTAACAATCAACTTCGAAGTAAAAGTATGAAAGGCAGCCATGAAGAGTGACTCATTAACTATGAAGGGTGGTGACTCCTTCAAATCAATATAAGGGATGGATCAATTCATCGACACTCAATAAGCAATCATCACCCATCTATCCCTCAAGTAATCAAGCAATCATCACTTATCAAGAAATCAAGCCATCAAAATATCAAAAGATTTCCCAAGGCAAGAAAACAATTGTTCTAATAAAGAGTAATTTGTAAAAACAAGTCCATACCACATATAATCTACCTTGTAATCTACAAAATTGATCTAATGAACTTTGCCTTGTGGAACAAAATCACTCCTATGTGTAATATCTGGAATAGATCATTTCATCGAAGGGTCTTCCTCTCCTGAGACTTTTTTAGAGCAGCTTTGCATTCATAAACTTGATATGAATCAAGCTACAACAAAATTATTACATAGGCCTACGATAAGTTACATCATGGACCCATAACCCACAAATCCCAGGATCATTCTCACCTTTCAAAGTTGGGGATAAATTGATATTGTTTAAAATGAATCAAGTAAGATAAATAATACTTTCCAAAGATACAACAATAATCTTAGTTTCAAACATGGGATATAGAAGTTGGACAAGAATTGATATTAGTGTAAACCTATAAATTCAAGTTGTCCTATTGTTTGATGGTAAATGCTAAACTTTGATAAACCTAGAAAATATGTACCTAGAGGGTTATAACATACAAGACAAATAAGGAAATATATGATTGGAAGATGTTTTAGGCCTAAGTTACCGGTTCGGGTTCGGGGACGGGTTCGGGTACGAGAACCCGGTACGTGGGTACAGGCAAAATTCTTTTAGGGGTTTGGGTACGTATGGGTACGTGTGTATATATATATATATATATATTAATAATTTAATATATTATAAATATATATATATGTATTATAATTTATATATACAAAAAAATAAGAGAAACATAGAGAATTGTAAAACTAAATCATTTCATAGTATGATACTTGATCATTGATCAATGCCAAATGCCAAAGATAAATATTAAATGCCAATTGATAGTTGAAAAATATTCAAATAAAATTACTGAATTACAAAATGTAGTTCATGAAACATTGAAAATTTGAAACATGATTCAATGTTCATTGTTCATATGCTCATCAATCATCAAAAGGATTGTCAGAATCATCATGACTTGGATTTTGAGTGGTTTCAACTTCAAAATCATCATCATTTGAACCCAAAGCGGATCCAACACCATGTGATATGTCATCAATATCACCCACATCATCCATAGTGGCTCTAACAAGATCCTGAATGGTTGCATCCAAGTCAGTAGACTCGGGTGCTACATCCCAAAGCCTCGCTGCCCCCTGCCTGTATTGAGGATCCCTACGTGACAGAAGACGCAAATTGGAATGAATATACACTAAGTCTTCAGCTCTTTTTGCAGCCAACCGGTTACGCTTCACTGAGTGGATAAAGGAGTATGTACTCCAATTCCGTTCAGCGGCAGAAGAGCTTGCAACTTGGAGAGAAAACCAACAAAATTAAAAATAAAATAAAAAAATGCAAGATAAATTCAAGAATGTTAAGTGTTAAATTTTACAATACAAGTGGCAAAAAAAAAAAAAACTTACTTGTGAGAGGATCTTGATTGCAAGAGGTTGGAGGTACATATAATCTTGACCATGGAGGTACCACCATGTAAGACCATCCATTTTGTATTGGTCTCTAGCAACAGAAGCGGTATGATTTTTTGATTTTCCTGTGACAAACATTCCAAATTCTCTCATGACACTTGCATGCACTTCTGGATCACTGAACATTCTACTAAATGCCGTCTTATACCTGTTGTGACCTTTTCACACATCGCCCCATTGCAAATGGGGACCCATCATTTTTTTTTTTCTTTTTTTGCTTTTTGGTTTTGCCTTGGCGTCGCAACCGCTTATCACCAGTCTTTTTGCAAATGAGGAGTTTGAGTTTTGAACGGTCACCCAAATCGAGTCAGTGAATTTTCGCCTGGATCAATGTATAAACGTCACCATTGTGCTTAGAAGGCCTGGGAGACGAAGATCGACTGTCGTTTCGGTCGATTCTGACACTTCCAAATTTTTAGGGTTTCTCACCCCGGGCCCCCTATTTTTTAGGACCTATTTTTTTGGCACTTTTGGGCAATTCTAGGATCCCTATTTTTTAGGGTCTATTTTTGGAAAGTTGCTATTTTTGAAAAAATTCTATTTTTAGAAAGTTTCTATTTTTAGAAGGGCCACGAGTTTCGAAAACGCACTCAGAAGTTCGAAACGAGCAACGAAACTCTCAGAAAATCGATTCGAAGATTTTTTGAAATTTTGGTAAAAATTTGGAAAATCACAAAAAAAGTTCAAAAATCTGGAAAATTCGTTCAAAAATGGTGAGAAATTCTGGAAAATCACAGAGAAATCTGGTAAAGAGCACAGAAAATGGTGGATAATATGATGAATTCGTCAACAAATTGATAAAAGTTCAGGAAATTCGTCAAGAATCTGAGCAATTCATGAAAAATCTGGAAATTGACAAGAAATCTGGGCAGATCAGGGGAAAATCTGAACATTCATCCATGGAGGAAACTGAGATATATGCCTTCAGCTCACAAGGTAATGGTGAAAGCTTCAGCCAAGCAATGAATGGCAACAGAAAAATGACTAAGTCCGTGCAACCAAAGAGGAAAATGGCATAAAAATCTGATCAATGGCCTGAGAATGCAGCCAGTCCGTCCTCCAACCAGTTCAAATGGCATGAAGATCAATGAAGTCTGCCTTGGGAGAGAGTAAAAATGGCAATCAATATGAGAAAGTCCGCCCTTAGCATTGGTCAATGGCCAGACCAACAGCCAAGTCCGCTTTAAGATAACTGTCTAATGGCAAACAAATGGAGAAAGTCCGCCCATGGAGGAAGAGGGATCTGCCTAAGGAAAAGAGGCAATTGTCAACAAGAGGCCAAAGTCCGCCCTATGTATGGCCAAAGATATGCTAAACTCCGCCCAGCTAAAGAGGTCTTGGCCATACAAACCATGAAGTCCGCCCTTGGAAATGTCTAAGTTAAAGTGGCAATGGACAGTCAAAGGCTAAAGTCCGCCCATGGAGAGTGAAGAAAATGTCTAAGGCAAAAGATGGATGGCTTGGAGAAGGCTAAAGTCCGCCCTATACATGGCCATCTATGTCACAAAGTCTGCCCAGCAAGAGAGGTCTAATGGCAATAAAAACAGGGAAGTTCGCCTTAAGTTTTGGACAATGGCCAAGGATTTGATGAAGTCCGCCCTAGTTAAAAGGTCAAGTGGCAATAAAGACTATGAAGTCCGCCATGTGTATGGCCAACTCTTAAGCAAAGTCCGCCCCTATCCAAAGCATCCAATGGCAATGCAATCTAGCAAGTCCGCCCTCCAACCAAGACTTATGGCAAGAAAGAAGCTAAAGTCCGCCCAAGTCAAAAGGTAAGTGGCATGGAAAACAGCCAAGTCCGCCCTAGGTGGTTTCAAGATTGGCAAGCATAACCCCAAAGTCCGCCCAAGAAATGAGAGGAGTGGCAAGCAAGTGCATGAAGTCCGCCCAAAGCAAAACAAGATAAATTTGGCTAAGGCATGGACAAAGTAAATTTAAAGTGGCCAGAGGCAAGCTAAAGTCCGCCTTAGGGAGGAGGAAAATGCCTAAAGCAAAGGGTCAAATGGCAGATAAAAAAGGAAACTCCGCCATAAGCAAAGTTAAAGTGGCCAAAGAACCAACAAAGTCCGCCCTAGCAAAGAAGTAAAGTGGCTACAAAATGTGAGAAGTCCGCCTAAGATGAAAGGAAAGAAAAAATGACTAAGGCACGAATGGCAAAGAAAATGCCAAAGTCCGCCATATATTGGGAGTATAAAATTTAAAATTTTCCTGAGTCCAAACATCCGAAAAATGAAAATATACCTGGCACTTGAAGATTCGCCCAAGATCTTCGCCATGGCTAGAAAATTTGAGCAAATGGACGAAATAAAATTGGATTTGTCAAGGAAAATTTATGAAAAATCGAGTTATGGATGGAAAAATACCGGACATGGCAAAAGAATTTTGGACAAGAGACAAGTCATGGCTAGAAAATCTTTGGACATGGCAAGAAAATTGTCGAAAATCAAGAGAAGTTCATGGCCAAATAAAATCGGACGGCAAGAAAATATGGCCAACAAAAGAGGATAATGGCCAAATAATTTTGGGACGTGGCAAAATAATTTTGGACGAAGGAAGGTAATGGTAAAATAATTTTGGATGATGGCCAAATAAAATCGGACATGGCGAAAGAATTTTGGGCAAGAGACAATTTTTGGACAAAAAATATTGGACATGGCTAGGAAAAAGTTGGACATGGCTAGAGAAAAGTCGGACGAGAAATATTTATGGCAGAATAATTTTGGAAAAGGAAATTGGACGGAGAGAAGATTTAAAAACTTGAAAATGAAATTTATAAAAGTTTTTCAAAGCTTATCTTGAAAAGTTATCTAAAATAAATTTGTTTTGTTTTACTGCAGGTGGATGACTACACAAGGCAAAGGAGATCTGAACAAAGAAAGAACCAATTATTCAAGGAGGGCTTGACGCGAACAACTAAGTAGTGAAACTCCAGGTCCTATCAAGTTTTGTTATCTGTGGAGACTCTTTTGCCTCTCCTTCACGCGCTCAACATTGAATTGGCACTCGAAGGAATTCCAAAACAATCCAAGTCTAAGCAGGTACTCCAAGGCGAGGTGAGAAGAAGAAGCCAAAGTCATCCAAGATCAAAGTGCAAAGGACAGAATCATTGTCAGGAAAAATTATTCTAAGGCAAGAACATGGAAAAGGAACAAAGTGATCAAAGAAGACATCCAGCACGTTGAGGTGGCGCCTCGTCATCTTCCGACCAATCAAATTGTTCCAAATCAACATGCAACAACTTTCTATTTTATCTGTTGGTTCGTATTTAGCAAAAAGGACAAGTGTCCTCGAATGAAATTTTCTCATTGGTCGAGGGGTATCAAACCCTAATTAGGGTTTTATTTGTAATCTTGGCCGTTGATTTCAAATCAATCTTGGCCGTCAAATTGTAATTGGGGAGCCTATAAATTGAGCTCAACCCCTCATTTGTAAAGCATGGGAGCATGTTGCAAAACATGTTGAGATAAGCAACTGTTGTAAGATTGCCAAAGTAATAAGTAATGCATGCATTGTTCTGATGGTGATTGCTTCTCTTATTTTGGAGTTGTCATGGTTCTTATCCCTCATCATAGTTTAGATTTTATTTCATGTATGTTAGATGAATGCAAGATTTGATAAGTATTGATTTGTGATGAAACTTTGCTCATACTTTCTTTGAATGGATGATTTTCATTCAATGCGTAAAGTTAGCCTGAGCTTATTTTGTGGATGCTTAACTTCTGTCTGGATAAATATTGTTCGATTCGATGGTAGTTATTCATGACATGAAAATCACAAGCACATTCCCTTGAAGATTGCACCCTCTTTGTGTAGTTGTCGTTGAGCGTGGCGAAGCAAAGCGTGGTTATTTGTTTCACTGAGTCAATACTGTCTCTTGGATTCTTAGGAGTAGATTAGTGCTTCTGAACCCTTCTCCTTTTTCAGTTTGTTTGACCCATGACCCAAGCAATAGAGCTTCATCGTCTAGACCTTCATTGTGAATTGAACAAGCCTAGTTTAAGTCCCTTTGTGTTACCAGCATAATCACATCAAACCACAGAGCTTATCCGCACTCATCTTAAACATTGGAATTACCGTATGATCTTACTTGCAATCTTAGCATACGAGGTAGTTTTTCAAGAGGGGATAGAGCGTCTTTGGACTCTTTATTCTAGAATGTTTGTTGTGTCATAAAACACGCATCAACAATACCCATTAACCCGGCTATCTCTATGGCGGTATTCTCCCTGGGATAGAAAGTATTTCAGTGGTATAGTACCTCCGAGATAGGGCATATGCAAGGAGGTGCAATGGAGTTGTCATCTTGTTCCAACGATGAAGAACAATTGCTTCCACCCTTTTGTACAAGGTGTCTTCAGGATCATTCTCTTTTTTTTGTATTTCTATTTTTATTTTTTCCAACATTGTGTCCATGCTATCATAGACATCCCCCAAGCATGGTTCATCTGTATCAGCAAACCGAAGCATAGACATGATAGGTTCGGTGAATTCCAATACATAATTCACACGATCCCACCAATCGTCATTCAAGATCAATGCCTTGACTTTTTGGGCCCTCTCTGAATTTGATTGCTTCCATATACTCCATTGGTTGCTAATAACCATTTGACTCAATGCATCTTTCACCTTCACAAGTCGTCTCAGAACAATTGTGTGAGATGCAAACCGGGTCTCGGCAACCTAAAGAACATGTTAATAGTAAGTTAATAACACATTTAAAATATGTAAATAATGCAAAAAATTATTTTATTCAATTATGTAAAACATGACATAAATGATAAATGAAACTAAATATATTAAATTTTAAAATTTACCTTCAACAATTCCAATGTTGAAAAAGTTCTGAAAATTGCTTGTGACATATGGTGGTTTGTCACAAACATCTGGATCTCCTCAGACTCCTGGTATATTTCTTTCACCCACTCTATTTGGGTGCCAATTGCTTGCATCACCAAATTGAGGGAGTGTACAGTGCACGGTGTCCAAAAGATGTGCTCATATCTGGCCTCTACCAAAGCACCTGCAACCCTGCAAACTTTTGCATTGTCCATAACTACTTGGACAACATTTTCACTACCCACCATCTCTATGGAGTCAATGAGAATCCTGGAAATGAACATTGCATCTTTCACTTGCCCTTCACAGTCAACCGCCCTCAAAAACATTGCCCCCTTGGGGGACACTGCAATAACATTAATCAATGGACGGTTTTTGCAATCTTTCCATCCATCGGAAACAATAGATACACCTGTTTCAACCCAAGAATCTCTAATTGGTTTTAGTTGGGCCTCTACATATTTCCTCTCTTTTTGCAATAAGGTGGTACGCACCTTTTCATACCCAGGACTTGTGAAATCAGGAGGTGCACTATTTATTGCTGACACCATGTCCTTCCAATATGGTGATCTCACCAAGTTGAATGGAAGACCATTGGCATAGAGGCAACGTGCAATTTTTTCTTCAGCAATATCTCTTGCCTCCATTTTAAATGCTTTCTCTAATGGACCTCTCTTGCGGGTGGTGGTTTCTAGTTCTTCATCTTCTTCTTCCGTAGAGGGCATAGACAAGAAGGGATGTCTAGAGGGCCTAACTATCTGATGAGTGGGTAATGTTTGTTTTCTCTTTCCGGAACTATAACTAGTTTGTTTTCCTCTTGCAATTGAATTGTCGGCATCTTCTTGTTCTTTTATAAATCCTGCTATTTGTACAGTAGATAACCCCTTCTTATCTGGACCCACACACATGTTAATCCCTTTACCACCAAGGCCCATAAAATGAAGTTTTACTCGGTAGTAGGAGCTATTATATTGTGCATTGCAAAAATTACACTTCCAAACAAACCCCCCACCTCCAGGAATTTGTGAAATTCGTGTGGTATGTCTCCATAAAGGAGATCCTTTATCAATTTTAAACTTTTGGCTTCCATCCCCACCCCCTGAACTTTGACTACTTGCCATTGTTGCAATCTATAAAAAAAATGAAAAAAATATATATATATTTGAAAAACTTCTTCACAAACTTGAAAAAATTCATCAAAAACTAAGAAACTTAAAAAAATTCATCAAAAGATTGAAGAATAGGGTTTAAATGCATACCTTGAACACTTAAATCTCCTTTGTAGAAGCTATTTGCCACTCCACAATCGATCTCCTTCAAATGCAATCACCTCCCTTCAAAATGCTAAGATGGACACAAATTATGGAGAGAGCAAAATGGGAGGTAAAAATGAAATGCTTTAGTGTTAAAATGCCTCATATTGGGTCGTTTTAGGGTTTTGTAGCAAAATAGAAAATAAAAAATTGCTTTTTATTCACTTTTGGGCCCACTTTTGAAGTGCTGGGCCGTGGGTTCGCAGGGGTTCGCCCGGGTACGTGGCTGGTACCCCCGGGTCCGCGTACCCACGGGCCTGGTACGCGCTGGGTACGCACAGGGTGCGTGCCCAGCCCTGTGGGTTCGCCCGGGTGCGCGCTTGCGCGCACCCGGGCGAACCCACAGGGCTGGGCACGCACCCTGTGCGTACCCAGCGCGTACCCACAGGCAAACCCGTACCGGGTTCGCACCCGAACCGGGTTCAAGGCCTGTGGGTACGAATCCGGTAACACAGTTTTAGGCTATTATGCATTCCCACGCGAACTCACCTCAAACTTGGTTTGAATGATTATGTGAAATGAAGTATACTTTGAAGAGCACAAAAGATTTACTGAGAGGGGGGGGTTGAATCAGTAAATCAATCACAAACTTTTATTTCTTAATCTTTTTCAAAACTTATTACAATCAACTTTTTGATATGAATCAATTTCCCCAAGTTGACACAACTTTATTGCTAAGTAGCCGGTTCGGGTTCGGGTTCGGGTTCGGGTTCGGGGGTTCGGTTCGCCGGTTCGGCAAAATTTTTTGGGGGTGGGTTCGGTTCGTCTTGGGTTCGTTAGTACAAATTACAAAATATATAAAAAAAAATAAAATATATATATATATATATATATATATGCAGCCTAGAAGCATGAATTAGGATTAGAATTTACTTTTAGAATATCACATAACTGATAACATCATATAAGTAGTTTTTTCTAGTATATATATATATATATATATATATATATATATATATATATATATATTATTACTTTTAGTAGTTTTTTCTGTTTTTCTTTCTCTGATTATTGTAGCAGACTCGGGAGACTAGCTCGTTCTGTAACATTTTCAATTTCCTAATCTCTGGGGAAAGTGCAGTATTTCAATATTTATCATATTTTGAATGTACAAGTTTTTCTTCTATTTAAAATGCTTCATTCAAAAGGTGCTACTTTGGTGATCACTAATATTGTTGAGGCTCACTGTACGTGACAATCTGATTTTTGAGTCCTGGATTATATATATATATATATATATGATCATGATAAGTGATATATTATTGATAAAGGTGGATTTTTGAAGTGCTTAAATCCTTTTATAATCATGAAAATGCTTGTTTGCAAAACAAATGAATGAAAATGAGGCAGTTTAGGTGTTTAACATGTTTTAGAGGTCACTTTTAGGGTTCCCATGGCGTGGGTCAAAGTCAAAGGGAAGAAAAATATTAAAAAAAACATAAAACATGCACTTTTTGCCGCCCACACGCCCGGGTTCGCCTTGGGTTCGCCTTGGGTTCGCCCGGGTTCTGCCCGGGTTCGCCCGGGTTCTTCACTGGCGAACCAAGGCCCAAATGGAAGGACCCTGGCCGAACCAGCAGGAGGACCGGACCAGGACCCGGACCCAGGGCGAACCCGGACTAGGACCCGGGCCAGACCCTGAAGAACCGGCTACTTAGCTTTATTGAAATAATATTTTTTCAAAGTAGGCACCAACCTACAGATTTACAAAAGGATGATTTAGTACAGTGTAACCTACAAAGAGCACCTAGACCTTTACAAATTTAGTAGGCACCTACCTACAAGGAGCACCTACCCCTAGTGCAAAGTATCAAACCTTGACTTGATGGATATAAGACTGCCTTCAATCTGATCTGCACAAACCCAACTCTCCAATCTGCTCTATGTGATAAATGATATCACTCTAATCCCACACAAGGAGATGGGAATCTTAGACTGATCTGCTAATCTTCAAAAACAACCACACCATAAAACTTGAAATGAATGCCAAATATATATCTTGTTCAAGACTTGCATCCCTTGTAGTGAGAGAACACAACTCTTGACTAATCGCACCTCTTCATTTGAGTGTGAACTAGTCTTAATTAATTTTTCAGATTTAAAATACCTTTAATAAACTCTCTCCTTAATTTTCTTTTCAGCCGCAATTGTGAAATATTGAGGATCACGTCTTTTTGAAATTACTAATGACTACTGGCTGAACCTGTTTATTTTTAAGGAATAAATGCATTTCCTTAGAAACACATCTCTTCAAGTAACTTATGAATGGTAAATTATGTTTTCTCTTAGACCGCACTTAGTGGTGTTAACACACTGGTTAGATATATTAACTCGTATCCTTTCAAGAATACGTCTTTTACAAACTTGCGTCTGTAATACTCATGCCGTTTGATGAAGATCTGTCCGTGGAAAACAATTCTAACGAATTCCTTAATCAATATGTATCAAAAGGAAATTACGCGTCCTTGAAAAATCATTTCTAATATAGTCTTTTACTAATACGTATTTAAAAGAAAATGCGCGTCCTTATTATTTAACCCGTGCTTTGATAAAAACGCGTTTCTTTGAAATCCGATTAGATACACTAATCATCTCATCAATCTGTAATAGAAATTTATCACAAACTATAGTCATATCGAACTGTCTAGGTCTGAACGAATTTCTTCAAACTTATTCGTTCCATTATTATTTCTTCAGCGCCAAACTTGTTTGTCTCAGGTCTGAATAAATTTCTTCAAACTCATTCATTCCATTATTATTTCTTCAGCTCCAAACTTGTTTGTCTCAAATTTGAATATGAAGATGGTGCCATCTTGCTTCTAACAAGATGGCATAATCCATTGCTCAACAATATTTTGACATCAATGACAAATCTTCTTAACAATCTCCCCCTTTTGTCATTGATGGCAACCTTTTTAAAGACAGTTTTGATCTTCTTCTTATTGCTCCCCCTATGTCCAACTTCTCCCCCTTTGACATCAATGGCAAGGGGTCTTCTAACAATGTTTTGTCTTCTTTTGTTCCATGGGGCTACATGATACAATGTATAGCTCCCCCTGAATGTATGCCTCCACCAATTAAGTTGATGTATGTGGGACAACTCACAATTTGTCCCTTAAATACTCAAATGTATCCCTTGGAAGTGGTTTGGTGAATATATCAGCAGTTTGTTCTTTTGTAGCTATATACTCCAAACATACTTGTCCTTCCGCTACTTGCTCTCTTAAAAAATGATATTTAATGGGGATATGCTTGGTCCTTGAGTGCATCACTGGATTCTTGGAGATGTTGATTGCACTAGTGTTATCACAATAAATAGTGCAAGGATGATCATACTCCACCTTGATATCTCTTAAAGTTTGCCTCATCCACAAAAGTTGAGTGCAACATGCTGCTGCTGCTATATATTCAGCTTCTATTGTGGATAGAGAGACTGATTCTTGCCTTTTGCTCATCCAGGATACTAAATTTCCTCCAAGAAAAAAGGCTCCTCCACTTGTACTTTTTCTATCATCCACATTGCCAGCCCAATCAGCATCTATGAATGCTTCAAGAGTGAAAATATTGTTGCTAGGGTACTGTTGATGTGCGTTTTATGACACAACAAACACCTTAGAACAAAGTGTCACAGACGCTCTATTCTCTCTTGAAAAACTACTTCCTATGCTAAGATTGCAAGTGAGTTCATAGGGTAATTCCAATGTTTAAGATGAACGCGGATAGGCTCTGTGGTATGGATGTGATTTGCTGTGGGCACAAGTAAGATTTTGCAAGTCATTCGGAGAAGTGGAGACATAAATGCAGTACCATTTTGGGTTTTTTGATTTTATAAAAAAAAGTGAAAAAAGATTTAGGGTTTAGAGACTCTATGCTACTCCTAAGAAATCAAGAGAAGACGAAGACTAAGTGAAACCAAATAAACCATACTCTGTTTCGCCACGTTCAACAACAACTACGCAGAGCAAGTGCAATCTTCTAGGAATGTGCTTGGGATTTTCACGTGATAAATAATTGCCATCAGATCGAACAACAATTATTAAAACAGAAGTTAAGCATCCACAGTAAAGCTCAGTCTAACTTTACACATTGAGTGAAATCATCCACCCAAAGAAAGTATGAGCTATGTTCCACTAATCTCCGTTATCAATCAATCATTCTTCTAACATACATTTTAATTCAAATCTATTAAGAGAGAAAGAAAATATGCGACCATGCAACTATTCAACAATCAAGTATTCAAGGCACCTCATGCATTTGAACTTCATTATTAAAGTAGTGTTTTCACAACAATCTCATACAAACTCTCTCTTTATTTCTAACTATCTATCTCAAATCTACTCTAACTCTTAATCTCCTCTAACTTCTAAGCCTTATCTGATTCTCTAATTTCTAATTTATGAAATGAGAGAGTGAGGGGGGGGGGGTTTATATAGTTTTCAAGATTACAAAGAACGGTCGAGATTGATTCAAGATCAATGGCCAAGATTAATCAGAACTAAACCCTAATTAGGGTTTCCAAAACCACAACTAGTTAACTGGAGATAACACTAGACAACTGGAGTGTCATCCTTATCCATTTGTGCAGCCTCACGTTCGGCGAACCTGGACACTATCAGGTCGACCTCCTCCATAGCAATGTCGGGCAGCACGCTAATGTTGTACTCCAGCAAATCCAAGTTCTCCGCACATTCTGCAAACACAGTCGCCCATGTTGGCTCTTGTAGCAAGAAGGAACTTCTGATGGCCATGAATTCGAACACTTTGGTGAAGCCTTCCTTCATAATTGGCCCGGTGGTGGAGAAAACTTTCTGTACTTGCTCTTTCAAACTCCTTGGCCGCAAGTGTTTCCTTCGGACAGTCTCCTTGTCTAGCATATCTGCAGCCATCTCATAGATTTTACTTTGAATTTCTTTTACTTGTTCTTCAATTCTACCACCATCCTGCTTCACCTTTTCGAGGACTCCTTTCCTTGAGATTAAGGCATAGTACCATCCGTTGAAGTCATAAGCTGCTCCGGCTTCGATAACTTTGTCTTCGATCAATCTTTGCTTTGAAATGCCCTTCAGTTCCCGGATGCATGGGATGATCCTGCTCTGAATATCCTCGAGACTGCTCCATGACTCTGCAAGATCAGCAACTCGCGAAAGCATGAAGGAGGCCTGTTCATTTACTTGCGCCAACTTTTCTACAAACATCAACGCTTCTTCTTTCCTTCCAACCATCCAGTCTTTAGCTTCCCTCGCTATTGTCAATTTCTCTTCAAAGTTAGCATCTGGTTCCTGTGAAGCAGTTGGAGGTAAAGGCGCCACCTGTTCACCTTCGTTTAGCGGCTTTGTCAAGTGCTGGATGTAGTCTTTTAGATGTTGAATTTCTTTCTTGTACTCCTTTTTCTTGGCAACTTCTTTTTCTAATCTGGCCTTGATGGTGGCCACGGAATTATCCAAGTCTTCGACTTCCTGCTCTTTTGTTGCCGGACCCATGTCGACAGTCGTGATAGCATATTCCTCAGGAGCAATCTCGTCTTGAAACTTGTCGGCCATAGGCACTGCAATTTGCACTGTGCGATTTCCAGCTTCATCTCTGTGAATGGTTGAGAACTTCTTGGCCTTCTTCCTTGGGGCAGTTTGCTCTAATCTGGCCAGAAAATCTGTGTCATTGTCCTCCTCCGGGACCTCCACTGGCGCTTTTCTTTTCAATCTTTCCCTCAGCCACTCTGGTACTGTTGGCTGTTCAATTATGTCCTCTTGATTTTGGACGTCCTGCATGTCTTGTATTTCCTGTTCTTCCTGAATGTCTGGCATACTTTGAATTTCTTGGACTAACTGCATATCATGGATCTCCTGGACGGATGGGTCTTCTTGAATGCCTTTGAGGGCGGAAATCATTCCTTCCTCAAATTCTCCATCCTCGATGTCTGTGTCATTACCCGATTCCAAGATCTCTGTGCTTGCCGGAGAGGGTTGATCATCATCTTCTACCTGGATTGGTTCTACATTTTCCACTGGAGAAGGGATCACGGCATTTTCCAAGGATTCTCTATCCAAGGCAAGCATTTCTTCTATGTTCCTAGAAGTAGCCGACTGGAGGGGTTTAGACTTATGTTTCTTCCGCAAAGGCCCTTCATCCATCTCTTTACCTTTGTCTTGAATTGCAGACTTATCGGCTTCTTTCCTCTTCTTGGAGTTGGCGGCATCTGCTTGTCCATCCGCATGAGATGCACCGGCATTCGAAGAACATGACTCAGTGTCTCCCATCAACTTGTAGGTAAATTGCACCTTTCTCTGTTTTAACACTTCTACTTGACGATCTATCCACCACTGGGAGTATTTGAAAACAGGGCGCATCAAGGTGGCTAGATCACCCATCTCAGGTTCGAACCATTTCATAGGTGGCAGAGGCTCATTTTCCTTGAAGCCTGGCTGCACATATATCCCATCATCTTGCAGCTGGTCAGGTATTTTGAAGAGCTCCGTCGCCCTTATCATGCTTAATGGCAACCTTGACCATAACCTTCTCCTTACATCGTATTCATCGGCTGCGTTGGCCCAAAAGTCCTCTAGGTCAACCCGATGTTTGTATCTTTCTCCGTCCACAATCTTGATGTGATGAAGCGGATCGAAGTTGCTCCTGGCTTTGTATGAGATGAATGGATACTGCTGAATCTCCAGTCGAGCAACCTCTGCTGCTTGTGCTGTCGGGCATGACTCCTCCATGTTGCCGATGAAAAACGGAAAGGTGACAGCAGCTTTCTGCTTAGGCCTTTGGATGTTCTGATACGTTTCTAACTGTCTTAGCACTTCCAACAATACCATCCTGTTAGTCGGATAGACAGGCAGCCTATAAGGATTTCCGGAAAATCCTTGGATTCTGATGTAGGTGAACTTAGGATACTGAATGAACCAGAATCCATAGCGACTGATCAAGCTCTTGGCTTCATGTGATAGTCTTTGGTGCGTTCCGCCCTGAAGAAGCCTGGTGATATACATCAAAAATGCATCGTGAGCTCTCCGGAAATGGGACTTCTCTTTCAGCTGCAGCTGTGGATAGCAGTCGTAGACTTTGAATTTCCCCTCGCCGTTGCCAACCACGCCTTTGCATGTCAAGCCAGGATATTTATAATATCTCGCAAGTGAATATACAATGTAGGAGCTCATGTGGAAAATCTTGGTCTGCTCAAAGTTGACCAACTGTTCGTGCAAGCTGTCGCTAATCATCCTGGACCAATTGAACATTTTGACTCCGGTGATTATTTCGTCAATAAAATAGTACATCCATTCTTCGAAAGGAGCACCGTGGGCACTGCCTACCATTCTGTTAAGTAGCAGAACAATATCGCCATATTCTTCTTTGAAGTGGGTTCTGATCAACTTTTTCGGCATTTTGCTTGCAGTAGGCTTTGGTTTTAATAACCAATTCTTGTTTATGTTGGATGCACATAGATCCTTCTGACTTTGATAAAGTTTGAGTGCATCCTGCTTAGTGCGATAGGATGTTCGGTTGTACACTGGAATGCCAAAAGTCTCCTGGATTGCTGGCTCGGACAAGTAAGCAAGGACTCTTCCGTCAGGAGCTTCTATCTGTCTGTCTTGGGCGTTGTAATGTAGTGCGCATTCTGCCATCAACTCAGGACATTCTTTTGCTGGTGGAAAACCAGCTGCATGGACGATTCCGTTTCGCATCATCCTCATGGCGACTGGTGTTGGCAAACGTCCGTCAGTCCCGTACATTCTCTTTCGGAAGTCTTCAAGATCAACGTGGCCAAGATCTGTGTCTAGAACGTGCTCCCACTTGGACTTGATCTTTGATTGAGTTTGGACACCTTTGCTTGCGAACTTCATCTTGGCTGCTTCGAAAAATAGATCTGCAAGAAAAGGAAGACAGAGATAATAAGAATTCGACATTAAAATCAGTTTGAAAGCACATTCCAGCTAGTAATCAAATTAGATTTCGCAAAAAATAACAAGCTGGAAAAATAAATAAATGGTGAAGCTTCATGTTAACATGAAATGGACAAACGAATCTGCCTTGTGACTTCTTGGAGACGTGATCACGATTGCAATGCAAGCTGATAACAGATTATTTCCTTCACTTTGCTGCAACTTTTCTTCAACCTCTTGCCTTAAACAATTTTCCTCTCACCACTTTTCCTCTCAAAATTGAGTGATTGCACAAATGAAAAACGAAATCACTTATAGAAGTGAGAGGGTCGATCATTTTAGCATATTTGCAAAGTTTCCTTTGAATCAAGTTCGAACTCATTCTTTCACTTTGTTTCAAGATGGCAAGCTTTATCCTTAATCACCTCGTCCGGGAAAGTTTCTAATTTCATTCACAGTTTAACAAAACTCCTTTTCTCTCTTTCCAATTTCGAAATTTTCAAGACTTATCTCTTTTTTGGTGTTGGAAAATAAAAGATTAAAATAATTAAAATAATTATTTTATGTGTCCATTCCAACCCGTTCGATTTTCGAAAATTTCATTGTCAATGCCTTAGGCAAATTTTCAATTTTTCCAAATTTTCTCGCCATAATCTTGATCATCCAATTGATTTGTCCATGATTTTTTGATCGTTTCTCAAAAATATTTGGCCATGTCCAATTTTATTTGGCCGAAAAAATATTTCTCGTCTGACACTTTCCTAGCCATGTCCAATAATTTTCTAGCCATGTCCAATAATTTTCTAGCCATGACTTGTCTCTCGTCCAAAATTCTTTCGCCATGTCCAATTTTATTTATCCAAATTCTCGAGTTTTCCACAATTTTCCTTGACAAATCCAATTTTATTTTGTCCATTTGCTTAATTTTTCTAGCCATGACGAAGATTTTTTTTATTCTCTTGGGCGAATCTTCTAAGTGTCATGAATATTTTCATTTTTCAAAGGTTCACACTTAGACAAAATTTTAATTTTTTCACTTTCTAATACATGGCGGACTTTGCCATTTTCTTTGCCATTGGTCACTTTTCTTTGGCTATGCCTTAGCCATTTTCCTCTTTTACCTTGGGCGGACTTTCCTTACTTTGTTGCCACTTTACTTCTTGGCTAGGGCGGACTTCATGATATTTCTGGCCAGTGTCTAATATTTAAGGCGGACTTCCTTGTTTCTTGAGCCACTTGACTCCTTTTGGGTGGGCGGACTTGGCTCTTTTGCTTGCCATCTAACACTTAACCCAGGGCGGACTTCAGCCTTTCTTTTGCCATTGCTAACTTTGGAGGGCGGACTTCCTAACTTTGCTTGCCATTGGACCTCTTTCTCAAGGCGGACTTGACCATCTTCTTTGCCACTTACCTTATGCCTAGGGCGGACTTGCCACATTTTGTTGCCACTTTAACTTATCTTTGTCCATGCCTTAGCCAAATTTCTTTCTCTTACCTTGGGCGGACTTCACACTCTTCATTGCCATTTACCTTCTTGGCTGGGGCGGACTTTGTCTTGTGGTTGACCACTTGCCCTGGTTGGAGGGCGGACTTCATGCTTTGGTTGGCCAAGACTAGGGCGGACTTGCTTGTTTTCTTTGCCATTGGATGCTTTGGAGGGCAGACTTCATCATCTTCCTTGCCATTGACATAGGCGGACTTGGCTGTTGGTCTGACCACTACCTCATTGACTAAGGCGGACTTCATTGTTTATCTTGCCAATGGATGGCGGACTTCATCAACTGGCCAACCATTGTCTTCATGTTGCTGGGCGGAGTTTTTTGTTTTGCTTGCCACTTGACATTCAACCTTGGGCGGACTCCAGCTTATGCCTGGCCATGGCCTCATTTTCTTAGACATTTCTTCTTTCTCCATGGGCGGACTTCATCATGTGACTGTCCATTGCTTCAGAATTTAGACATTTCCAAGGGCGGACTTACCAGATCTGTTGCCATTGCTCAGATTTCTCTGCCATTGCTCAGATTTTCATGCCATTGACTGCTTGGCTGAAGGTGTTTGCCATTCATTTCTTCTGTACTTCACCATGATTGTTCAGTCATAAACTACCCTCACCATGATCAGATCACCATGAATGCTCAGATTTTTTACGAATTTCATCAAATCTTCAACCATTTTTAGTGCTTTTACCAGATTTCTCTGTGATTTTCCAGAATTCCTCACAATTTTTGAACAATTTTCCAGATTTTTTGAACTTTTTATGTGATTTTCCAGATTTTTGACCAAAATTTCAAAAAAACTTTGAATCGATTTTCTGAGAGTTTCGTTGCTCGTTTCGAACTTCTGAGTGCGTTTTCGAAACTCGTGGCCCTTCTAAAAATAGAAACTTTCTAAAAATAGAAATTTTCCAAAAATAGCAACTTTCCAAAAATAGACCCTAAAAAATAGGGATCCCAGAATTGCCCAAAAGTGCCAAAAAAGTAGGTCCTAAAAAATAGGGGGCCCGGGGTGAGAAACCCTAAAAATTTGGAAGTGTCAGAATCGACCGAAACGACAGTCGATCTTCGTCTCCCAGGCCTTCTAAGCACAATGGTGACGTTTATACATTGATCCAGACTAAAATTCACTGACTCGACTCGGGTGACCGTTCAAAATGCAGACTTAAAACCCCCAAACAGAGAGCAGACAAAACGAAAGCAGGCGAAAGCAAAACCCTAAAAAGCAAACGTCAAGGGTCCCCATTTGCAATGGGGCGAGGTGTGAGTTAGGTCACAACAGGTACCATAAACCATATTCCATAGTGCCTTTCAAATACTTGAATATACGCTTTACTGCATGAACATGTGTTTCTTTTGGTGCTGCTTGAAATCTTGCCACAACTCCAACAGCTTGCATTATGTCTGGTCTTGTAGAAGTTAGATACAACAAACTTCCAATCATTGATCTATAAAGTGTTTGATTCACTTCTTGGGATTCATCATCTTTGCTTAGCTTGCAACCTGTAACCATAGGAGTGCTAACAGGATTGCAATCTTCCATCCTAAACCTTTTTAACATTTCTTTCACATATTTGGCTTGGGAGATGAAAATACCTTTGCTTGATTGTGAAATTTGTAGCCCAAGGAAGAAGGATAATTCTCCCAACATTGACATCTCAAACTCTTTTTGCATACATGATGAAAATTCTTTGCACATTTTGTCCTTGTCTCCACCAAAAATGATGTCATCTACATACACCACCACAATCAATAAATGTCCATCCTCTTCTTTGATGTATAGATTGCTATCTACATCTCCTCTTTTGAAACCTTGCTCTTTGAGATACTTGTCAAGTCTAGAATACCAAGCTCTAGGAGCTTGTTTAAGCCCATAGAGAGCTTTCTTTAACTTGCACACATAATCCTTGTCTTCTGATAATAGGAAGCCTTCGGGTTGTTCAATATAAACTTCCTCCTCTAGATCTCCATTAAGAAAAGCAGATTTGACGTCCATTTGATACACCTTAAACTTCTTGTGACTTGCATAGGATAAAAACATTCTAATTGCTTCAATCCTTGCAACTGGTGCGAATGTTTCCTCAAAATCTACTCCTTCAACTTGTGCATAGCCCTTGCACACTAACCTTGCTTTGTTCCTTGTGACTTGACCATCTTCATTTAATTTGTTTCTAAAAACCCATTTTGTGCCAATTACATTCTTATCTTTTGGTCTTGGGACAAGTTCCCAAGTTTCATTTTTCTCTATTTGATCCAATTCTTCATTCATTGCACCAATCCAACATTTGTCTTTGCTTGCTTCTTCAAAAGTTTTGGGCTCAACTTGAGATAGAAATGTTGCATGACAATCTTCATTGTAATTCACCATTTTCCTTGTAGATCTACATCTATCTTGAAGAATCAAATCTTCAGGATGGTTCTTTTGAACAAACTTGGAAGGTGTCTTTGGTGTCTTCATGGGAGTCTTTTGTGAAGATTCTTCTTCCTTTGCCTCTTCCTCCTTTTCTTCCTCTTGGGAGTCCTCATCCTCTTTGTCTTCATCATTCATAGTTTGAACATGGTGATCACTTTGTCCAACTTCTTTGAATTGCTTTCCTTCATCAATTCTTACATTAGCACTTTCAACAATTTTGTGAGTTCTTTTGTTGTAGCATTTATATGCCTTACTTTTTGATGAGTAGCCAAGAAAGATTCCCTCATCTGCTCTTGTGTCAAATTTGCTCAAATCTTCTTCATCTCTTCTAATGTAGCAAGTGCTTCCAAAAATTTTGAAGTACTTGACAGTTGCTGGTCTACCTTTCCAAAGTTCATATGGTGTCTTCTCATTGTTCACTTTTATTTGTGCATGATTCAAGATGTAAACTGTTGTATGAATTGCTTCCTTCCAAAAGGAATCTGCTATCTTGGTTTCATTTAGCATTGCCCTTGCCATTTCTTGAACCGTCCTATTTTTTCTTTCTACAACCCCATTTTGTTGAGGGGTTCTTGCTGCAGAAAATTACCTTTTAATTCCATGCTCTATGCAGAAATTTTCAAATTCCTTTGATGTGAATTCTCCTCCTCGATCTGATCTAAGACATTTTATCTTGATGTTTGCTTCATTTTCAACCAGCTCTTTGAAAGCTTTGAATTTATCAAAAGCTTCAGATTTTTCTTTCAAAAATGCAACCCAAGTCATTCTTGAGAAGTCATCAATCAGCAACATAAAATATCTTTCTCCATTCATGCTCTTGGATTTGGTTGGCCCACAAAGATCTGTGTGTATGAGTTCTAATGGCTTTGATGAAGAATGCTCCTTAGACTTAAAGCTTGACCTTGTTTGCTTTCCAAGTTGACACTCTCTACAAATGATATTAGAAGGTTTTGTTATCCTTGGCATATCTCTCACAGCATTTGATTTGCTAACTTTGACAATATTATCAAAGTTGAGATGGCCTAGCCTCTTGTGCCATAACCAACTTTCATCCTCTTGTACTAAGTTGCAACTTTCACAACTTATCTCTTTTAAGACATACAAATTATGTTTCCTTTCAGCTTGAGCAACCAGCTTTCCATCTTTCTTGATATCACATGTATTAGAAAGAAATGTGATGCTATGCCCTTGATCACAAAGTTGACTAACACTTAGAAGATTTTCTTTTAGGCCTTTAACATACAAAACATTTTCTGTTTTTGTTTTCCCATTATCTAGACTAAGTGTTCCTTTTCCTTTTATTTGTTTATTTGTATTATCACCAAATCTTACTGTTCCTTCATCGGTAGGTTCAAGAGAGATGAATTTGCTCTTGTCACCTATCATGTGCTTTGAGCACCCACTATCAATGTACCATCTATCCTTCTTACTTTCAGCATGTAAGGCGGTTTGAATGAACATTGATTTCTCCTTTTTCCTCCATACTTTGATAGGCATTTCTTTCCTTTTAATGGACTTATCTTCTTTCTTGTTTTGCTTTGGAGAATCATTAGAAATTGTCCTACAAGCTTGTGCTTTGTGCCCAAGGTTATTACAATTGTAGCATAGACTATTATAGTCCATTAATGGTGTGAAAGGATTATAATCTCTCCTAAGGTAGCTAGGAATATTTTTCACTTTATTTTTACAATTTAAGGCCTTGTGCCCAAATTTGTTACATAGAAAACAATACCCATTGAATGTATATGATTGCCTAGTGTTTGATTTTCTTTTAGGATCAGCACTTATCCATTCTTCTTCAACTTGCTTTGAGAAAGTCTTGAAATCTTCTTCGGAGTTAGTGACCTTCTTGGATTGTTCTTCAAAACTACCTCCCATTTTGCTTTGAAGAAAATCTTGAGCCTTCATTAGCTCAATCAACTTGCTGGATTCTTCATCAATCTTTGTGTGTTGAACCTTTGTTTTCTCCAATTCCAACTTTAGCATTGCTATCTCTTGCTCCAGCTTGTTACATTTCATCTCCTTTGTATTGAGTTTGTTTTTCAATTCTTCTTCATTTCTTTCAGCTTCCATGATTTGAGCTCTCAAATCTTCAATGGTTTTGCTTGAATTCTCCAAGTCTTTTGTCATCACTTTGACCTTCAATTTGTACTTGGTAGCCTTCTTCTTCAAATCTTCATTCTTCTTATAAGCATAGTGCAGTTCTTCTTCAAGATCCACTTCCTCTTCTTCATTACATTCTTGATCAATCTTTTCTTCTTCATCAAAATCTTCATCAGCATTTAGTTCTTCACATTCAGCCATGAACAATATTTCCTCTTCACCATTGCTAGAGCAATCTTCACTTTGTTCTTCGGAGGTGCTACTATCTTTCTTTGAATAGAAACTCTTCTTATGTTTTTGAAACTTCTTCTTTGAGTTATTATTGAAATTCTTCTTTCCCTTTTTCTTGTTGCTGATTTCTTTTTCTTCTTCACTAGAACTGCTTTCATTTTGAGGACATTTTGAGGCATAATGTCCAACTTTTCCACAATTAAAGCATTTAAACGGAAATTTTCCTTTGTATTTTCCTTTTCCTTTCTTAAGTTTACCCATGAAGTAAGCTTCTGCTTCATCACTTGATTTTTCATCATTTTCTTCATGCTTGTTCTTGCCCTTTTTGGATGCTTTGAATGAGACTTCCTTTTGTGGTGATCTTCCTTCAATCCTCATCTCATAGGCAGCAAGAATCCCATGCAATTCATCCTTTGATAGCTGATCCAAGTTTGTTAATTCTTCTAATGCTGCAACCTTGGCCTCAAACTTTGTAGAAAGAGATCTTAGAATTTTGTCAACAACGAGGGCATCATCAATTTCTTCACCAAGTCCTCTCATGATATTCACCGTTTCATCAACATGAAGAAAATATGAAGCAATATCTTCATCATCCTCCATCTTAAGAGTTTCTAATTTCCTTCTATGAGTTTGCAACTTTGCCTTCTTTACTTTTGCATCTCCTTCATAGATGTTTTGAAGTTTGTTCCAACTTTCTTTTGCTAACTTACACCTCATTACCTTTGTAAATTCAGAATCTGTTAGGCTGCAAAGAAGAGCATGCTTAGCTTTTACATTGTTCTCACTTCTCTTTTTCCCTGCTTGATCCGTTGGAGGGGTAGCTGGAGGTGTATACCCATCAACAACAGATTGCCACACATGAAACCCAAGTGCATTCAAATATGCTTCCATCTTAATACTCCAAAATGCATAATTAGTCCCATCAAAGATGGGTGCTTTCACTGTGTTGTTATGATCTGCCATTAGTGCTCTTAAGGATCTCCTTCAAGCAGTTAGGCTTTCAAGAAGGACCTTGCTCTGATACCAATTGAAGAGCACAAAAGATTTACTGAGAAGGGGGGGTGAATCAGTAAATCAATCACAAACTTTTATTTCTTAATCTTTTTCAAAACTTATTACAATCAACTTTTTGATATGAATCAATTTCCCCAAGTTGACACAACTTTATTGAAATAATATTTTTTCAAAGTAGGCACCAACCTACAGATTTACAAAAGGATGATTTAGTAGAGTGTAACCTACAAAGAACACCTAGACCTTTACAAATTTAGTAGGCACCTACCTACAAGGAGCACCTACCCCTAGTGCAAAGTATCAAACCTTGACTTGATGGATGTAAGACTGCCTTCAATCTGATCTGCACAAACCCAACTCTCCAATCTGCTCTATGTGATAAATGATATCACTCTAAGCCCACACAAGGAGATGGGAATCTTAGACTGATCTGCTAATCTTCAAAAACAACCACACCATAAAACTTGAAATGAATGCCAAATATATATCTTGTTCAAGACTTGCATCCCTTGTAGTGAGAGAACACAACTCTTGACTAATTGCACCTCTTCATTTGAGTGTGAACTAGTCTTAATTAATTTTTCAGATTTAAAATACCTTTAATAAACTCTCTCCTTAATTTTCTTTTTAGCCGCAATTGTGAAATATTGAGGATCACGTCTTTTTGAAATTACTAATGACTACTGGCTGAACCTGTTTATTTTTAAGGAATAAATGCATTTCCTTAGAAACGCATCTCTTCGAGTAACTTATGAATGGTAAGTTATGTTTTCTCTTAGACCGCACTTAGTGGTGTTAACACATTGGTTAGATATATTAACTCGTATCCTTTCAAGAATAAGTCTTTTACAAACTTGCGTCTGTAATACTCATGCCGTTTGATGAAGATCTGTCCGTGGAAAACAATTCTAACGAATTCCTTAATCAATACGTATCAAAAGGAAATTACGCGTCCTTGAAAAATCATTTCTAATATAGTCTTTTACTAATACGTATTTAAAAGAAAATACGTGCCCTATTATTTAACCCGTGCTTTGATAAAAATGCGTTTCTTTGAAATCTGATTAGATACACTAATCATCTCATCAATCTGTAATAGAAATTTATCACAAACTATAGTCATATCGAACTGTCCAGGTCTAAACAAATTTCTTCAAACTTATTCGTTCCATTATTATTTCTTCAGCGCCAAACTTGTTTGTCTCAGGTCTGAATAAATTTCTTCAAACTCATTCGTTCCATTATTATTTCTTCAGCTCCAAACTTGTTTGTCTCAGATCTGAATATGAAGATGGTGCCATCTTGCTTCTAACAAGATGGCATAATCCATTGCTCAACAATATTTTGACATCAATGACAAATCTTCTTAACATACTTTATCTGAGGAAAATTGTCACCTAGATCCCTTACTCAAATAACAAATTGACCTTGCATCAAGGGATAAGATCTTGATATTCACAACACTCCCATCACAATAAAGGATCCAACATTTTTCTAGATTAGGAATTTGTATCATGGCCTTGGAGCCTTGAGGCAATGAAATGAGAAAGCTTATCTTAAATAACAGATTTTATCAATTCCCAACTCATGGTTTAACTGATAGAGTTAACCTTATTAGTAGACAAATATACTAACAACTACTCATCCAGGGACATCATTGTAGTATAAGTTCTTATGACAAATACTAACAAGGCACTACAATAGAAACCAATTACACCACAAGGAGCAGTGTCAAGAGATTACAAGTCTTAGTTGTGATTGCTTGAGGACAAGCAATCTTGGGCAGGATGCACTGTCATGTCCCCAAAATTATAACACTAAGATACAAAGCATGGAAATACAAATAAATAAATAAATAAAATAAAATAAATATTAGCAATTTAATATTATTATAATAGTAATTATCATAAGATAATATTATAATTATAATTATCAAAATATAAATATAAATATTAACATCTTAAATATTATTATAATTATAAATATTTAAATATACATATATTAAAACTAATATAAACAATAAAATCAATTCATAAATATAATAATAAACAGATAATATAGTAATATATAGTAATTAATATATATATATATTGGAGGAACCTAAGCAGCGATCATAAAAGTAGCTATTGAACTAATCAAATGCAGCGATCACTAACTTGCTAATAGCAATTCTTACTAAGACAGGTATTAATATACCAAAAGGCTGTGATCAGCAGTAAACAAAAAGATAACCATTAGTAATCATTAAAGAGGGCAGCGATTGGTTTTAAGTGACAAAAGGGAGTGATTGGTGCCAAAACAGAATTATTAACATAAGACACAGCCATTCAAATAGAGTCTCTCATTAAGGAATGCATCGCTTCACTTGGACATGGCGTATGCTTCGTTCAGGGACATCATTGGAAAGTCAAATCAGTTTGGAATATGTGGGGAAAAAAACAATCAGAAATCTGGAACGCAGCAGAAGGGAATGGAAAATTAAGGAAATCTAGAATATATATTTCTGAGTAAAGGAGTGTAGATGGAATGAATAACAATAAATATAGAAATGACTCGGGAGTATTTCTGAGTGTATCAACAGATTTATTGGGAAGAATAAAACAGGGACATAAAAATGATGTAAAAGAAATAATTAGGAATTAGCAAATCAATGACTAAAAATCAATGAAGGAATGGAATACGATTTAGAAAGCAGATTGAAATCAAGGAATAATGATCAGCAACTATAAGAGGCCTATTGGATTAGAATATTATCATCAGAAATATATTTGGGAAGTAAGTTTTAATATATATATATATATATTATATATATAGGGTAATTATGGTAAGCTGAAATTATATATATATTATATACGATTATGCAATAATGATGCTTGCAGCAATTATTGAGCCTTATAAGTAATTATGATGCTTTAATCCAAGTATGGATAATAGATTCTTTTATGTTTGATCTACACTAACGATATCTTCTGAGTGTTAAGAACAAATTGATTGTAGAGCAAATAAACTAAGTTTGGAAGGCAACAACATCTGAACATTAAGGCATCGATCTAGAAAGAAGCATTGTCTCCTAAGATAGAAAACACTCTCCAGAACACATTCGCAGCCCAAGCATGAGGATCAGATATGGGAGTCAATCACAGTTAAGGCATCCATCATTGCAACAGGTTCAAATCAGAACAATAAAATAATCAATCCATGTGCCTATATTGCTAATGTTATGAACAGTAATATTATTTGGCAATAATTGGTCGTGAAGGGATGTGATAGGACTGCAAAAGGGAGAACTATGAGTGGGGCACCCTATTATGCAAAAGGGAGAACTACGAGTAGGGCACTCTATTATGCAAAAGGGAGAACTGTGGGTAAGACACCCTATTGCAGCCTTCCAAACTATCCCCAATTGAATCAATTGTTGAAGTGAAGAAAGGTCTTCAATCATAAGAGGAGAGGTTGGCATGATGGAGGAGAACTGCGTAAAGCCTTCACTAGGTACACCACCTCATAATGATGGTTAAGGACCATCGGTTAAAGACCACATGAGGTCACAAAGGATAAGGTCTTGTTGTTGGGCCTAGGGTAGAGGATACTTGGGGCACCTCATCATGTCCTCCTCACTATGGTTGAGCCCACGTACATAATCCTTGGGACTTGTTGTATTGATATATATAATATTTCTTAGATTTAGAACTAAATGTATTTCATGGATTATGTTTGTCATATTCATCTAACATGGTTGGAAATTTCCATAACTAAGACTTACATCATCTCAATTTTAAGTAGGAATTATATCTTTAACTATAATTTGCTGTCATGTCCCCGTTTTAGCTGACACTGTTTGTTGACGAGGTTAGCCTATTATTCGATCCTCGTAGGCTGACAGGAGTGTGCAGAGGATCATTTGGGGCAGTTACTCAGTGTTTGGTAGCTCCAGTTTTGCAGTTGTGTCAGGTTGGGCCTTCGCAGAATCTTCCAAAGTGCATTTTCAGGAACTTTCTATTTTTAGAAAGTTAGGTCAGGCGGAAGCTGCTATTTTGGGCAGGGCACCTGGTTCAACCTTTCTTAGCCCAATCTGCCTCACAGCTTGATGACTCAGACTGAGAAATTAAGGAGTAATTAATGATTTATTAAATATTTAATAATTTGACTTTATATTAAAGTCACTTTATTGAAATATTTAAATATTTAATTAAATTGGCCAGTTATAAAGTATTTATTATACTTTATAATAAAGTATTAATTTTTGACTTAGTGAATATTTATTATTCATTAAATTGAGGCGCCATTTAATTATTTAATATTTCTCCTAAGTATCAAAGGTGAAATAAATCATTTTATTTAAATGATTAATTAAAAGGAGTTGGGTCGAATTTTATCAAAGGAGTATATATTTTCAAGGCAAAATCGAAATATTCTGATATTATTATTCAATTTTGTCTTTTTGCTCTGAGCATTGGAGTTTGCAAACCCTAGGGTTTCTGCGCACTAACGCTTCTGAGAATCCAAAACTCTTCGAGATCAAAGGCACTGAGGTGCGGAAATACCAGTTGAAGCTTGCACTTGGTGATTTCATCCGTAGATCACATTGGATTTATTGAGTTATTTATTCAGAGTCACAGAGAATCATCATCAGATAAATAAGGCTTAATTTCCATCAGGACTTTATTCGATCCGCATTATTTGGAAACCGTACCATTCTATTTGCTGCAGCAGACAGCCAAGCATTATTCCAGGCGTGCCTTTATTTTGAGAGACTCTCTCTGCCTTCGATTCTAATCAGATCTGTAGCTACCGACATTTCCTCTTCTGATCTTCTGGATCCTGTACTGAGATCTAGGCGTTTGGTTTCCTGGACATTTCTGGAGCATGAGCATTCTGTGGTATTGGGACATCCTTCTTCTGACACGTTAGCCTATCCGGGAGGGGCCCTTTGGTGAAACAGGGTCTTGGTTGAAATTAGGCTCTTTGTTGGTTGGTCTCACGTTTCTTGTGCTCAATTGCGGATTCGGCTTGTTTGGTTTTTCGTGAGCCGGTGATGTGTTTTTTTGAGCATTTTCGGTGATCTTTCACGATTTTATTGGCATTCTATTTTTAGTAAATTCATAATTTACTATTTTTAGGTCCTGTTTCTAGTTTCGTCATGCTGATTGGTTTAGTCAGTACCTTCTGTTATTAACACTTTGCGTGTATTAAACTCCTTTGACGTTTGGAGAGATAAGTTGGATTATTTTTAATTAAGTCACATTACAATGTTATATTTTGTTGTTGACCCCCCCCTTGGCCTAGTGATTGAACTTATGTTGTTTTTAAAAGAGGGTCTTTGAGGGGTGGCGCTTCATGAAGACTTTTCATTATATTCTTAAGTCAAAAATCAATGTATGAAAAGGTACGCCCATCCTTGGTGAAGATTATTTTAATTAAAAAGTCAAATTGCTTCAAGACAAAGGGGACGCCATCCTTGGAGGGAAAAGGAGTTACTTTAAAATTTGAAAAAAGGGTTTCTAGAAGCTTCCAGTGTGCCTTTGCAAAGTTATAAAAGGAGGTCTTGGTCTTCATTTGTATCATCCAACATCTTGAGTAAAGTTATGCTGCCGAAATGGTGAGAGGATTGCTTCGAGGAATGAATGCCTCCTAGCTTGGCTCAACTTCGTGCTTGTGAGACAGCACCTAGTGGAGAGGTTTGTTGTGTTTTGAGTGCATTTTGTAGTGAGGATTGGTTTGTTGTGAGTTGTTGCAATTGTAGTTCAATTATATGCATTTTCATGTGATTTTCTGTAGTTGCTGAGTTCATAGCTGATTGTATGTTTCACTCATATTTCAAAAATACAAAAATATTTCATTCTGGGTATTGTTTCTATCTTCTTGACTTGGCTGGGCGCCCCTTGCACCAATTACCAGATTTTATTGAGCAAAACTTGAATTTTAAGAAGGAAATCGCCCTATATCATAAAGCCGTACCATTTGGGTGTCTTGGGATTTGAGCAGAAAATAAATAACATCATTTTGGGTCTGTTTTGTGTCTTTAGTTTGGGCGCCTTCATCTTAGGAGTCTTTTGCATCCATTCCCTTGCATTTTGGATAAGTAGTGAGAGTGTGGTGAGCATTTCTTTGAGTTTCTGTCATGCTGATTAACAGTTTCAGTCACAGTTCTGTTATAACAGCGTGTATTAAACCCTTCATTTGAGTTAGTTTTGAAAGGAGAGACAGTGAGAGCCTTAAGGAAGGCATTGTATCTTGTTGCAGCATTGGAGACACTCATATCTTGCGCTTAACATATGAATTTTCTGTTATTGTAAGCTGAACAGTAGTACTGTCAGCATCTATCATTTTCTTGCTAATTTCAATATTTGTAATGGCCCACTGAATAAGTGGAAGAGGCTGGCTTGCCGCCTATTTGCTTAAGTTGCATTGTATTTACTTAAGTCTCCACCATATGGTCGCCTCTTATCCATCATGGATTGAGTAGCACATGCTTGGTGTTGAGCTTTTTCAGTATTGCAATTAGATAGGGATCCTCTGACCGAATGCTCGTCGTTCGCCGGCGCATCTCTTGGTTAGAGTTTCTGTTCAGCATTTTCCTTTGAGATCCTCTGACCAATGCTCACACCTTGCCCTTCCCGGGATCCTGGTGTACATTCTGGTTAGAGTTACTTTCAGCATCGTTTGGTTTTCAATCTAACCTTAACGGGTGCTTGATTCCTTGTAAATTGTTGTTAAAAAATTGAAAAAAAATTGGCCCGATATATTTCATGCATTGACATCGGAGCCTGGAGATTCATTCTTTATTTCTGGCCGTACCATCTTCATTTATTGCAGCCGCCACCAGGTTCTTTAGAAATTAATTCATTTCTTGTTCATTTATCAATATTTCATCATTGTAAAAGCTCTATAAAAATAATAAAATAGTGCGCCCATGTTCTCTGGCATATTTGAGCTTATTCTGTGGAGTTTTAGAATTTATTTGAATTTATTAGCATTATTGAGCAAAATCGCAGCTTTAGTATTTTGCCTGAAATTCATCAAAAACACAAAAAAACCAAAAATTGCAAAAAACAACAAAATATCAGTTAGGGTTTTGAATCGAGAACCATCAGGGTTCTGACAGTGGTATCAGAGCACAGATCTCCTGCCATCCTGTGCTTTTTCAGTGCTTTTTCAGAATACAGTGTGCTTTTAAGCGCTTTTTCATGAACAGAGATACCATTCACTACATTAAAGGTGTAGGGACAGGCAAAGACGAGGATTGGATAGGTCCACCTATCCCTGAAGGTCAAACAATATCAGGAGTACTTGGTATTCACAGATCCAGTTCTGACGGCAGTGAAAACAGTGTTGCAACCCTAATGGCAGAACGTGAGACTTCCTCAGAGACTCGCAAGGATCCAGGGAAGGCGCATGCAGAGGGTGATATTACCGATGAGGAGTTTAGACGGAGGCATGATAATATGATGGACATGATGTCTCAGTTGATGGGTACCATTAGACAGTACACACCCACACAGCCTCATTACATACAGATTGGTCAGACGAAGCGGGACTGCACCAGTGGATCAGCCATTAGCATCAGCACCTCGGCAGCCGTCACCGATCTATCAGGAGCGTAGGCCAGGTCAGCCTACTTTCTTACCTAGGGAGACTCCACCACAGACTCCAGGGGCAGAGCATCAGGGACAGCATCAAGAGTTTCAGCCACATAATGGCATGTTCGTGGCAAACTTGACGAGATTTCATGGTGAGTACATGTCACTAGCACCTGAGATCCGGCAGGCACTTACGTTTCATGAGTTTATTGATGTCTATAAACCCAGAGGAGGAGGCAGATTTGACCGTAGACCCCCACAGCATCAGCAGCCGCAGCCACAGGTGAACCGGGATTTGCAGTATGCGGTTAGCAAGATTACCTTGCCATATTTTGATGGGTCTGAAAAGACATCAGCGAGGTCTTGGGTTCAGAAACTAGACAATTACTTATCACTTAGGCCTATGCAGGAGGATGAGGCAATTAAATTTGCTACTTTGCATCTCGACGGAGTAGCACATGATTGGTGGCACCACGGTATGTACACGCTTGGCCATCATGCAGTTAATACCTATCAGGAGTTCACTAGCAGGCTGATAGAGAGATTTGATAAAAGGGATCCAGAACTTTATTTCAGAGAGTTGGCTCAGCTCAGACAGACAGGCAGTCTGGATTCATACATTGGTGAGTTTCAGAGAGTGGCAGTCATGGTGACAGGGATTTCAGAACGGAGACTCATCATACTCTTCGTAGAGGGTTTGACAGAACCCATGAGAGGTTGGGTTAAGGCTTTTGACCCTCCTACTCTTCAGGAGGCGATGCGGAAGGCAAGGAGTATGGAGCTTGCTGCTCCGAAAAAACAATTTCAGCCTAAGACAAACAACTTGCCTGTGGAGGAGAGTCATACACCAGTTGCAGAACCAAAAAGGAAACCAGTTGCAAGAATTGATGATGCAACTCGGGATGAATTGAGAAAGAAACAACTTTGTTATTGGTGCAAAGCACCCTACAACAAGGAGCATGATTGTCCTTTGAGACCGAAGGGCAGAGCCAACCGCGCCATGTGGGTTTACTATGATGATGACGAGTCTGATGATTCAGACCAGCAGGTTGTTTCAGAACATGCAGAGGCCGGGAATGCCTCTATGGAGTTTGGGCCCGATGCCAACTTATCCCCGTTGGTGTTATCTGCTAGTGTACGGGATGACTCATTCAGGTTTAGGGGATTAGTGGAGGGACAGCGATGTATTGCTATGCTCGACACTGGAGCCACACACAATTTCATCGATGAGAGCTTCGTCAACAGATGTAGACTCCAGACAGAGGATTTCGATGGATTCAGAGTTCGGGTGGCAGATGGATATACACTCACTTGCACTCGACGGATCTGTAATCTCACTCTCATGCTGAATGATTATGAGTTGCAGGCAGACTTCTATGTAGTCAACCTGGGTGGGATGGATTTAGTATTGGGTATGAGATGGCTTCAGGACATCAGTGTGTTCACCCTCAACTTGCCTAAAATGGAGATGAGATTTGAGGTACAGGGCAAGAAATATGTGTTGAGGGGAATTACAGATGGCAGCCTTCGTTCTATCTCTCTCGTTAGTGGGAAGAGTGGGATGGTAGAGGAGGATTTTGTGCAGACCAGGCATGGTTATGCTCAGTACCCCGGGGGTTCTGAGACAGTCGTTTGGGAGCAGCTTAGTGGTTTGGGTCCGTTTGTGACCAATCCATTGTTTGAGATGAATGTTATATCTTCATACGACAATCCACTCTTTGAGTTTGATATGGGTCACTCACCTGATCCTGGTCTTGAGCAGAGTAATGTTGATAGCGTTTGGGATCCTACTAGTGCACCGGGATTTCAGACTCAGCTCACGGAGGAGTATCACAGTGTGTATATGGTGCAGAGTGCATATGGCTTCATGATTGATCCGCATGTACACAATTTGTTTCAGGTGCACAGTTCTAGTATGCACGTACTTGATATGTTGGATGATAGTATATCTCGTGCAGTTTTAGGGGGTAAGTGTTGCTTGCAGTTTGACTTGCCTCCTTCTGAGTTTCTTGATCCTATGCCGGACCGCACTGAGGTTAATAGGGAATGGTATTTTATTCTTGCTGATCAGTTGTGGGAGTTACAGGAGTCAGTTGTGGCCAGCAGGAACATTGTCCGGTACTATCCTTGGGATCCAGGTGGTGCAGTGCAGCTGTATTTGCAGAGATTGCTTGAGGACAAGCAATTTCAGGGAGGGCGGACTGTCATGTCCCCGTTTTAGCTGACTTGTTTGTTGACGAGGTTAGCCTATTCGATCCTCGTAGGCTAAGGAGTGTGCAGAGGATCATTTGGGGCTCAGTGTTTGGTAGCTCCAGTTTTGCAGTTGTGTCAGGTTGGGCCTTCGCAGAATCTTCAGTGCATTTTCAGGAACTTTCTATTTTTAGAAAGTTAGGTCGGAAGCTGCTATTTTGGGCAGGGCACTGGTTCAACCTTTCACTCAGAGTCGACCGGTTTAGCAGTTTGATGATCAGACGGAGAAATAAGGAGTAATTAATGATTTATTAAATATTTAATAATTTGACTTTATATTAAAGTCACTTTATTGAAATATTTAAATATTTAATTAAATTGGCCAGTTATAAAGTATTTATTATACTTTATAATAAAGTATTAATTTTTGACTTAGTGAATATTTATTATTCATTAAATTGAGGCGCCATTTAATTATTTAATATTTCTCCTAAGTATCAAAGGTGAAATAAATCATTTTATTTAAATGATTAATTAAAAGGAGTTGGGTCGAATTTTATCAAAGGAGTATATATTTTCTTTCAAGGCAAAATCGAACTATTCTGATATTATTATTCGACTTTTGTCTTTTGCTCTGAGCATTGGAGTTTGCAAACCCTAGGGTTTCTGGCAGACAGACGTTTCTGGAGAACGAAAACTCTTCAGAGATCAGGCAGACTGAGACTGTGAAATACCAGTTGAAGCTTGCACTTGGTGATTTCACACAGAGATCACAGATTGGATTTATTGAGTTATTTATTCAGAGTCAGCAGAGAATCATCATCAGATAAATAAGGCGACTTCATCAGAGGACTTTATTCAGTGATCTGGCATTATTTCTTGGAGTCCGTACCATTCTATTTGCTGCAGCAGACAGGCCGTACATTTTTGTACTTGCAGGCCGTACCTTTATTTCTTGAGAGACTCGCCTTCTGTCTTCAGATTCTGGCACTGAGATCTAGGCGTTTGGTTTCCTGGACATTTCTGGAGATCTTGCATTGACATCGGAGCCTGGAGATTCATTCTTTATTTCTGGCCGTACCATCTTCATTTATTGCAGCCGCCACCAGGTTCTTTAGAAATTAATTCATTTCTTGTTCATTTATCAATATTTCATCATTGTAAAAGCTCTATAAAAATAATAAAATAGTGCACCCATGTTCTCTCGCATATTTGAGCTTATTCTGTGGAGTTTTAGAATTTATTTGAATTTATTAGCATTATTGAGCAAAATCGCAGCTTTAGTATTTTGCCTGAAATTCATCAAAAACACAAAAAAACCAAAAATTGCAAAAAACAACAAAATATCAGTTAGGGTTTTGAATCGAGAACCATCAGGGTTCTGACATTTGCTATTGGTTTCATTTGGAATTGTGATTTCAGGGCAAAGTATAAGGTGATCCCGAAAGGGGACATTACTGAATGATAGACAGCAAAAATGGGTAAGCAAATTTCAAGCCTATGATTTTGATATTGAGTATGTGACGGGAAAGAATAATGTTGTGGCTGATCCACTCTCTAGGAAGCCTTATTTCTGCTCTATGTCTGATACTTTTGCTGATTGGAAGGCTGCCATAATAGCTGAATATGCCAAAGATCCCTTTTCTACTGACATTTTAAATAGAAATTTGCATGATGATAGATACAAGGTGGTTGAAGACCCCATCCTCTACAAATAGCATGTGTATCTTGTACCGAAATCTAAGGTTTAAGGAGAGGATTATGAGAGCTTGTCATGACACATCTCTTGTTGTTCATCCGAGTTTTTACAAGACATACAAGTAAGAGAGTGTTTTTCATGTAAGGGGCTAAAGAATGATGTATTGTAGCATGTTAGAGAGTGTTTGGTGTGCCAACAAAACAAGACCGAGCATATCTTTCCAGCTAGTTTGTTGCAGCCCCTACCCATCCCAAATCAAAAATGGGAAAGCATCTCTATGGATTTCATTACACGATTGCCTAAAGTGCAAGGTAAGAACTGTATTTATGTGGTGGTTGATAGGCTTACAAAATATGCTCATTTCCATGCTATTCCTTCAAAATTTAAGGCTCCTCAAGTTAGTGATCTGTTTTTTAGAGAGATATTTAGACTTCATGGTTTGCCCAAGAACATTGTGAGTGACGGGGATAGCAAGTTTATCACCATGTTTTGGCAAGAGCTCTTTCGTTTGACTCACACAGAATTGATTCTAAGCACTAGCTACCATCCACAAACAGATGGGCAAATTGAAATTGTAAATAAGTGGATTGAAGGCTACCTAAGGAACTATGTTACAAGGCAGCAAGCAGCTTGGATTAAGTGGTTACATTTGGGAGAGTTTTGCTACAACACAATGCATCAAATGTCTATAGGTATGTCACCTTTCAAGGCTCTCTATGGTTATGATGCTACCTCATTGATGGACTTGATCCTTACCAATAGCAAGGTTCCTACAGCAAAGGACGTAGTGCAACAAAGCATGGATATCTTGCATTCACTCAAGGAAAATTTAAAACGTGCTCAAAACCAACAAAAAATGTATTTGGACCGACACAGAATAGAGAGAGTTTTTGAGGTTGGCAATATGGTTTATTTGAGGCTACAACCATATAAACAATCTACCCTCAAGGGGAATGGTGCAAAAAATTTGAAGCCAAGGTTTTATGGACCTTACCAGATTGTAAGGAAGATTGGGTAGGTTGCATATGAACTCAAGCTGCCACATGACAACAAAATTCACAAAAAAATTCATGTATCATGCCTCAAAAGGGCAATTAGACAGCAAGTCACACCCTCAATATAGCTCCCCCTCTTGATGATGAAGGCAAATTGATACTTGAGCCTGAAACATTCTTGGGTGTAAGGGAAAAAACACTGAGGAACAAAAAATTGCGGAATACTTGGTGAAATGGAAAAATCTTCCTAACGAAGATGCAACATGGGAAGGAGTGGAGATTTTTGAGCATCTAAATCTAAAGTTGCTTGAGGGTAAGCAACATCAAGGCGGGGAGGACTGTCATGTCCCCATTGTTAGTTTTAGATCAGAAATGTAAGCAATCAGAAAATACAACACATAAGACAATCAACACAATGTTTACCCTGGGAAAACCCTCCTACTCGAGGGAGAAAAACCCAGCAAATAATCTCTTATATATCATATAACATAAGTGCAAAATACTGCTTACAATCAAGCATTACACAAGGCTGAGTCTCAAACAAAGAATGGAGACACTTCTCCTTAACAATGGATCTGATGCTAAGACTGCCTAAACAGCTAAGAAATGGCGAACTCCTTCTAATGATGTCAAACTTCTGCTGCTAAAAGATGCGAAATGAGTGAATGATTGTGATGTGCAAATAAGATGAAATCACCTTCATTATATACAAGGATAGGTGACCTTCCACTAGGTCGGCCCCCTTAGGAGATAAATACAAGATATAAAATATTAATTGCCCATCAAGGCCGACCTTCCTTGAAAAACATTTCATTTTATTTTATTTTAACTAGGAGAAAAATATCTCCCGCAGCTACCAAACAGTAACACTCCCTCTTAGCTTAGGGGGGTATTTTTCCAGATATCCATGTCATAGAGTCTCTCGACATGACGCCCACAATGGCTACACCCATTTGTGGAAAACTCAAGGGTTCATCACGAAGTCTCTCAACATGATGTCGTCATGGAGTCTCTCAACATGACGTCCACCGTGGCTACTCCCATGTGTGGAAAAAAACACATGTACAAGTGTTCATCACGGAGTCTCTCAACATGACATCCACCATGGCTACTCCCATGTGTGGAAAGAAACACAAGTACAAGGGTACATCACGGGGTCTCTCAACGTGATGTCGTCATGGAGTCTCTCAACATAACGTCTCATCTTATTCTCAAAGATGAACAAGGGCTCGCACCTCATATTTCTCCGTTTTAGAGAAATATACACTACAAGGGCTTTCACCTCATATTTCTCTGTCTCAAAGAAATATACACTACAAGGGCTTTCACCTCACATTTCTCCGTCTCAAAGAAATATACACTACAAGGGCTTTCACCTCATATTTCTCCGTCTCAGAGAAATATACACTACAAGGGCTTTCACCTCATATTTCTCTGTCTCAAAGAAATATACACTACAACAAATCTTCATGATGATGTGACTCCCTTTGGAGCTCCAAGTACTTGCATCAACCTCCTGACCTCCCCATCCAAGATTTCCTACAATGCTTGCCTTAGAGGAATGGTTTCCAATGCACACTTCCAACACTAATGACTTATGAGACTCCAGGACTGTCCTCCTCGACCTCATCCCAGATCACCCTATTCTAAATAGGTTTGCGGTGCTTACCAATGTCAAATCCAGATTAACTGTCTTGTGCAATTTTGTTCTCTACAGCTGAAGAGGTCTTTCAAGGACTTTAGCACCTGGCCTTGCAACCTACTTAGCTGACAGCTTCACTTCATCTCAGTAAGTCACAGAACTCCCTCCTGATCCCTACCCTCAGCGATTGCAAAGAAATCCTCTAGAAGTGAACTCCCCTCCATTGACTGATCTCAAAACCTTAATCCTTTTCCTAGACATGCTCTCAACTCGTGCATTGAATTTTCGGAATTTAACTCCCTTTGAATTCTTTATGCAATCTCTCTCCATCCTGAAACTTGTATTCACAGCAAACACCAAACTTATTCCCAACCTGAAGGTGGATGCCTCCTGCTAGCAGAGGAAGGCTCGAACTACTACTAATGAGTTCCAAAAACGGAGCAGACCTCTGGAATCATCATGAAAAAAATGCCCAACTTACTAACTTCAAGCCAAACGAGTTCCAAGAAATGTATGCAGAAGTCTCACCCAGGCTAAAAAGAGATCCAACTCCTTACTAGTGTGTCAATGCCCTGTTCAGTTGATACTGGCAACTCCCAATACTGCCACGAGCTCAATACTAGCTTGCATCACACAAGTCGTCCAACATATTTATTCCCATGGAAGCACGATTCAACTATGTCACTGCTTGAACCCACAACTCGAACCAACCAATTCAATGTCAAATACTAATGATTTGCAAGGCCAAACTCAGACTTATAAGATAGCTCCTCAAATATGCAAACCTTCCTGATTGATTTTCAATGATGATAAGATGCCAAAGCAACTGGGAATAAATCGATGTGGTGTAAGCTAAATTGCTTCCACAAATCTCTTCTCAAAATCGACTCCCTTGATGCATACCCAACTGCGCCCAGCTGTTAGGTGGAGTCGGAATTTTCCAGCAAAGGCTTCTACAGTATCAAATGGAGTAGGATGTTGCACTTGGTATCACAGTGGATATGACATCTTCAAAGCAATGAGAAGCTCCAATATCAAATGACGTGCCCAGCAAGGCAATTAAATCCTTGTCGCTTATGCCAAGTGCAATTGTCTTCTAAGTGAAAGACGACTTCTCAAAATATTCTTTATTGACAACAAACCAATCACAATACCATTTACATGCTAATATTATAAATCGCACCTTTTTGATGACTCAAGTTGCTCCCGACAGCTCTAAGAGATAGCGATTCTTCTTTGCCCACTTTTGTCTATTATGATATTTGTCTCATTTGTCTTCAAATTGTCAAAACAACCAAAATCGAAGGTGGATGATGCTATAAGTCGCCTTGCTAGAAGCGGCTATCACCTTCAAGAAAAACGCCAGACTGACTTGCCGCGATCGGATTATCTTAAAGACCAATATAATGAATTTACAAATTGAATTCTAATTAATTTCATTAGGCGGTCTTCAAGCTAACAAGAAGGGAGGTCCCGACAGCTTCAAGAAGACTTACAATTTTATTCGCACTAGCAACTCAAAAGCATACGATATTTTGTTGATGACCTAGTGGCTAGACTCTTGAAATGATAAACTAATATCCACCTTTAGTTTGCTTCTGGCTTTGTCCTTTGCAGCTATTAAGTTGCTTGCTTGTCAGGCAGTTTGTCTTTTTTTGATTCAATCTTCCTTTCAATATCGAACTTCTCCAGCAATACCAAAATAATAATCGCACTCCATTATAAATTAAGCTTAGACTCTGTTCAAATATTTCCAACCCCTCATCACGGTGTATGACAAACAACTCTAGAATGCTTAAACAAATCTGATCGGGTTTCTTGAACCCGCTCTGATACCATGTTAGTTTTAGATCAGAAATATAAGCAATCAAAAAAATGCAACACATAAGACAATCAACACAATGTTTACCCTAGGAAAACCCTCCTACTCGAGGGAGAAAAACCCAGCAAATAATCTCTTATATATCAGATAACATAAGTGCAGAATACTGCTTACAATCAGACCTTACACAAGGCTGAGTCTAAAACAAAGAATGGAGACACTTCTCCTTAACAATGGATTTGCTGCTAAGACTGCCTAAACAGCTAAGAATGGCGAACTCCTGCTTCTAATGATGGCGAACTCCTGCTTCTAATGATGGCGAACTTCTGCTGCTAAAAGATGCGAAATGAGTGAATGATTGTGATGTGCAAATAAGATGAAATCACCTTCATTATATACAAGGATAGGTGACCTTTCCACTAGGTCAGCCCCCTTAGGAGATAAATACAAGATATAAAATATTAATTGCCCATCAAGGCCGACCTGCCTTAAAAAACATTTCATTTTATTTTATTTTAACTAGGAGAAAAATATCTCCTGCAGCTATCAAACACTAACACCCATCCTTACTTGAGCCCTATTTTCTTTCGAATAGGGAAATAATGTTTTTAAATGCTAAATTTAAATTTAATAAATATATAAATAATATATTACTGTTATAATAATAATAATTTTAAATGACACTAAATATTACATGCCTCTGGCCGACCCAATTGGTAAGGCACGTAAGTTTGCATATATATCTTGAATCTTTTGTTTGAGGTAACCATCGCAGTTGGACATTCTTGGTCTAGAGAGCAATGTAGGAATGAAATCCTTTGCACCACTCGCTACAAGGTGGGACACCAAACCTCACCTTGCCTTTGTGAAATCCAATCCACTCCGCATCTATTGCTAATTCATTTATTTTTTAATACAGGAGGGGTGAAATAGGACGACTAGTGGACATCTCCCACGCCTTGGTGGCGGAGCCCTAGGCTCATGCCACTCATGTAACCACCAACGAAGGCCGAGCCTTGAGCTTAAGCTACACGCAGGAGCCATCCCATGAAGGAGGCGCTACAGTGAAGGGCACCGAATATCGCCCAAACTGCCAAGCGCCATCAACTCCACATTGCGAAGGACAACACGATTCTATTCACCTACAGATCACAGACTTACAAGGCCAATGGGAATGCTCAGATGACCATCTTTCAGGCACCTTCAAGCCTAGACATACAACAGCAAGTTCGTTTAACCCATATCACTAATCACAAGCCGTGTTTATCATGATTTGTACTATTGTTATGACTGGTTATTCCAGCATTATAATTCTGAGTGAGATGTAAAGACAAATCGTGGTGATTTATTCATGGACATTGTCCAAAAGTGTTATCATTTCTCTTTGCTAATTTAGATATGAGTCTATGGTGGTTCGATATCAATCTGTTCCTAGCAACTATTAAACTTGTTTACCAATTCTCTATATTCCGAGTGCACCATTATTATCTATGTATCTGAAATGCTATGTCTGTATGAACTAATCAATGATCAATATTTGGCTCTATAATCATTCTATGGATTAAATATCGTTAGCTGTTGTCATTGTTATAATTCAGCGATTTTAGATTTATCATTGGTTATCTATTTTGGTCCAAGTGTAAACCATCCATCCCTATTATTTGCTATTTTGTATACAAACTGTGCATGGTATATTTCAGACTCAAACTCAACATCCAAGCTTGACAAAGACTCGAAAATTTGAAAAAAAAATGAAATGTAGATATTATTAAGGATTTAAAACTTGTATGATGTGCCCTTCAATAACTAAACTCTTGTTTATTGAAGCTCCTCTAATCACATACACAAGTATACATCAATCACATGATTATAAAAGCGAATTTTAGATGAAAGAAACAACATTTTTAGATATATAAATATTGTCAAAGTGTTTTAAGGTATACAAAACTCATGGATTATGATATCCATGACATTAAAAGCAAAAATAAAAATATGGAGTCATTAACTATGGTGGAAAGGTGCTTGTATCCCTCAACCCAACATTACCATCTCTATGGGGAGTCATGCACTTGTATCTCAAACAAATCTATAAATGTTGCTAGTACCTTAGGAGCATTGCTTAGGATAGGGTTTCACTTCGCAAACTAGAAGTGTAAATGTAATTTAATTACATGAAATTTAATTGAAAAAAAGTCAACAAAATAAAAGTATGTTGAATGAATGAATGAAAGATTTTAATGACGTCCACGAGACTGAACAGTCTATGGGACCAATACAAACAACTTAATTTTTCTTCAAACTCTTTTCCAAGTCGCATCTCCTGCTACTAATTTTGACTAGAAGGTTGGTCGTCTGGTTGATCTTATCCTCCTCAAATAACTATTGCATATTGTCCACATCCAAACTATTTGCGTACTGATTACGGATATCTTCATAAGCTGTGCATTCCATGACGAAGTGCCATTCCGTCTCCACTACTCCCTTATTACAGAATATGCACGTTCTTTTTTCCCAGGTTTCCTTAGGTATCTTCCACCGACTAGTCTCGCACCTAAGATGGTGTGATCTCGTCCTCAATTGTGCAACTAACAGCCTCACTTTCCCTTTAATAGCTGCACCTAAATAGGTTTTTTCACCATGATCCTTTGTCAGGTTAAACTCTTTGATGTAGTATGTTTTTTTCGCCCAATCTGATTTGACCACATGGCAGTCCTAAATTTTTCCCTCACATAGTTTTTTATTTCACTATTGGTGCCAGAACATTCGTGTAATTTGATGTCCCACTTGTTCAACCGCTTGTTGTTCTGCTTCATCCAAGTTTTCTTTCTTCGATCTAGCGTCTCCTCCATAACCATTTTGGGCCACCGGTGGTTATCCATGTTTTTGACCTTCTTTAGATAACTTATCAACTGGGTTATCGTCGATGCTTCCAAAGGAAAAGCCCCCGCTTCAGCTAAAACAATTTCATATGGAACTGTGGCTTTAACTTTGAGATTGCTTGTTATTAGGTGTTTTAGGATTCTTTCTATTTGTCTCCAACTGCACTTTGACATATTGCTTCCCCACACTTCACACCCATAAAGTACAACCGGTGTGACAAGTAAACCAAAAAGGGTTTTCTTGGTTTTCCAATCCCAAAATTCGGCTTTTCTACATCTATTTTGAAGCAGGTAAGAGGCTTTCCAACCTCCCTGTATCCTTTTCATTCTGCAAGTCTTCCATCCAACATAGCCCAAAAAGATTTTCATTTTTTTTTGCTTTAAAACTAGAGTAGGGATTTGAGAGTAGCATCATTTATCATAATTTTATCACTTTTAGACATCCTCCAAAAGTCCTCCAAACACTTCAAAAAATACTTGACTTTCATACTTTAATGTTTAAGCATTTCCAATTTTTATGCTTCTTTTTTTTTGTTTTCATATACTTGGTCAAGTCTACCTGCCAATACTCACTAAGTCTGGCCAAACTCCCCAGGCACCCAGATCATGCATCCAAGCACTCCTACTCACCTTGAAACTCATGAAGCTTGGGTGAGTCCTAGTGAGTCTTGTAACAATAATGTGGAAAAAGGATAACCAATAATATTAACTCATTTTTTAGAACTATAACTTTTCAAAGATTAAGATGTTTGTAACTTTGTAGGCTTTGAAGTGCTTTCCCTGTCCAATTAATTGGAAACCACTCTTTGGTGACCCTTGCTTCTATATGAGGAGGTGGAGATTTTGACTTGTCCTTAGACTTACAGCCATTTCTCTCATTTGGTTGGAGCAAATATATTTTCACTATTGTATGGATGACTTGGATCTTCAAAGACTAAGAGAGTATATTATTTTTGCTGATGTATGGCATAACTATTAAATTATAATTAATAATGCTTTGTGTAGCTCCATGCAGCTTCTATTTCAACCATAGTTGGCACACTCGCAAAGAACTTGCCGAGTTTTCAAAAACTCGCGAGTTTTTTTCAAAGTTTACTCGCCAGCCTCCAAAAACGAGTTTTTCCGAGTTTTCGAAAAAATTTGCGAGTTTTTTTGTGGCAAGTACTCGCCAAAAACTCTCGAGTCTGTGCAAAAAACTCGGTTGCACAGTGTTAAAAGGCTGAAAACGTCTTTTTCATGTTTTATTTCATTTCTAAAGCATCTGAAAGTTTGTGGAGAGCTAAAAACAGCCCCAAGCAAGGAGATATCATTTCCAACGATTTGCCAGAGGAGAGTGGATTCAAACGCCATTTTGTGTGGATTTTCAAGGGAAATTCAATTCACAGGTAGGGTTTTTGTTTTTGCTTTTTGTTTTTGATTAATCATTTTCTTTCATTCTTCTTGCAAAATACTCATTCCAAATTGAAAAAAAGACATGATAGAGCACAAAGAAACAATTTTTTTGCATTTAGAATCCAAAAAACAAGATTCATCACAATCTTTTGTTGATTTTTGCTGATTTTTTCCATTTTTTTCACTCTTTTTTGAAATTTTCAGACCTAGGTTCATTTTTTGTGTAGAATGATAAGATTAGTTAATAACGTTAATTTGTAATTCATTTAAACACATTTGTATCAATTAAAATCAAATTTAGCTCTAGATTTTTTAAGTTTTAATGATTTAGGTTGTTTTTTAAAATTTTTTTGTATTAAAAAACTAATGTGTTGTACATATTTTTTGAATGTGTAAATTGATCATTGATCATTGAATACACACTATAATGGCTTTTGGCTCTGCTTCAGCATCAGGTTCCGCCCCCGCCCCACCAAGTTCCTCCCCTCCCACACAATCATCATGGGTTCCCAGGCACTCATCCTCTAGGGGCTAGAGACCCTACATGGAAATATGCTATCAGAGGACTTGTATTTGGAACAGTTGTTTGCAGTGAGTGCAGAACTACATATCATGGAGGCATAAATCACCTCAAATACCATCTAGCAGGCATTCCTCAACGTGATGCCAAGGCTTGTGGGCAGCCCAAAGAAGAGATTAGAAGAGAGATGCTTGCCCTACTTTCACTTGCTGAGGGGAAAAAAATGAAAAGGGAGAGGGCAAAAAAAGCCATAGCAGCAACCATAGCCAGTGCACATGCTTTTTCCCATGGTTAGACTCAGGAGCACGGGGCCGAGCACATAGAGATAGAGTTAGATGAGGATGCAGATATTATAGGAATTGTGGGCTCTCTTCGTGGTCCACGGATTCACCATCATAGCACAGCCGCCAATGCCACAGCCACAGCCACACCATCCTCTAGGCCCCCCATTTCCTCTAGTTCGAGTAGAGTGTCAGTGCCACCACCACCTTCATCTTCATGCAACCCACTGAGTTTTTTTGTGCCAAGAAACACACCAAGAGCACAGACATCATTGGAGGCTATAGGGTGGAACAAGGAGGTGCATCAAAATGCCGACATGGCATGTGCTGATTTTTGGTATTTCAATAACATACCATTCAATGTGGCGAGTAGTCTCTATTGGCACAATATGGTCACTGCATTGACAGTTGCGGGAAAAGGCTACAAGCACCTTCTCACAAAGATTTGAGTGGGAGGTAAGTCAACTTAATTTTTATGCTAAGTTTATGTTCTTTAATTTAAAATTGAAATTAATTTATTATTTATGTTGAATTCAAGCTATTTATTGTTTAAAACTTACAGTTTTGTACTTATTTAATTATTTTACTTTGTACTTGCAGGTTGCTCACAAATGCAACCGAAAGGGCAATGCATGTGGTGGAAGAGCAAAAAAATAAATGGAAGAAATATGGCTGCTCCATTCTTTCTGATGGGTGGACGGATGGGAGAAACCGCACCATCCTTAATTTTTTGGTTGCTTCCAAAGGTGAAATTGTGTATTGGAAGTCGGTGGATGCTTCCAACAAGATAAAAACTACAAATACATTGTGTATGTTGTTGGAAGAAGTTGTGATGGAGGTGGGATTGCTAATGTGGTGCAAGTCATCACAAATAATGCAGCAGCGTATGTGGCAGCTAGAAGAATGCTTGAGAGTAGACATCCATCACTCTTTTGGTCACCTTGTACGGCCCATTGCCTTGACCTTCTCTTGGAGGACACAAGCAAACTTGTTTGGGTGGCACCGATTGTAGATGATGCAAGGAGCATCACAAAATATATCTACAATCACCCTTGGGTTTTTAATTTGATGAGAGATCATACGCGAGGGAAGGAGTTGGTGAGATCAGGTGTCACAAGGTTTGCAACGATTTTCCTAACGTTGAAAAGCATTTTGGATTCTTTGGGCTCTCTAAAACAAATGTTTGTGAGTCAAGCATGGAATGACTCCTCATATTCAAAGAAGGCCAAAGGAGAGAGTTTTTGCAATAGTCTTCAACCCCTTGTTTGCACAAAAAGCTACAGAGATCGTGAAGGGTAAATTCAAAACTTTGATTTTAATTTTAAACTCAAGTTGAATATAAATATATATATTTTTTAATTTAACTTTAAGCCTTTCATTATAAATTTCTAACTTTGATCTTTTTGTATTTTTAATCTAGGTGTCTGAGCCCTTGGTTATAGTTCTCCGCTTGGTAGATGGAGATGAAAACCCAATGGGATACATTTATGAGGCCATGGATAGGGCCAAGGAGGCTATCAAAAGTTACTACATGGGGGACAGCCTCAAAATTGATCCCATATGGGAGATTGTTGATAGGAGGTGGAACAATCAACTCCACCAACCCATCCACGCAGCAGGGTACTACTTCAACCCTTCTTATCTCTTCTCAGAGAGCTTCTCCGATCCTAATGGAGAGGTTATAGAGGGGCTCACAGCATGCATTCAGAGGTGGAATCCAATGTTGCAGTGAGAGACCTCATCGTCAAGGAGTTGGATATGTACAGTGAAGCAACTAGTAATCTCTTTTCTTCGGAGCTGGCTGTAAAAGGAAGCACCACTTTACCACCAGGTATAAAATTGGGAGTCTTTAACTTTTAAGTTTATTTCAATTTTCACATGCATCTTATAATTTGATAAAATGTGTTTTGACTTTTGAGTCTTTGACTTTGTTTTCTAACTCTTCAATATTTTTTTCTTTTTGCAAAGGTTTGGTGGAAAAATTGGGGCAGAAAAACCCCAAATCTACAAAAAATTGCCCTCTGCATTCTATGTCAACCTTGTAGTGCATCCAATTGTGAGCGCAATTGGAGCTTGTTCGAGTCCATTCACACGAAGAAGAGGAACAAGTTAGCACAAAAGCGCCTCAATGACCTAGTCTTTGTGCAATACAACCTTCGATTATGCACAAAGAGGGTAGAAGAAAAATCACTGGATCCTATTGATTTAGATGAGATAGATCCTTACAGTGATTAGACAAGGCGAGATGAGCAGCCTCCATTATTTAGCGCGGACGAGATCCTGGACTTCAAGAGATAGGCAATGGAGGATGTGGGTGCATCAGCAGATGTAGGGTTGGAGGACATTCCTGAGGATATGGATGCTATTCAGCTAGAGCCACAAACACAACCTTCCATGCCAGTTGAGGAGCCAGCAGCAGTAGCCCTGCGGCCACCGCCACCACGCACGCGCGGCAGGACGAGGACCAGAGGACCCACCCCTTCTTCCCTAGCTGTTGCTAGACTAGGGAAGAGGAAAGCCTAGCATATTGTATTTAGTTACTGTTTAGTATTTGCTTCTAGTTCTAGTTTTACTGTTTTCATGTATCAAACTTTCAGGCTTTTAGCCATCGGGATTACGCATGAGAATGCGATTTTGTAATCAATTTACATTAAAGGCAATGAAAATTAATAGAAAACACTTTTGTACTCATTTATGGATTCATTGGATTCATCTTGTCATTGAATTTTGCAAAAAAAATGTGTTTCTAATGAAATTTAAGCAATTTTTTAATTTCCCAAGTTTTTTGCCGAGTTTTTTCCGAGTTTTTGCCGAGTTTTCAAAAACTCTCCAATTTTTCCCTTGGCGAGTTTTTTGTTGGGGCGAGTCTTCCAGTCTTCCATATATGATTTCAACTATTATCTTCCTTTTTTAAAATATGATTTACAAATCAAAACATGAGACATCACAAAAATCACAAATGGGTTCAAAGACACATAAAAGAGACATTTTCAGTTAAAATATTTTCTAGGCATAAGGTTCATATGTGTTTGGAATCTGGAGAATATTATTTAGCTCAGAAATGGGTTCAAAAACACACATTTGTATTTTTTTCTCTTCAAAATTGACAAAATGAGAAAACTAAGTCATTTGACCAACGCTTTTACATAACGCATATATGATGTGTTAATTTTAGTGATCAGATTAACATGCACAGAAATTAATTCAAAACTTGACACAAAACACAGCAGATACCCTGGGAAAACCCTCCTCTTGAGGGAGAAAAATCCAGCCAATAATATCTCTTATATTATTGATTCACAATGAGAAACTCCTTTACAAATGGAGGCCAATAAGTAGCATCACAAACTGATGTAAGTACAGGACTGAGTGATATAAACTGTCAGGATATCTCTGCCTTATACTCAGATCTCAATCTGCACTTTACTCAAACTTGCACTGCTCTTGGATGAACTCGCATGTACAGAAAAGATATCGAACTTGACTTGATGATCTTCAGACTTTTCATAACAGATTTACTAATCTGCTCTGCTCCTTTCTTATTCGCACCTTGGACTAGTGGAAGAACAATGTGTATTGGATGATAAACAATGAACAAATGAATGAGTATATATACAAGAGACAAGAAGGAGGACGTGACTTTTCACCACCAAGTCGGCCAGCAAGAAAGAACCTCTTCATAAAATAATGTGCCAAGAGAAAAGGTCGGCCACCAAAGAAATAATATCTTTTGCACCTTGTAAACAAATGAGAGTGAGGTCGGCCTCAACAACTCTTTAAATGATGACTCTTCAATCATAAGCTTGTGCCTCTAGATACTTATAAATTAAATGGCCTCATAGCTAATATTTAATTTATCAAATGATGTAAAGGAGAAGCTGGAAGAAATACGACTGAAGCTGCATTTAAACATCAACATGATGGTTCATAAGCTAGCATCTCAGACTAAAACAAAATTAACGCAGTCATTTGCAAATGTAGTTCTCAGCCGTATCATCCCTGTAGAACTATGAATGACAGATAAGATAAATTAAATCCTGCCAGCATTCATGAGCCACTTGTTCAACTGTCCTTTGGAGATAACAAGCTGATTGGAGCTCTCTGCAGCAGGTAATGTCAGTCACACATTGTTCATGATGTAAGCTGTGACCAAGAATTTTGGAGAGGGAGAATTTTTGGAGTGGATGAAGCCTTAAACCTTACTACATCAAGCCTTCAGCAGTAAGGGATGAAGCACAGTAACTGATTACAGCATCAGGAACCACAATTTATTACAGACACATAATGTCCCCTCTTCAAAACCTCCTACAACCGCCAGCAAGAAGTTAGTGCAGGTATCTAAAATTCCAACAGGGCATATATACACAGCACACCACACATTTTAAGATCCTCTTAAAATATTGTGCCACATTCTAAAACATCGCAGCCATAACAAGGATGGCATAGCAGAAAGAAGGATAGCATAAGCTTTAAAGACTAGGCCATAATGATATGGCATAAGCAGTAAGGGTAGTAAATGAAATATTACGTAATATCATTATAATTAAAGTTTGTTTTTTATAATATCAATCAAGGGGCATTTGAAGAGGCAAGTCCTTTGAGGAAAAAGCTATTTAAGAGAGGCCACACAAGGAGGAGGTATGATTGAGAAACAAATTTATTATCTGACTTCTACTCCTTGTGGAGCCTGGAACTTCAGTTGAATTAACCTGAGGACAAAAACCCTCTAGGTCTGGAGTTAAAGGACAAAAACTTATAATTCCTAGAGTGATTTCACATGGGAATCACCATTGTGCAAATCTGATTAATTTCCAATTATTCAGCAATTTCACAACCTACAGTATCCCAGCAGCATAATTTGGACTGATCACAGCCTTGGAGTTAACACAACAATTTAATTGATCACTACATAAAAATGGAGTCCTATATTATGTTCTCGCTGTTCAATGTATCAGCATTACTGTAGCTATTAGCATCCTACCTTGTTTCAGTTTACAGGCATTTAGGAAATATCAACAAAAAAAAAAAAATCAGACGGGATATTAGTATACTACAAGAGGCAACAGAATGGATCATTGACTGCTACCCTTACACATAATTATCCAGCAGCCACAAGTTCTCTGTTTGAATGATTAAACAGATTAATCCATTAGGAGTAAGGCTTTGATCTTTGCTTTTAGTACCTAGACAAAACAGGAATGGAGGAGGCATGAAGAAGGGACCAAGGGCAGCCGAGATTGCATAGCCTGTATCTATTACCAAAATTTGATCCCATCACATCCTTATTTTCAGACAAGTTGGGCCCACTTATTTTCAGTCATTTATGCGGACTTGGTTCATAACAAAATACTGCCAATGCAAAATCTTAGTTGCAAAAGATAGATGGCCGATCCATAAACTCATGGCAGCTGTACTGCACTCTGCTATGTCACTTATGGATTCTAAAAGAGAGATGCCTCAAACTACCTATGCATAAATTTTACCACCTCTAATGGCTGCCTAAGACATATGCACTAAAAGAATTAAACAAGAACATCTCAAATGGGGAAATAAAACTTGCATTACACAAAAATAACATGCAACACAAGTAACTCTGGATAAACACTCAATTGGGCAAAAAACTCCAAGTGACCTATGCTCCTCATGTCACTAATCCACTTTTGTACAGAGTACATTACCTTGTTGAGCTACCTCAATGAACTTACAATCATACCCACATACAGTCTTGAAATGAGCATGCATGTAGCTCCTCTTCAACAGTGTGGAATGAAGGACAATACCTTTGACACAGGATCTACTGTCCACACCTGCAGCATCCAAAATATGTTGCATCATCCCTCTGGCCCAACATACGACATCTGCTGAAAATAGGATAACTGTAGCATCTGCCCTGCACCCATCAGAAGCATGCTCTCTTCTGCCATCAACAACCTCTACCTCTGCCAACAGGTCTCAGCTCTCCAGTCAGCTAGGATGACCAGGGCTATTTCAACCGTCCTATATATGCATGGCTATGACAAACTCTACCAACCAGCAAGCACCCTCTCAATACTATCAACCCACATAGCTTGGATCTCACACAGCAAGCAAGCTCACCAACCTACAAAGTTGGAACCAAGGAACATAACTCTGAAGGCATGGAAATCTATGTCCTTGCAGCCAACCACCCAAGCCAAGTCACCTTCCCTCCCTCCAAAACCTCTACTCATATGGCATCCCAGACCATATAACAAATTGATTTTCCTTCCCAATCAATTCCTCTTCCTCCGTTGTCTCTTTCTTACCTGCATCTTCAGATTCCCATGCTGTCCTCTCCAATTGTCACTGCCAACTCTATTGCAACCACGACCAGTAATGGGGACACCTACCACCCAACAAGGGAGACACAGGGGTTTAGGCAGAGAAACAGCCTGCCAACATGCAAAACAGCTCCTTGCAAAGAAAGAAATGCACACCCAGCCAACAACTAAAATTATCACATGTCCAAGAAGAATAATAGCCAATCAAACTGCTCATTTCAAATGCATCCACCCACCAAAACAGGCATGCACAAGAAAGTTATGTGAACAATCACCTAGAAATGAATCTCCTGCCAACGGAAAACTATCAATCGCTGCATAGCTGGACAATCAACTACTGTTAGTGCAAATGACATCCATCTGCTCAAAGAAGAACATTCATTTGCAGAAGGAGAAGATTTGCCACCTGATGAATCAAATGGACAGCTACCTCCAACATGGCAAAAGCTATAGCTGTCAAGGATCAACCGCCTCCACATGGAACTCAGTCACCACCCCAAACTACTCTTCCACCTCCTATCTTCTTCTGCTGCCTCATACCTTGTCGCCTACTATACCCTCACCCCTACCAATTGAAAACTAACAACTGCTGCATAGCTAGAAAATCAACTACTGTTAGTACAAATGACATCCATGTGCCCAAAGAAGAACATCATTCGCATAAGGAGAAGATTTGCCACCTAATGAATCAAATGGACAGCTACCACCAACATGGTAAAAGCTACAGCTGTCAAGGATCGACCACCTCCACACTCACTCACCACCCTAAACTACTCTTCCACCTCCTATCTTCTTCTGCTGCCTCATACCTTGTCACCCACTACACCCTCACACATGGCACTCTATCTTCTTGCCACTGTTGGACAGTATCGTGATTGCTCAATCAACATGCCCTGGCTATCATGTCATGCCCATATCACTTGCTACAAGCTTCAATAAAGCCTTGGGCCTTAATGCAATACTTGCTACAGGAATCAGCAATGCATTGCCACACTTGTAGCACTAGCTACAGGCTTCAACAAAGCCTTAGACCTGACTTGTAGCTCTACTAAAGCAATACGATAGCTGTTGCATGTATTCTTGTTGGTAACTGGAAGCATAGACAACTCCCGGAATGAAGCATATCACTCCTACTGCAACTACAGATGCCTTCTGCGGCAATATGAACACATGTGGCATCTGCTACAAGATGACGTGTAGCCCCACAAAGCTTAGCAAGTTGCTACAGGTGACTTGTAGCCCGGCTACAGGTGTCATTAAGCTTGCTACATGCATCTTTCTACTTTACTATGGATGAGTTGCAACCTGTTATAGGCATCCTGAAAGTTGGCCCCACTTGTTCACCAAGAACTAATCCACTTACGAAACAAAATATGCCCTTGCAATGTGTTAATGTGAGTCGGTTTAGGAAACACTAGACAATCTCTTCCTTGCATGTTCATTAGCTACTATTTGGCAAGAGAATTGTCATACATTCTACATGAAGAAAGTAAAACTTGGAGGTCAAAACATGGTTGGATCTAGATGACAAATGTTGCAAACGATATGATCAAATAGCAAAGACAAAATTAAACAAGAATCCGTGCATGTGGACCTAAATGTCTGGGGAAGATCCAAAACCTACAGCTTAATTTTCTGGTTCAGGTTTATGAGCTATATAATCTCAGTGAGGAGTCTATGGCGGTCCAAATAGAGGTGATGAAAATACATGGACAAGGCAGCATGTCCTTCTCCAGCATAAACACAAACCCAACTTTGTCTCTGATGCTTCTCCACCAAACACATTTTTGTGCAGATTTGGCAGGATCTCCAAACCTTATAAATTTTAAATATAAGGCCAATGGTCACTTACCTGATGGCGGATTGCAAAAATATGGTAATAGGAATTGAATTTGCAACTTGGCAACTATGAGTTCAACCTGAATTATGTATCAAAGCTTTAGCAGGAATTGATGTGTTGAAAGGGGACAATGTGGCTCAAGTCTTAGGTTGAATTTCACATGTATCTCAACAAATTGGGAATGAAATTTGCGAAAGAGCAGTAGCTGTGGATCACTAGAACTGCAACTAGGCACAAACAAAACCAATCTAAGACAATTAATTAGGTATCAATCTTTCCAAGGAGCAGGCATGCACCATTTTCCAAGGAAATTCCACAAAAGACTTTCTTGTCAAGGTGAGAACACATAGACCAGCAAGACAGAAGGAAGCATAGCAGCTGATTGACAAGATTGTCAATGCAATTGAAGATCCACATCTTTTGTTTTAATCTGCTAAGAAAATAGATTGCATTATCAGGATTGAAAGTGAATCCCAACCAATCATTCTTCCTCACATGTATTGAAAGATGTCTTTAAGTATGTATTTCCAGGCTTGCCTTATGGGATGCCACTATATAGAGACAAAAAAGTAAAAACTCACAACAATTGCTTTATGGACAAAGTATTTCGAGGGAAGATTTTAATGGACTTTTTTGGTAATTATAGCGATATTTTAAAATGTTCACTTCAATATGAGGTCAATTCAAAATTTCTTTGTAAGCGTATCTTGTGGATCCACTAGAACTAGTTTTATTGATCCATTTGGGACTATTAGATTGGAAAAAAAAAAATGAAAATGTCTATTTTGTATCTCTTTTCCTCTTCACTTGTGATTGCAGAGAATATTATAGAGATTCTAGTCTTAGTTGAATAGGTAGATTTCCAAATAAGTTCAGGATCATCAAAATCAACAAATTGACCATTTATATAAAATGTAGAAACAATATGCCATTCATGGCATAGTGCAATGCTTAAGTCGTGGCATTGTTGCTGTTGCCACCAAGGTTCAAACCTCTGTCAGGCCATTGTAATCACAGGTATTGTGCCATCACCAATCCAATGTGCTCACAAGCTTGAACCTTAGCATGAAAGTTGTGGGTATTAATGCCCTTGTCTTCATGATTCAAACCCTCACTGGGCTGATGTGCTTGCGGGCTCTGTGCCCCTATTGGGCTACTGGGATCACGGATTTGGACTATTCAAGTTAATGCTGTGTGTTCATGCCCGGGATCTGGTCCCCCATTTGTAACCTCATCTGGCTCAGGATAGGCTAAAAATTCCCAAGGTACCAATCAAAAAAAATGTAGAAACAATATATCAATTGTGAAAGAGAAGATATTGTAAAGAAAAATACATAAAATTCCCACCAATACTTGTTCTTTCCATTATTTAATAGATATTTACTTCTATCAATGGGAATTCAAAAATTACCACACATATAAGAGGCAAAAGAGCTGAATTGCAAAAAATATTTCAAACTCTTGAGTAATAGAATAGAGCATCATGTTGTAAGGAACACAGTTTTTCTGCACTGGTCTAAAGAATCGTGAAGCAAAGGAAGCATCCACACTTTCCTGGATTTGCCATGAGTTGGCAGCCAAACCCTCTCAGAAAAATTCCTCTCCTTTGAACTCTCTATGTAATTTTTTATCTATCTTTCCAAAAATAGTGAAATTCTTTCTGCTTGTAATTTTCCACAAAAAGAAGAAAAATATAAGTCCGGTTATTATTTCCTTCAGTGATTTCCAGTTAGTGGCAGATTTTCAGTTTTCAGATATTTTACAGCCATTCCAAAATATTCTATAGTATTTCTCAGTTCATGTGTTGACATTCAGAACTTTGCAAAAGTTCAGCATTGTTTTCATTTCCAGATCTAGATTTTCCAGTTCCACTTGAAGGATTCTTCTCTAGGGTTTACAGAAGTATTATTAGCTTTCCATTATAATTTATAGCAGATGAAGTCTGTGTTTTCACAAATAGTTCCTTGAGTGATTATAGGGGTAAATAACGAATTGCTCTTACAGTATATTCCCACCCTCCATCCTCAATGGAATCTTAGCAAGAAAAGCACAGACTTGTCCCACCAGAGTATATTTCTGATGAACAAATCTCCTGATTCTGGGAAAGTTCTTTTTGGCTCAACATAGCCTTCAAAATAGAGTGAAGGATGCAAGGGATTCTATTCTCCAACAAACTATTGAGCACATTCAAAAACAAAATTAACAATGAACCTGCCATCATAGAATATCCACGGAAAGTAAGTATTGATTTTTCTATGATCAAAAGAGATCTATAAATTCACATATGATAATTCTTCAAAAAACATAATGCCTGGCTCCAAATCGACATGAACCAAATTACCAATTGGGGTCCAAATGCAAGCACAAGTCTACCAACAAGCTCTTGACCACATTAAAAACTAAATTAACAATGAAGCTGCTATATTGGAATGTACATTAAAAATAGATTTTCAGGTCTGAAAAAATATTCAAGAGACACATAATTCTAGCTCCAATTTACAAACCCAGATCCTAAGGCAGGCATATGAGTCCATCAAGAAATTTTGTTGGAGTTAATATTTCCTGGTACCCAGCAGAGTTCATTAACATATCTGCTAAAATTTCTTCTGGGGTGTCACTGGTGAATTCAGTTATATTGAATTTAATTTACATTTTATTTGGCTATTGTTATATTCTTCCTTGGGTATCAACATGAAAAACAAGCTATTCAAAGGAAAAAGTAAAATCTTTTAATCGAAAAACTGCTAATCAGTTTCTAATAGATATTAGCACCAATACACAAATGGATGTGACTTTTCTCAGGATACATTTCTTTGCTGCAGGTGTATAAATAAATATTTTCCTTCTAAATAGACAGCTCTCTGTGATATGATCTTGGCATGATGCTCAGAGAACCATATCAGCCTTTCTTCACACTAGTACTTCTTCTGATCATTGACCCATTCAGCCACTGATTCAACTCTCTTCAAAACATGCAAAGCCTTTCTTTTACATTTCACAACATGTAGATACACCACCCACAAATTAGGGACAAAATTGGAGAATGGTGGCTGCTAGGAAATTCAATCAAAGAGCTAGAAGAAAATTAAAGATTATGCAATCTATTAGTATTCTCAGATTTCTTAAACATCAGCTCAAGGGATGGATTAAATTGGCCTTTGGTAACATCATTTTGCAGCCAGCTGAGGTCATGCAAAAGTGCCTTGATGTAACGTCCCACCCTAGTTGGACATAGACTTTTTTATTTGCTCGGTTTGACATATGAAACACTTCGTCAAACAGTTTGCTTGCTTGCACATCTAAGTTGCTTACAGTTGGTTTTGCATAGATAATCTCATATACTATCTCATCATGTGAACCACTCAACTAGTATCAATGAGTTAACATTGCATTCAATCATTGCATAATACAAACATATGAAAATCATACCAGCAAAACATGGCTGGATAAACAATATTCATTTTCAGATTGATACCAACAACATAAATATATATCTGATTTCAAGAAAACAGTAATGAGCATAACATATAATAATTTTCTGAGTGTATGTCAGCACCTTACGAATTGCTGTAGCTAGCACTAGATGTCTTCACATGTGTTGCAGGCTTACATTCAGTAACATGACTGACCTGATATAGTTTCTTACACAGCAGTCAGATACCTAGAGTCAGACGCAGCCTTCAACCAGCTCCATACTCTTTCATAACACCGAGACAACTGCATCAATTGCTCTCAGATATTATGAGTGCCATGGCCAGCAAGTAAATGGCAGCTTGTATAATATATATCCAGCTACAAGAGCTCACACCAGTTCTTAATCTTCGCACCCAGCAGTATTCAAACACCCCTTTTTATGTTGCAGACCTGATACAGGTATCAAGGCAGTGGCTGACCAAACTGTACAGTTATAGACTGATTTTCAGACCCATGACTTCCTTCAAGGCTCACGTCCCTCTTCACTTTCTTTCTTCAACCCCTGTAATAGCAGATTGGAGTTATGCAAGCAGCCACGACTCTGCTAGGAGGTGTGACTGTTAGTGAAAGTCACTGGAAACCCCAATACAAACGCCCAGCAACTCTGTGATTTCAGAAATACCCATGTCCAGCATGGATGGGTGCAGCAATAAAATGTATCACAGCTCATATATCCTCTGCACACAACAAAATACTCTTTAAACCCTGGTGTTATCTCTTCTGATATGCAAAATAAGACTCCCACGTTTCAATGAAGAAGGCACAGATCTGCAGTTAAAATATTCAATAATATTTATCTTCAATAACTTCAGATTTTCTGTGTATAAACCCTTGTGAAATCCTTTGAGAATTCCTCCAATGAAGCACCAATGTGACTTCTGAGATAAAGACACCAATTAGCAAACCGCAGATGATCTTTGACACCCTTGGAAAGCTCGATTCAAGAAGAAGCTACACTCTCCAAGATCATTGCAGCTGAAAACCCTACATCTCCACCTCCAATATCAAAGCACAAAGCCAAGTAGAGAAAAAATGAACAATCATAATAATAATGAATGAAATGAAATACAAATGCCCTTTTATAATGTTCAATTTGCATTTGACTTCATCTCATATAATTTACTTTAATTTCATCTCCTTTTCCCTCCTTTTTGGTGCACAACATTAAAATATAAAGTATACTTTATTAACCACTTATATCTCCCCTTTTTAATAACACTTTTAACACTTTTATAAAAGTATACTTAAAAATCATTAAAATACCTTTTTAATAAAATCCTTACGTCTCCCTTTATGTTTTTTAATAATGACTTTATTATTGACTTTATAATTATTAAATATCTCTTTCATAATAAAGTCAATAAAACATTTAATGTAGTGCACTTTATAATAATAATTAATTATTATTAAAGCATCATTTTAATAATAATTAAAACTTCATAACTCCAATATTAAACCTCATAAATGAATTTTGTCTGGGCCAGGAGGAAGCCCACTACATTCTTCGTCTATTTGGATGCCTTACTAAAAATAGTAAGGTGTGTCTCTCACATCCAACTGACTTACTATAAATAGTAAGTGTATACACATAAGGCCAAAAACCCCTGAATAACAATGCCTCAGAACATACCAAAGATCTAGAGATGAAAACATTGTCAACTGCCAACTGGAGAGCCAGGTAACTCCACAATAGGGTCCTCAAATCACCATCATTAGCCTACGAGGACCCAGTGATAGGCTAAACTAGCAAACTTTGATGCTCACTCAAAATGGGGACATTATAGTCCGCCCTCCCTGAAATTGCTTGTCCCCAAGCAATCTCCACTACAAAGGAACTCCACTCCACTGGAGGCGCAAAGGAAGAACTATGAAATATCCCACACATCTCTAACTAACTCCTATAGCACCAGCATAAACATAACTGTGCAAGGATAAACAACATACCGACTATCCCACTCATGTGCACCAGATTTGTGCATCAATATCAACTCATGTACAAGTAAATCAAAGATGAAACTATAGGCTCTCTACACATTGTACATGTTGTGTAAATCACCAGTAAGCTCTGTCCGGAATCCTGATGCACCAAAAGGATCCCAAACTCTACGATCAATGCTCAACTAAATGTCGGGATCCCAAATTACTCTGTAAAATGCCCAACTACTTGTCCACAACGACCACTGGATAGAGACTAACCCATGCTCAAAACTGTTGTGAACAACTACCACAACGTAGAGCAATCTACCAAACAAAAAAATCCATGGATCCCATAACCGGAATGGAAGTTTTCCATGCATATCACCCTCTAACTTCCAATGTGCTACTCTGATGTAATCTTCACCATGTTGAGAATGGTGAAGCAACTCTCTGGGATCCAACCGAACTGACAAGCCAAACTGGTCACCACCTGGATCCCAATGCAACCGAAACTCACATCCATCAATCATGAAGAGGTAAATATATCTCGAAGTGTCTGAACCACATCATCCCCCTTCATCCTCTGCAAAACTCCTATGGATGTGTTGACTATCCCACATAGGTGAAGGAAGATATGAATGAAATTGCTCCTCCCAAGTCAAGGGAATAATAAAACTCTCCTCCATCACCACTGTAAGGACTACACATGCCATCATGCCTACTACCACTACAACCTCTTTGAAGACATGTCTCTAATGGAGATTTCTGAGACAGCGAAGTTGCAAACTTTGCCTGGTGCACCTCAACATGAAGGTAATCTGAACTCTAACCCTACAACTAAGCCTCTGAAAACAATTGAGTCATACACTTGCAATCTTTCGTTCCATCTTCTAAAGATGGCAACTCTTCATCCCACAAAGGACAATAAGAATCCTGAGCCAATCCACACCTACACCTCATCAAGTTATCAACATGTGGACTAAAGGAGAAGTGATGAGCACTCCTCATTATGCAATCAAGATAAAATGCTCCTACCTCTGTCAATGGTTGACCGTCATAGTTATGGAGAACACACTCCTCATTCTCATCACTGGAATCAGAAGATGGCTCACGTCTCTAGTCCTGAACAGCTAATTGGGTAGATGATCTGCCAAGTCTCTCTGCATACCCAATAGCATACTCCCTATCATGACACAACTGGAGATATTCTGATTTTATCTCCTCCAAAGCACTCCTGATGAACCGCAAATCACAAATGTAAGTACCAGCCGAGACCCCATACCGTCTCTCCTCCAATTCGGCTCTCCAAAGAAGGTACTCAACATACTTATGAGTGCAATCAAATCGAGATAAGGTTGAATCAACCTTCTCTCCAGTAACCTTCAACTGATCTCTCCATCTCTATGGCTCAATAAATTGTCGATCAAGATTAGCTTGATGGGATATAATCTCTGATTTGCTTCCAAGAGAGGGAAACAAATCAACATGAGAACTGATCTCCCCACTAGATGATTCCCTACATATATCTTGTGAAAATGATGGAGTAGTGTGGTGATCTGTCACACAACTCTCTGGAGAATCCACCAACGCATCACATGAGCTATCAATAACTTGCTCTGCATCACTTGTCATGGGACTATCCTCAAAAAGACCAAGTGTAACACACTATTCCCGACTAATCTCATCCAAGGCACTCATCCCATCTGTGTCACCTGCACTTGATAATGAAATGGATGTTGCCACATCCTCAATAAGCTCATTACCACAACCCATGTATGTATGCTCATCACCCATAACTGTCATAGATGTCTGAACTGTATCTATAGATGGTGATGACTACGCCAAGCTCCACTCTACAGTAAGCTCATCAATCTGTGAATGTGACTCCTGAAGGGCCAACTAAGTGCTCTTCAACGAGTCCATGGTAACCTCAAGCTCATAAGTGAGCTCCTCAACCTCCTCCTCTTTCCCTTTAAGAGCATCATAACAGATCCAATCCCACTCGAGAAGATAATCTATGTCAGCTAATAACTGTAGGTAATTATGTTTCATTATCCCAAATGCTTCTCAAAGTGCATGAAACTCTGCAAGGGAGAATCCACTATCATAGTGCTCATCTGTCACGGGAGTACCTCAACCATAAGTTGCCAACATCTAACGAGCAACATCAAAATGTTCTAAAGTTGTAGCAATCATACTGTCATTAACCTTCGATTGCCCTACCAAATGATGATACCCTTGTGACAAATCATCTCCACACAAATTTTATGATTTATAATCAGCTCTATGATAAGAGGCTGAATCATCATCACTCACTATCTATATACCACCTTTATGTGTGCAATCAACTTTGCACACATCATCAACAAAGGTATTGTTGTTATGTACCTCATAGGATGGCCCAACTGACATGTTAGAAGCTGCTGATTTGATATTATCATCGCACACTTCTTCTTCCAAAGTAGACGCATGTCCATCCAAAGAGCTATCCTGGGACCCATCACCAATAAGTGAATTTTCTTATTTATTTTCCAAGGTCTGATTTGCAAAATCCGACTTGTTGTGGCATGAATCCTCACCACACAATGCATCAGTAATACCCAAATCTTGAGTATTAGCATTAGATGACTCCATACAACCATCATTTTCATGTGTAATGGCCATTATCTCATGATGATGCAAAGATATCAGACTGCTGTCACAAAAATCAGAACTACTATGGCTTGTATTCTCCTTGAATTCCTCGTGTTTGACACTCATCTTGCGTGTCAACACTGGGAGAACTTTCCACACCATTTCCTCATGTGCCACAACATCTTTTACATGGTTATGCTCAGTAGTATGGCTGCTATTGCAAAAATCAGAATTGTTATCAGGGCTGATAACAACTCCTTGAACGTTGTGAGTATCATTCTGGTGTTCCACCATACCATTATCATGTTGTAAAATTTCCTTATCAACAATCACTTCGGTTTTAACCCCATGTTCACCTGTAGGTTGAAAATCATTTTGAAGCATTTCCTTTTTCTTATCCTTTCTTTTAGATTTCCCAAACATTCTCAGAAATCCCCGTTGTGTTTCCGGATCACTCATCAAAATCATACAAGTTCTACATCAAATCAAGAGTGGATTTATCGAAAGCCATTTTTTCCTCTGTTTTGAATGTAAGAGACTTCCCCAATAGGATGGCAAGAAACCGCTCTGATAGAAGAGAATAATCATAATGAATGAAATGAAATACAAATGCTCTTTTATGATGTTCAATTTGCATTTGACTTCATCTCATATAATTTACTTTAATTTCATCTCCTTTTCCCTCCTTTTTGGTGCACAACATTAAAATATAAAGTATACTTTATTAACCACTTATATCTCCCCTTTTTAATAACACTTTTAACACTTTTATAAAAGTATACTTAAAAATCATTAAAATACCTTTTTAATAAAATCCTTATGTCTCCCTTTATGTTCTTTAATAATGACTTTATTATTGACTTTATAATTATTAAATATCCCTTTCGTAATAAAGTCAATAAAACATTTAATGTTGTGCACTTTATAATAATAATTAATTATTATTAAAGCATCACTTTAATAATAATTAAAACTTCATAACTCCAATATTAAACCTCATAAATGAATTCCGTCTGGACTAGGAAGTAGCCCACTGCATTCTCCGTCCATCTGGATGCCTTACTAAAAATAGTAAGGTGGGTCTCTAGCATCCAACTGACTTACTATAAATAGTAAGTGTATACACATAAGGCCAGAAACCCCTGAATAACAATGCCTTAGAACATACCAAAGATTTGGAGATGAAAACACTGTCAACTGCCAACTAGAGAGCTAGGTAACTCCACAACAGGGTCCTCAAATCACCATCATTAGCCTACAAGGACCCAGTGATAGGCTAAACCACTAAACTCTAATGCTCGTTCAAAATGGGGCCATTACACTTGATCACCTGCTGATTAATCTTGATTGATATATGAAATCAAAATGGCTCTAAAATTTAATCCCTGGCCCATGTTAATTTTCAGAAAAGGGAATGTTGAAAACTTGAAAGTTATCCTACCTGTTGCTTCTCAATACGCAAAGCCATGGTCTTGATGCCTCGCAGGCATAGCCAACAATCAAATGGAGCTAAACCTGACCCTTCTGCATTCTGCAGAAAGTAGATATCTTTGGCCAAACTGCAAACACAAAACATAAATGGAACACTCAGGCTCGATCTCTTTGATAACAAAAATTTTCAGCATGGAAACAAAAAGCATAGCATCCAAACTAAACCTTTCAAAACAATGAATTCCCAATGCATATTATATTGATTTTCCAGTGCAACGCTTCTGTTGACTATCCTAGAATTGGATAACATTAAGTTACCAACAACCACTGAATATGAATATTTATTCACACTTTAAGAAACAATGATGCAAATAGATGGAACAAAGACAGACCTTTCCCCCTGCACAGCCAGAACGCCTGCCATGACATCACTATGCCCAGCTATGAACTTAGTTGCTGAATGCATCACAATATCTGTGAATCAAAACAAGCCCTAGTAAATCAACTATGTTTTAGGTATAAACATGGACACAGTTTATAATGTTAAATTAGATTTCTTAAGGAACTATTAACTATCACAAAGCAGATTGAGTATATTTCCTAAACAAAAGCAGATTCATCAAATAAACCTGGTTGTTAGTTGTTACAATAAACTCAATAAACAAAAAAAGAAAATGCAAAAGTAAAATTAAAGCTACAAACTTTAATGTTCAACTGGTCATTGTGTAACCACCTGCTCCAAGCTCCAATGGCCTTGACAAAACAGGAGACATGATGCTATTGTCAACAAGCACCAGTGCGCCATATGCGTGCGCTATGTTCGAAATTTTCTGATAAAAACATAAACAACATAAATATCTGGTACGAAACTGAGTTAGAACATACAAATATTGGCTAGTAATGAAAATAGGAATCCCCAACTTCAGATGAAACAAAAACCCATCAAATCACCAAAAAAAGAATTGATGAGTACCCATACTGTCCACAGACTGATGTGACACCATTTGTCAAGTCTGAGGATTACATGCTTTACACAAGCAAACTTGACCAAACTCCATTACAATAATGAGAGAAAGAATAGAGTAGATAAGAAAGTACAGATTACTAAGTGCAACGCATCACCAATATCAGTATCATGAAAAGCTTCAGAAAGAAGATACTGACTAGATTAGATAATATCCCCCCAACTTATGTAGAAATAGAATAAGTTCAAGAAGTAAAACACTGCACCCATGAGAATACTGGAAGAAAGAAGCAGCATAATAAGAAATACAAAATAAAAGAATATATAATCAAATGGTCCAATTAACAAATAAAAGAAAACTACACGTAAGCCTTCAACTTTCACAAGCAAAATCTCATCAACAGCAATAACTCTTTCCAAAATGAAAGTGTTGTTCAGAGTCTGGACACTGAGGAGGCCTGCCTTGACTTGGGAAGCCATTGACTGACAATTTTAAGACATCAAATTGAAGTCTAGGCGGTCAAACTACATGCAACATCAACAGGAAAAGGAAAAATAACAGTTTTGAAATATTCATGAATTGGCAAGACAAACTAGTCATCATCACCCATCTATATAAGTACCATTGAACTAGGATTAAATCTTCATGGTATAAAGATCATCAACAATCCTAGCATACTCTTCCATTTCATACATAGACAGTGTTTTCATACACTTTTGTTTGGTAATGGCCAGGTAACAAAACAGGAAAGCCTCCTTGTTCCAAATCATATACTCATCTTGGAATATTCCTTCTATGATTATAATCATTACATACATTATAGTTGTTCAGCATTCCTTGAGCATATCTAGAAGTTTCAACATGCATAAAATGGTGGAGCATTTAACAACTTAATTGATACTATAAAGGAGCACAAACATAATCATTCTACATGTAATTATCTTCAATGTTTATGGTTGGATCAAGGAGGACTTAGCATGTGGCAAAAATAACCTAAATTAGTCTCTAGTAGCTTCTATGAATTTCATTTGATGATATATCATCCTAATTAAGGCTTATGGGTTGCCCTAACGTAATTTCTTGTTTTTCACTATCAGTAACTCCAGAAAGGGATCCAAGGCCCACTAGAAATTGCATTCAATGCCAAATTCAAATAATCACCTTCTTACCACCCAAAATGTCTCTATAGGAATGTTACCATCTCCGGAAGATTTGGCATCTCTAATGTTATTAACTTCCACTAAGCCTTCAAAATTTACCTCTTGTTTACTGATAGCACCAACAAGCTCGAAAACACAATGGAAATAAAGACTCTCTCCCTAATACAAAACTACAACTTCCTTCAAAAAGCCCACCACCCGCCGCCAAGCTAGCTACTTACATAAATCCACTATCCTTGTCGGACCAATGCACAAACACCATAAAATGTTTTTTGAACTTGACATGGTGGTGTGTTCTAAGACCAAAGGTTGCTTGCACAGTCTATTGGAGACCTTTTCACTGTCCCCTTCCTTGAACCTGCTATCAATGGTTCTTGTTGAACTTGGATGACCAACCAAGCCCTGCCCAAACTCTCCTCAAAGAGTTTCCCCTTGTGCTTTACCTTTGGTAGATCAACACCTTTTTGCAATTTAATTACTCTTCCTTGGACTTAGAAGGATCTAAGTGCCAAATTCTCCATCTGACTTGAACTTCTTGCAGGGGAGCTGGAGACACTGGTTTCTTGCATTTCACCTCCAAATGGATGTATCTTGCTTGGTGTTCAAACTTCAAATCACCCGCTTTCATGAATTTGCCTTGGACAGGCCTAATTCTCTACTAGCCCTTACCAGTCGGTTTTTGGCTATTTGCTCTTAAACTTGACACACAACCTATCAAAGTAATTTGATTTCCTGATACCCTTTTTGGACTTTTAAATCTTTACTAGGGTTTCAAGCCCCTGTCTCTGCCGTACAGTGGTTTCCTATGTTCTTGGGTGAAAGGGCTAATTGTCCTATTTTCTAGGGTTTCACTGCTTCTTGATTCAAATCTACCTATGATGGATTGATGGAAGTCTCAATCCCCTTGGCATGTGAGGACCTTACCTTGCCCTTCCTGGAACTGTACGGATTCCGTACAGTGTTCTCTTCCCCTACCTATTCTCTTTAACTTTCACTCTCAAACACCTAACCATGCATTCCTAGCTCGCCTAGGGTTTGAGATAACAAATTCTTGCTTGGCTCCTTGGGTTTCCTAATGCTAAATATCTACAATGGACTGGCTCCCCTGTCATTTCAAACCAATTGCAGGGATATCCCTTGGTTAGTTTTTATGGGGGAGCCATTCTAATTCACACTGCCCAAAACAAAGATAAAAACACTCTACAACTCTAAACTATGAACACAAAACACTGAATCTACTCAAAGCCTCTTGTCTACAAGATGAAATACACTCCAAGCTATTCAAAGAACACAAAAACAGTGAGAAATCTGTATATACAGTGCCTTTTGTACGACTGTTTCTCAAGAACTCGGGTGAAACACAGAAAATGCAGTCCTCATCTATTCCTTGCAATCCAAAACTTAATTACAATGCATCTATTCTAAGTCAAATGAAACTATTTTCAAAAGAAAGATGCTAGAATATGTTATGTAAACTCTGATCCAACGCCCAAATCAATGCATATAGACCATAGACATCACTGTTATCTGAAAACACACGGGGTTAACAGGAAAAACAGAAAATACAGAAAACTACTCTATTCTCTCCAAACCAAAATCTGTTTACAATGTATCTTACTGCTCTCTACGAGCCATCATCCCTATTTTGATGCCTTTTCCACATTCAAAGGAAATTGCTCGCCTCCATATCCCTGATTTCAAGGGAATCCAACTTAATTGAAGTGCATGCAACCTAACAATGTTGCCATGCACTTTTGCAATATTCTTGCAACTCCTTCCATCCTCCTGCATTTTAGGATCTTCCAACTCCTTGATTCCGAGCTAACAACTCCTTAACTGACCTTTAGCATCTTCAAACAACGAGGATGTAGTTTTAACACACTAAATGCTTTGTATTTTAACATATGCTGTCCAAAGCTTAATAAAGCAAAATTTAACACTAATGATAACCTAATGAAGATTTTAGTCCTAGTGACTAACTCTTCACACACAAATGCAAGACCTTCTAAGGTCCAAATCAAACTCACAACATATTAACACCCTGATTTGGCCAAGATCAGGTACAAGCCAAAATTGAGCAAACCAAATTGGGGTTTAGCCTAGGTGCTCCTGCACCACATGGAAACCATGAATATGTAATGGAATTCAAATAGGGGAGTAATTTGTATTTTTGCATCATCGAAAACATTACTAAGGAGATAACTCAACATTTTGTATTACCAAATACTAATAGGAAAGTATTATGCATGTTTGCATCATCGAAAATATTACTAAGGATATAACTCAACATTTTGTATTACCCTATAAAAGTGAGAGATAAAGTCTATCACAATGAGAAGTTTGAAACAAATGATTACATGAGTCAATCCTTAATTAGCCTTGATTGAATTTTATCCAAAAGAATAAACGTTGAACTTTATTACACAACTTAGGATGAGAATTGAATGAATACCATTATTACTCTTATTATTAAACATGATATTCATGGATAATGAGAATTTTAAACAAGGTAGAGTTTGCATTTGATATGGTAATTTTGGACAATAATAGTACCACACAAGGGACTGATACATTATAAAGAACCATTAAAGTCATGAGCTATGGAGAAAATGATAAAAAGTTAAGGTTATTATTATCTTTTAAAAACAATCAAGCTAATCAGGAAAAGAGCATATCTAATAGCAGCTGGTGTTAAGGATTAAGACTTTGAAATGTGTCGTTTTACATTTGAATGAGCCATTAGGGAGGTATATTTACATTTAATTGAGTTTTTCTATAATCAGATGTATCATTCCAATATCGAAATGTTACCTTTGGAAGTTGTTTATGGTTTTAATTATAATACTCTTATATCACAGTAAGATCAAGTTCATATGACATGGATGAAACTAAAAATTTATAAGAAATAGAAGAAATGATTAATAAATTCAAACATAACATAAAGCTACACAAGACAGATATAAGAGTTGAATAAATTCTATATGATCTATTATTAAATTTAAAATTGCTGATCAAGTTTTTTTAAAGGTGAAACCTACAAGTTCTTTGAAAACTTGGAAATTAGACTAGTGCGGTTCCTAATTATTGTGGTCCATTTGAAATTTTGGAAAAATGTAAGATTTAACAATTAAACTTTTTTACCTCCTTATAACTAGTGTTCATAATGATTTTCATGTCTTTTTGCTTTTATATATATAAAATTTTGAACATGTGATGAATTGGAAGATTTATCTGTTGAACCTAGTGAATTTAAATTTGAACCTAAGGAAATTATTGATAAACAAACTAAAAAATTATGAAAAAGACAAAATATGTTTGGAGGTACTATCCACATTTATTTGACTAAGTTTCTTGATTGTGGGTTATGATGCAAATGAACCTTATGCTACTAAGGGCAGCAACTAATTTACAGGGGGGGCAATGTAATTAGACTTTCAACCTGAGTGTAAAGAAAAATTGAAAGGTTATGCAAAAATGACCTTTTTGACAAAGGGGATTTGTAATGATTTAAGTAAATAATAAATTGAATGATGTAATGTGAAGTTGTAATGAAAAGGGGTGTTGGTGAACCACCTTGGAAAATCTTTATATGGCATCGAATCTCTTTAGTGATAAAGCAAAGCAGGTAGCGGGCATTGGAGAAGGCAGATATAGTGTGTCCAACCAAGGATATAATGTATACCTTGGATGGTTCCTGGCCAAGGCACAGAAAGATTTCATTGATAACTCTCCAAGTGATCACCAAAAGAGTACAAGGCCATCTTCCAAGTGCATACAGATATGTATTTAACTCCTGAAATAATGTAAATAATTTAATAAAGTACATTTGATTTTGTTTAAATATCAAGGATATGTTTCTTTGATGCATTTCAGTCATGCTATTTTAATCATTTATATAATGTGTGTTGAAATATGGGCAAATTGGTGCATAATAGACATGATGTTTGTCTGTGTGTTCCTTTGAGTGTCAGCTGCAATGGCTAGCTGCAGGGCTTCAAGGAAGCCCAGGGATCACTTCTGCAGGGGCTTGGAATTTGATTGTTGATTCCAACTTGTTTTCAATTGTCCTGATCAGTGTTAGAAGACTCGGACTCACCTCGGACTCGGCAAGCCAATTTTTGACTTGGACTCGAACTTAGAGCCCAGACATGGCAAATAGAAAAACCCAAGAAATTTAGAGATTTTTAAGGATTTAAAACTTGTTTCATGCACCCTTTAATAAATAAACCTTAAAGACACAATAACATCATCAAATAGAAATTACTATGATCCCATACACAAACATACATCGATCACATAAGTATAAGCGCAAATTTTAGCTGAAGGAAATAACACATTCAGATATATAAATATTGCCAAATGTATACAAAACTCATGGAATATGAAATCCATGGCATCAAAACAAATATCAAAACTAAAAATATAAGTGTCTGGCTCAAAAGAGCTTGCATTACTCATCCCAACATCACAACAAGTCATGCACTAGTGTCTACAATAGGTCATAGATGATGATGTAGCCATGATATTTGCTTGCGTCTCAATGATTGGTGTGTATATTCAAGTTAGGAATTTATTATTAAAATTTTATTATAGCCTTCAAAACTGCATGTTTTGTTGTCTAATGTATGGAACAAGATAATCCTTGATTATGGCTTTGACTACGAAAGATGCAAAGATTTGCAATAGGGGATATGTATTCTGTAGGTTTAATGATCATGATTCATCATTGGCCTATAACATGCTTAGACCTATAGTTTGATGAGGGTTTGGGGGAAACACCCCAACAAGGTTGAGGGGCAGTGCCCCTCATGGGGTTCTGGGGGCAACGCCCCTCACAGGGGTTTGGGGACAACGCCCCCAGTGGGGTCAAGGGGCAGCACCCCCAATGGGGTCAAGGGGCAGCGCCCTGGGCGCGCTCCCTGTCGCGATACAGGGTGGGGTTGAGGGGCAGAGCCTCCGCCACAAGCCCAAATGAAGACCTTCAAAACCACACAAACCTTCATGGCACACACCATTTAATTTAAAAAATTGTAAATGAAAGATTGCAAATTTTTTTAAAAAATTTAATTAAAATGGCCGAGTCTGAGGCACAAAAATCGGCAAGTCTGGTGAGTACTCGGCAGCCAAGTCTCTGGGACTCGTATAGGGTCACTCACCTCGGGACTCGCGAGTACTCGCTGAGTTTGGGCGAGTCTTGTAACTATGGTCCTGATGCAATCTCTCTCAACCTAGTCAAATGTAGTCCACGGGGAATTGGCAACACAAGGAATGTGCAGTCTAGAGCATGTATTCAGGAAGATGATTTCAAAAAGCTGGAGAACAAGGTGCCAAGCCTGAAGATTCAGAATTGAGAGATACATGTGTTGTTACCTGATTATGAGGCCTCTTCTCCATCAGGGTTTGTGGAAGGAGATGCTGTTCACAGTGCTGGTGGTTAAGGAAGGCCCTAAACATAGGGCTACTATGGGGAATTTGGGCGTGCTAAGCAAGGAACTTTTGGTCATTTATCATTAGCTGGAAGAAGTTTTGGATTTCTATCTCGATTTCAGGATGCTGATCAAGAATTTTCTTAAAACTTCAATAAGTGCATGATTGTAAGGAAGGTCCAGCTCCTCTCTCCAAGGGTGATGCTGTGGCAGTGGTGGCTGATGAAGTTTTTGTTGATAATGCTAATGTTGCAGAGGAGTTGATGGCTGGGGAATCACTTGGCCACGAGATGGATCTTTTAACTCTCCTTTTGTTTTATGTCATTCAACCTGTGGGGTGACTGATTTTAATGTGTTTTTATGTTTTGCTGTGTGGTTCTTGTATGGAGTTTTGTGCTCCCTCCTTTGCTAAGTTGGCTATCTGTTAAGGCTTGTAGTGTTCAGGCTGTTTCAGCCTTTTTTGTTAGCAAACAGTTATACTATTATTTTTTCATGAGTGAGGGCCCAAACGGAACCCTCATTAAAAAAAAATTAAATCTACAAGTAATCTTGTTAATCATGTACACCAAATGCAAAACAACCAACATACCTCACCCCTTTTGGTAATTTCTGTGCTTGAATTAAAAACCTTACAGTAGTATCCAAATACATGATATTATGTGTGAAAATCTAAAATACTTTATGTTTTTAGTTCCTCAAAATTTATATTTGAGCATCTAGAAATATTTACCCTTATATCAGAGATTCTCTGTTGAGGATTAGTTGGACTTTCCAGCCACACGACTCTTGTTAAAGGACCAATAGCAGCAGCAACTTCTTCAACATTAGTTGTATCAACCCGTCTTCAGTAAAACAATAAACAAAATAACTCCAATTATTTCATTACCACAAAATGTAAATAGAACATAAACTAAAAGTACATTATTCCTATAGCACAATCCTAATTTAGAAGGCAAAGAACCTAACTTTATTATAATCCCATTTTTTGGGACTACTCTAGAAAGTAATCTATCAGAGCCTCCATATATGTCGTCTCCAGCAACAATTTCCTGTCCTGCAGTTTGTAGAATATAAACAAGAACATAAATATAAAACTTTCTACTGGTGTTAAAAACGGCAATTTGGTTACCTTGGTGGGCCAGCAAGGCATTACCTGTTTCTACAAGATGTGTAACAACAGCCAAAGCAGCCATTCCACTTGTGAAACAAAATGCTCGGTCTGCACCCTCCAACTTTGCTAGCAGCCTGGGAACAAGACTTGTCAATTAGTTTTCATTAAGCCTGTCCAATGTTGTAGTAACAATTTAAAGCCCAATGCTACTCTGTTGAAATAAGAGTGTCCATTCCATCTGTCAAAAAATTGACAATTGAAAGAAACAAATCACTCACGCTTCCAATGTGTCCCTAGTAGGATTTCCACTTCTAGTATAATCATATGGGCCATTCTCTGTGGCAGAAGGCTGCAAGCATATCAAAATTTTCAATTATGAATGCATGGAAACAAATATATAGTTATTCTCAGAGTTAGAGAACAGAATGTGTAATAACCCCTACCAAAATAATTTTAACCATACTTTGGAATTTTTAGAATTGTTGCAAGGCACGCATTCCGTCAAACAGTTGGCATATATGCTAGTCTGAAATAATCTTCATCTTGTTTTGAAATGATATCATAAACTAACACCATAGTTCTCACTTTCCAATGCTCATGTTAGTTATAACTTCATTCTTATAAAATTCATTGCACCAAAATAATCACACAGAAATTATTTATATATAACTTAGCTTTGCTGTTATAATATTACGATCACAGAAATTACCAACAGCAAAACAAAATATTCAACATTAAATTTCAAATGCTGACCTTTAATAAGGAATAGTCAACATACAAACAACACCTTAAATTTCTTTGTGAAGGCTGTACGGCACCTCTTTGCATGATACAACAGCTCCCATAAGTGGTACGGCAGCATTGTATATGCTAATATTTCCTTGGATAAAGTTTGTGCTGACCTTGTTGACTTTTTATATGCTGAGTTGGACTTTATGAAGGTTGTGATGTAAAGAACCAACCTTTTATGAATTTCTTAATGCATCACCCCTCTTTGATAATCAATATCAAAGGTTACGCTATCTTTCTTTGTGTGTTGTGGCTGCCTTCAGAACTCCTAGGCTGCGCTAGGATGTGGGAAAGGCTATAAGGCCTTTAAAGAAAACATATATGAATCTGCCCTTTTGAAGATGTACAGCTAGGGGTACTCAGCCATAAATAAAAACTACATGAATTTTAAACCATTTCATCAATGCACACACTGCACCATATTTTCTGATTTTTCACCAGTGCACACACCATCATAACAATTGTATTGTTTGCTTGCAAATTTAAATAAATTTGTATTACACCAGGAAAACCAGTAAACCTGATGATAAAACCAATTTGCTCCAAATATGAACTCTAAATGAGCCACACTGAATTAACCAGGGAGGATCTTTCACCACCGAGATTAATCTTCTCCGAGAGGGTTTTTGTCCTCAAGAAAGTTGTGATGAACCAAGTTCAATCTCACAGAACTACAAGGGTTTCACAAGAGGGAATCAAATAATCTGCATAATTCAAATGAGCTCACAAGACCTCCTTATATACTTTTCCTGCCAAACTTTCCGGAAGATACAATTTAAAGTTCACTTTTTAATTAAAAGCTCCTTTTTGCTCCAAAAGACCCTTTTATCAAAATAATGACAATATTTGATATGCAAGGTCCCAATATTATGCATCCATGATAACTTCTCATCCTCTTTCCGATGAGCTATTACACTAAGATGCCCATTAAATTATTGTAATAAAATTAAGCAACCTTACCTAAATAATTAAATTAAAACCAATAATACACCTAAGTTGCAGAAATTGTCAAAAAGCATCGAAATTGGAAACTGACTACACAGGAGTGATATTGATCCCGATCAGATGACTCACTATAAATAGACGCATTCACCAAGAATCTAGGAGAACACACCAGAAGCCGGAAATAACTTTGTAAATTCTCATACGGGTCCTCTATGCCATCTAAGCTCACTAGTAACATCAAATAACTCCTCTAATAAGGCTAACACACATCCAAAAGGCCAATGCCAACTACAATGCAAGAGAGCCCGAAAATGGGGACATTACAAAATGTCATGAGCAAACAAGAACCAAGAAGATACACAAGAAACACTATGGATCTTGCTGCAATTACAGTTGTGCATAATTCCATTACATTAGTGAATATATAAAGCACAAAAGATATATATCTGGAAGATATCAAAGTAGAAGAAGGGCAATGCAAAGCATACACAATTTGGCTTTCAAAAATACAACTCATCCAAGATAGAAAAATAGAATGAGGATAAAGGAAAAAGTAGAGGCCAAGAATATCTAAAGCTTTGCATATGTGTAAGCATTTATATCTCAAACCACTTAACTAATGTTCTAAATCCCTTCCTACTTGCTATTGAGAAAACATATGCAGTTTTCTCCCCAAATGGGGCAACTCTTACTGAAAAGTGGATTGTTAACACCCCTTTGCATGTGTTACTAAGTTTCTTGTGTCCTACCAAATAGATTGGATCCTTTCAACTACTAGTTTGACTCCAAAAGTTGGATAAGGTTTCCTTTGTCACATTAGATTCAAAATCAGGAACAATGACCTTAGGATGTGTAAGTCAAGGCTTGGTGGTCCACATAGAATGTGAACAGCTTCGCCAGCAAGTAATGCTTGAATTTCTGCACTAAGTACACCATCCTGAGTGCTTCATGTTCGGTCGTACTATAGATTTTCTCTGCTTTTGAAAGTAGCCGACTTGCGAAAAACACCAGATGGTCCAACCCGTGCACTCCCTCCCACTTGACCCAGTGTTGCTCCGATGGCGAAGTTGGAGGCATCCACATGTACGTGGAACTCCTTGTTCTAGTCGGGGTACGCCAATATTGGTGAACTAATCAATCGATCCTTCAATTCATTGAACGCCATTTCTTGTTCCTCCGCCCATATGAAAGGTTGTCCCTTCCTCATTAGTAGGTCGAAAGGGTAAGACACTTGTGCAAAGTTTTTTATAAACCTCCAGCAGTACCCTACGTGCCCAAGGAAGGACTTTACACCAATGACGTTCTCCGGGGCCTCCATCTATACGATTACTCTTACTTGCAAGAAGAAGATGTTGCCTGCAGATTGTTTCCTTACACATTTGACGAGGAAGCCTCTTACTAGTATATCCATTTGCCAGCTAATTCCATTCGCACCTGGCAACAAATGAAGACCGCTTTCCTAGAAAAGTTTAGGCCACCCATTGCTCCATCTGATTTGTATAGGCAATTTGTGGAAATCAAAAGGCAGGAACATGAGCCGATTAGCACATTCAATAACAGATTCCACAAGGCTTATACCCGGCTAAGAGATCCTTATTTGTTGGACAATGCAGCAGCATTGCCAATTTATTATGAAGCCTTAGATCGTCTTACTACCATGTTCGTGAAGTCAACAAATCCGCTTCCAGTAGATTTGAAAGGAGCATATGCTGCAGCAATCACAGCAAGCACTGGTCTCGGAGTAGGTTTGGCCCCAGGTCCACTCCACTACTTAGGAAATGCAGCCTCTCAAAATCAAATTCAGGATATTAATCGAGCATTGGCCCACCAAACACCCATGATGAATCCAGTCCCAAGTAATCAAATGGTTCTCCACCCAGGGATGCCCGTGTCTCAAATGCCACCAACGCAGCCAATATATCTCCAGAATGTGACAACCTCCACGCGAACTCAGGAAGATAAGGATGAAATGAGAGAGTTGATCGAACAAGTCAAGAGGCTGTCAACTGAAGTCACCTATCTAAAAGGTCAGACCAACCAAATGCAAAATTTTCAAAAGAACTATCAGCCACATCAAGGAAATTACCAAGGTCAAGGCCATTCCGGATATCAAAGAGACACCCAGAATTATCAGAAGGACGCTCAAAATTATCAAGGAAATAATCAAGGTTTTAGGAACAACAATCCAGGCTTCCAAAGGAAGACTTGGAACACTGCACCTAATAATGGAAATGTGCCATCACCTTTAGATAATCCGCCTGCCGACAATCGTCCTGCCGATAAGGTATTCTTAGCTGAAGCAGCGTTATCAAGGTGGTGCAGATTGCACAACACAGATCAGCATTCTGAGTTACATTGTCACGAGTTTCAAGTAGCGGCAGACATTTTTAAAAGTGAGAGGAGAAATTCAGAAAATCCTCCGGTAACCAGATATGAATTGGTTCCCACGCCAAGATATGATCAGGCCCTTGTAATTGAGAGCGCTCAGTACCTACCTCAAGAATACCCACAGTACCAACACAATCAAAGATTTCCACCAGCATCAGCTAATGGACCCGTGGAGACGCCACCCACCGTCTACTCATACACAGTTGCTGAAGGACCTGTAGAAGACACGACCAATTATTACTTCCCGCCATTGAATAACAACGTATTGGTCGAAGGTGTAAAAGAAATTCAAGCATTCCAACAAACAGGCAACAATCCACCAAAGGTTTACTATTGGAAAAATCAGGAGCCTTTGACCTCATCAATTCCTCCACATAACTTCCACACGCCACCACATCCAAATGCAAGCAATAACCCACCTCTTTTGAGAGACATGCCACAATACACGCAGGGAGATACTGCTAGTAGTAATACTAGTAATCCTATTCCTCCTAAGGATGAATTGAGAAGATTGAGTCAATATGTTACGGAAGAAGTAAAGAAAATCAAGGTGAGTGTGTCATTGTTTGAATTAATGAAGGTTCCAGAGATAAGGAATACGTTCCTTGACAGCTTGAAGGACACAACGCAAGATTCAGTCAACAAGAATGCCAATTCCACAAACAATGTGAACGTCGTCCAAAATGAACAATTCCAATCTACTCAAGAAGGACATCGGAGTTCTAAAGGAACTCGAGGTATGTATGAAGTAAAAGAAGGCATGGAGATGCCAGGCCAGAAGATAGCTAGACCTGAACAAATGTGTCCGGAAAAAGGAGCAGAGACTCTACAGATTGAGAAGAATACTAAGATTAAAACCAAGGAGACGGAAGCCAGCGCACAAAAGGGAAGCCCCGTAATATTTTGTCAAGAAAAAGATGAGCCAGCTCCTTTCCTCGTCTCGCTCCGGATTTTCAACAAACTCCTACACAATTGTCTAATTGATTCAGGAGCATCCAGCAACGTAATGCCATTAGCAATTTGTCGCAGATTGGGTTTGACACCCACAAGAACGAACAAGAAAGTAACACAATTAGATAAGACAGAAGTCCCAGTCATAGGAGAATTAAACAACATCCATATGCAATTATCAACCGATCCAAGGATTCAACAGTTCATTGACATTTCTGTAGTTGATATTCCTGATGGATACGGCATGGTTTTAGGAAGAGACTGGACTCGCAGATTGAATGGCTACTTCGCCACTGACTTCTCACATATGTGGTTACCTTGGAAGGGTATTCCCAACCAAATCAGAATTGAAAGTACGCCTAGACTTAGACTGATGATAACTGAGAATGGGGAAAACAATGAAATTCTGTTTTGTGAAACAAATTTGGGCCAGTACATACCACAGGCACCAGAGGTTTTGATGTTACAATGTTCAAATGATCAGGAAGAATCACTAGAAATTGCAGATTCAACGGAAGTACCTACGAAGAGTGAAGAGCTATCACCAGATGAAGGTGAAAGCATGTTCGAGAATTTTAGAAGATTTGTGCTCAAAAGTACAAGACAAGAAAGAGAATTGGGAAGTCATGCTTTTGTGCAGGACTTGTTACTACCCAATTGGTGCCGTATACATAACGCTTTCCATTCCGAATTCTCTTGCGCCATGTGCAAAATGGCCTTAGATCAAGTGCGCGCAAGAACTTCCCAAATTTCAGAAGATGAATGTTTTGATTTGACAGTACCAGATGAAGAAAGAGATCTCTCGTCAGAGGGAGAAAAGATTCAAGATGTAAACCAGTTCCAAGAAGATCATTCTGCTCCAGAAATCCAGAATGAAGAAAGTCCCACTCCTCAAGTTTGGACCTTGAGGTTCGATGGTTCAAAATCCAAGAAAGGTAACAGAGCTGGGTATGAGCTTATCAGTCCATCTGGCGAAACCTACCTGGCCGCCATGAGATTGCAGTTCCCATGTACCAACAATGTTACAGAATATGAGTCATTAGTGCACGGATTGCTCCACGCAATTCGCAAGAAGGTCAAAGTGCTACATGTCTATGGTGATTCAGAAATTGTAGTAAGGCAAGTAAGAAAGAAGTACGCTTGCCATGACAAAAGACTGAGAGGATACAGAAACCGTGTCTGGGATCTCATTGAAAGTTTCGATGCTTTCAACATAAAATCAGTGTATCGCTCCCAAAACAAAATTGCAAATTCCTTAGCCCAATCAGCAAGTTCCTTAGAGCCGCTTGAGATGGATGCAGTGAAGAAATTCATAGTAGAGATCACTTCAACACCATCAGTTCCAGATAATATTACAAATTTCCAAGTGTTTGATGATGACAAGCACATCCTAGATTTTCTGACAAATTCAGATGTTTTTCTCACCCAAGTCATTGATGAGGAAGAAGACCAAGGGGAAACGGAATTTGATACAGAAGGCATAATGAGCTTAAAAACCAATAACATTCCCAAAGGAATGATCCAGTTAGAAAGGATCTTTGACCAAGATCAGATCAACGCCATCAAATACCAAAGAAGTGATGGAGCTCAACACGAAGCTGTCAACCTTGGAACGCAAGAGGAAGTGAGAAATGTTCTCATCGGCAAAGTATGCACACATGAAGAAAAGGAACAGATAATCAAGAGTCTGAAGCAATTCAAAGACATTATTGCTTGGAGCTACGAGGGTCTGAAAACATATGACACTTCAATTATTACACACACTATCCCCCTCAAAGCTCGCAGTAAACCATTCAGGCAGCGCCAAAGGCCTGTGAATCCTCTGCTAGAGCCCCTTATTTTCCAAGAAGTGAAGAAGCTCCTCTCAGCAGGCATTGTCTTTCCAGTACGCCACTCAACGTGGGTCGCCAATTTGGTACCCGTCCGCAAAAAGAATGGAGAGATAAGATTGTGTGTTGACTTCAGAAACCTCAACAGGGCCTCAGAAAAAGACAATTATCCACTGCCCTCATTAGATGAAGTCATTCAAATCGTAAACGGATCCCAAATGATGTCATTCCTTGACGGATATTCTGGCTACAACCAAGTGCTCGTAGAACCAGAAGACAGGCTCAAGACGACATTTACAACAAAGTGGGGCACATTTGCCTACAAGAGGATGCCATTTGGTCTGATCAATGCCGGAGCTACCTTCCAAAGGGCTATGGATATTTCTTTTAAAGATCTCATAGGAAAGTACATCATTGTCTATATGGACGACCTTACGGTGTTTTCAAAGAAAAGAGAAACTCATGTTAAAGATTTGATAAGGATATTCGAAAGATGCAGAAAATATGGAATATCTTTGAACCCGAAGAAATGTGTGTTCAGGGTAACTGAAGGAAAGCTGCTTGGCCATGTAATAACAGAAAAGGGTATTCTTATAGACCCTGATCGAGCGGAGGCTATTTCCAGAATTGGTTTGCCTTCGAGTCAGAAGGAATTGAAGTCTTTCTTCGGAAAGATTAATTTTGTGAGAAAATTTATAACAGGATTTGCTGAAATAGTTAGGCCCTTGACTGAAATGCTTAAAAAGGATGCTAAGATAGAGTGGACGGAGCCAGCAAGAAGAGCTTTCGAAGAGATTAAACAGGCCATAGTTGACGCTCCTGTCCTGGTTAGTCCTGATTATACCAAGCCATTCTACCTTTATTCTTTCGCGTCAGAGCATACATGTGCCGCGATGTTAACACAAAGAACAGATGAGAAGGATGAACATCCTATTGCCTTCATGAGTGCACCTTTCAAGGATGCTGAGATAAGATACCTGAACGTTGAAAAGCAAGCATATGCTTTGGTTAAAGCAATAAAGAAATTTCGGCACTATGTATTAAGAAGCAAAATTTTTGCCATAGTCCCGGATGTCACCGTCAAAACCCTCTTGATGCAGAACGAATTAGGAGAAAGAAGGGGTAAATGGGTTACAATCATCCAGGAATATGATATTGAGATTCAACCAATGAAGATTGTCCGCGGCCAAGCTTTGACACAGACCATTGCTACAGGACCTGAATTAGTGCAACAGGTGTATGAGTTACAAGAGGTATCCCCTGATGAATGGTATGACGACATCGTCTACTTCCTTCTTAATCACAAATGCCCAAATCATTTAAAACCAGTACAAAAGAGGGCCCTACGAATGAAGAGCCAAAGGTACATGTTGCAAGGGGCAGTGTTGTACAGGAGAAATCACGAAGGAGTTTTTCTAAGGTGCCTAGGAAAAGAAGAAGCTAAGCAGACAATAGAGCATTCCCATTCCAGATTCGGAACCGGCCACGGAGGATCTCTTGCAACAGCACACCAAATTTTGATGGCCGGCTACTATTGGCCAACAGTATTCAAAGATGCATTTGATCACGTGAGGACTTGCCACACCTGTCAAATCACTGCCGCGCGAGAAAGGAACCCAGCTATGCCACTGCAACCTGTGATTGAAGTGCGACCTTTCACAAAGTGGGGACTCGACTTTATTGGTATGATTAATCCACCTTCCTCGGCACAACACAGGTATATCCTAACCGCAACTGACTACTGCACGCGGTGGTCAAAAGCTCAAGCTTTAAAATTTTGCACCTCTGATATTGTAATTAATTTTTTAGAAGAGAACATTATCACCAGGTTCGGATGTCCTCATGCTTTAGTGTGTGATAATGGTTCTGCGTTTTCTTCATTGAGATTTTCTAACTGGGCTTTTGAGCATGGTATCACTCTGAAGTTTTCATCAAATTACTATCCCCAAGGCAACGGATTAGCAGAATCCACCAACAAGAACTTATTGAACGTCATCAAGAAACTGCTAGACAAAAACCCAAGGGACTGGCACACGCAATTGAGATTCGCTCTTTGGGCGGATAGAGTAAGAGTAAAGAGTTCCTTGGGTACATCACCTTACCCCCTGGTTTATGGACAAGATCCAATATTTCCTATACAGCTGAGGATTCCAACCCTACAATTCATGCAAGAATGTTTAGAAGAAGAGAGGGTTAAAACCAGATTATCGCAGTTACCTCTTTTGGAAGAGAGGAGAGATCAAGCCTTGGAGAAATTTGCTAAACATCAAGACATTGTCAAGAGATGGTTCGATAAACGAGCAAGAGTCAAAGCTTTTCGAATTTCCAATTTAGTCCTTTGTTGGGACAAAGCACACGAGGGAAGAGGAGACCACAACAAATTTGACAACCTATGGATGGGTCCCTTTCAAATTTTGGAAATTTTGGGAGACAATGCTTTTAAGTTAAAGACGCTGACCGGAGAAGAAGTTCCTTTGCCCGTTAACGGGCAATTCTTAAAGCATTACTTCCAGTCCTAGACTCCCAGTGGGTCTTGCTTTGTACATAGCTAGTTTAGATTTATTTTCCTGTTTGGGTTTGGTTTTTGCTTTCGGGCTTTCCTGCTTTCTTAGATTAGTTTGCTTTGTTAGTTTGCTTGCGTTCGTTTGCTTTCCCGTAGATTAGTTGTTTTGAATAAATCAAGGATCTCCATTTGCAAGAAGGTGAAGTATTCCAAACACACACTGGTCTTATTTCACAAAGTAATGTTAGATTATTCCGTTGATAAATACCCGTTAGGAATTTGGAATCCGAGACTGAATCCTTCTAGTTTAACTTTAGGTTAGGATTTGTACTTGGCTAGAAGGGGAATCGTATATTGTGTCTAGACACTGAGTATTGAAGATCATTATATTTTTACACATTTAATAATTTCTCTGAGTTATTATGGTCTCCTAGGAGAAGTCAGGGTTAGGTTAATCAAAAGTCTGGCTCCAGCGCCACTATAATACTCAAACCCATGTGAGCTTCACTGCTTACAAGCCAAAATGTGGAAATATGTGAAAAGAAAAGAATTATCAAAAGAAATAAAAGAAAAAAAAAATGAAAAATCAAAGCATTTGGCTTTTGGGTGTGCGGACATCTCTACAGGCGTGCACTCAAATCGATCAATCACCAAAAGAGAAAAACAAGAAAATCTAAAGAAATTATAAATCGCTGGAAGTAGAGCAATCTTCGTGAGTTTATAGAAGATAACCTTGCCGGGGCTATAGACGCTCGCTGGCAGCAAGGCTCTATCCAAGGATGCTTTTGGAGTTAAGACAAATTACAAAGCCTGCCATGATGGAACCAAAGAGTCATACTGATTTCACGAGATGGAATAAACGCATTTGCACACACTTGTGATTGAAGGGAAAAGTGTCTTGATCCAATCTACGTTTCTTTTTCTTTCTAAGTACACCTTTTAACCTAGAGGTAAGTTAGTTGGATTTAGTTAGAGATTCCAGATTCAGAATAGGTCTTTATCTTTGGAATGTTCAGGAACATTCCTCACGTGGAGTCGCCAGATGTTGTGACCTAATTCACACCTCGCCCCATTGCAAATGGGGACCCTTGTTTTTTGCCTTTTAGGGTTTTGCCTTCGCATGCCTCTTTTTGTCTGCTCTCCATTTGGGGGTTTTGAGTCTGAATTTTGAATGGTCACCCGAGTCAAGCAAGTGAGTTTTAGCCTGGATCACTGTATAAACGTCGCCATCATGCTTAGAAGGCCTGGTAGACGAAGATCGACTGTCATTTCGGTCAATTCCGACACCTCCCAGTTTTTAGGGTTTTTCACCCCAGGCCCCCTATTTTTTAGGACCTACCTTTTTGGCACTTTTGGGCAATTCTGAGATCCCTATTTTTTAGGTTCTATTTTTGGAAAGTTGCTATTTTTGAAAAATTTCTATTTTTAGAATGTTTCTATATTTGGAAAGGGCTCGAGTTTCAAAAATCCACTCAGAAGTTCGAAAAGATCAACAAAACTCTCAGAAAATCGATTCAAAATTTTTTGAAATTTTGGTAAAATTCTGGAAAATCACAGAAAAAGTTCAAAAATCTGGAAAATTTGCTTGAAAATGGTGAGAAATCTGGTGAAAATCACAGAGAATCCTTCAAAAATCACAGAAAATGGTGGAAAATCTGAAAAAATCAGTCTAGAGATCACTGGAAATAATGAGAAATCTGAGAAATTCTTGAAAAATCTGAGAAATCCATGGAAAGAACCTGGAAATCTGAACATCCATGGCGAGGTAATGACTGAGAATTCATGGAGAAGACTGAAGTTTGTGAGAAATTCGCCTAAGTATGGAGTTTACTCAGCATGGAGAAGGGGAAAGTAATGTCAGAAGGTTTCAGCCTTAGTCTAATGGTGAATGGCAATGAAAAGAAGCAAGTCCGCCTCAGCCAAGGGATGGAGAGTGGCATAAAATCTGATGGAGTCCGCCTTCCAATGGCTATCCAAAGGCTAAAGTCCGCCCAGCAACCTGAGATGAATGGCATGCCAAGTAATGAACTCCGCCCAGCAACATGAAGATAATGGCTCAACATGATGGCAAGTCCGCCCTTGACCAAGCAATGGAATGGCTATCCAAAGGCTGAAGTCCGCCCTCCAAAACAATGAAGATGGCTACCAACTTGATGAAGTCCGCCTATGTTCATATGTCCAATGGCAAGACCATAAAGGAAGTCCGCCTTAGTCAAAGGTTAGGTGGCAAGCAAAAGAAGAAAGTCCGCCCTTGGTAATAAAGTCATGGCCAAACATTCTATGAAGTCCGCCCTCAGCAAAAGGTTAAATGGCAACCAATCTGATGAAGTCCGCCCTTGGAAAAGAAGAAATTGTCTAAGGAAATGGAGCAATGGCTAGCCACAAGCCAAAGTCCGCCCTCCAAATGGCTAGCCACAAGCTAAAGTCCGCCCCATGTCTAAACATTGAATGGACAAACACAAGCCAAAGTCCGCCCTAGACATAAAATGAAGTGGCAAGGAAACTAGCAAAGTCCGCCCTAAGTCAAAAATTGAGTGGCAAGCCAAAGGTGAAAGTCCGCCCCAAGCCAAAATGTCCAAATGGCAAGCCAAGTAACCAAGTCCGCCCCTATCCAAAGGTTAAATGGAAACAAAACTAAGCAAGTCCGCCTTGGGCAAGGAAAAGACAGCATGATAAGTGATGAAGTCCGCTTTAGGGTGGCAAAAAAAAAAAAGACAAAGTTAAGGAATGGCTAGAAGATGGATGAAGTCCGCCATGTATAGAGGAGTGTGAAAAATTAAAAAATTTTGCCTAAGTATGGGCCTTGGAAAGTGTTAAAATATGCCTAAGTCCAAACATCAAAATGACTAGAGAAAGATTTCGCCATGCCAGATGATTTAGGAAGATGAAATAAATTTTGGCCAAATAACTTTGGACGAAAAGAAAATAATGGCCAAATGAAGTTGGACAATCAAGAAACATGGCAAAATAATTTTGGACAGATAAAATTAGACATGGCAAAATAATTTTGGACAAAAAGATTTATGGCCAAATAAAATTGGACATGGCGAAATAAATTTTGGAAAAAGAAAGAAATTCATGGCCAAATAAATTGGACGATAGAAATTATGGCAAGAAATTTGGACAAAATGAAAATTCGCCTAAGGCATTGGCAAGAAAAAATTTCGAAAAGGATAAAATAATTCGCCATAAAACGAACGGGTTGGAAATGACACATGGAATAATTATTTTAATTATTCATTTTCCAACACTCCAAAAGGATAAATTTAAAAATTTCGAAATTGGAAAAAAGAACAAAAGAGCCTTATTGAACTGGCGATGAAATTGGAAACTTTCCCGAACAAGATCGTTGAGGATAAAACTTGCCACCCGGAAGCGAAGTGGAAGATGAGTTTAAACTCAATTCGAAGGAAACATTTAAAATTTGCTAAAAAGATAGATTTTCTCACCTCTATAATTGATTTCACTTCTCATTTGCATAATCATTCGATTTTTGAAGAAGGTGTGAGAAGAAGCTTGTTGAGAAAATCTGCAGCAAAGTGAAGGAAAATAATTTTTACCAGCTTGCATCGTGATTGTGATCACTTCTCCAGAAGTCACAGGCAGATTTACTTTGTCCACTTCACTTTGGCATGAAACTTCATCGTTTATTTTCTTTCCAGCTTGATTTTTTTTCACGAAGTCTAAATTGATAACTAGCTGGAATGTCTTTCGAACAGATATAAATTTCGAATTCTGATTATTCTTTCTACTTTTTCTTGCAGATTTGTTTTTCGAAACGGTAAAGATGAAGTTTGCCAGCAAAGGTGTGCAAACACAGTCGAAAATCAAGTCCAAGTGGGAGCACGTTGTGGACACCGATCTTGGCCACGTTGACCTTGAGGACTTCAGGAAAAGAATGTACAAGACTGATGGACGTCTGCCTACACCAATTGCCATGAGGATGATGCGCAATGGAATCGTCCACGCAGCTGGATTTCCACCAGCAAAAGAATGTCCGGAGCTTATGGTAGAATGCGCACTACACTACAATGCACGAGACAGGCAGATAGAAGCCCCTGACGGAAGAGTCCTTGCCTACTTGTCCGAGCCAGCTATCCAAGAAACTTTCGGAATCCCAGTCTACAACCGAACATCTTATCGCACCAAGGAAGATGCACTCAAGCTTTATCAGAGCCAATAGGATCTCTGTGCGTCCAACATAAACAAGAATTGGTTACTAAAGCCCAAGCCTACTGCAGGCAAGATGCCAAAGAAATTGATCAGAACTCATTTCAAGGAGGAATATGGTGACATCGTTTTGCTACTAAACAGAATTGTAGGCAATTCCCATGGTGCACCTTTCGAAAACTGGATGTACTATTTTATTGATGAAATAATCACTGGAGTCAAGATGTTCAATTGGTCCAGAATGATTAGTGATAGCCTGCACGAGCAGTTAGTCAACTTTGAGGAGACCAAAACTTTTCACATGAGCTCATACATCGTATATTCACTTGCAAGATATTACAAGTATCCTGGCTTGACCTGCAAAGGCGTGGTCGGCAATGGCGAGGGGCAATTCAAAGCCTACGATTGTTATCCGCAGTTGCAACTGAGAGAGAAGTCTCATTTCCGACGAGCTCATGACGCCTTTTTGATGTACATCACCCGGCTTCTCCAAGGCGGAACGCACCAAAGACTCTCACATGAGGCCAAGAGCCTAATCAGTCGGTATGGATTCTGGTTCATTCAATATCCTAAATTCACTTACATCAGTATCCAAGGATTCTCAGGAAATCCTTACAGACTGCCCATCTATCCGACCAACAAGATGGTATTGCTGGAAGTGCTGAGGCAATTAGAGGCGTATCAGAATATTCAAAGGCCAATGCAGAAAGCGGCTGTCACCTTTCCTTTTTTTATCAGCAATATGGAGGAGTCATGTCCGACGGCACAAGCAGCAGAGGTTGCTCGACTGGAGATACAACAATATCCATTCATATCATACAAATCCAGGGACAATTTTGATCCACTCCATCACATCAGAACTGTGGACGGAGAGAGGTACAAACATCGGGTTGACTTAGAGGACTTTTGGGCTAACGCAGCAGATGAATACGACGTAAGGAGGAGGTTGTGGTCAAGATTGCCATTAAGCATGATAAGGGCAACAGAGCTCTTCAAAATACCCGATCAACTACAGGATGATGGAATATACTTGCAGCCGGGCTTCAATGAGAAGGAGCCACTTCCCCCTATAAGATGGTTTGAACCTAAGATGGGTGACCTAGCAACTTTCATGCGACCTGTTTTCAAGTATTCTCAGTGGTGGATAGATCAGCAGGTAGAAATTTTAAGACAGAGAAATGTGCAATTCACCTATGAATTGATGGGCGATACAGAGTCCTGTTCTTCAAACGCCGGTGCATCTCGTGGAGATGGACCAACAGATGCCGCCAACTCGAGAAAGAGGAAAGAAGTTGATAAATCTGCAAGACAGGACAAGGGTAAAGTGATAGATGAAAGGCCTTCTCGAAAGAAGCACAAGTCTAAACCTCTTCAGTCGGCCACTTCCAGAAATATAGAAGAAATACTCGCCATGGATAGAGAGTCTTTCGAAAATGCTAGGATCCCTTCCCCAGTCGAAAATGTGGAGCCAATACAAGTAGAAGATGATGACCAACCTTCTCCAGCAAGCACAGAAATCCTAGAATCAAATAATGATACAGACATGATGGATGGAGAATTCGAGGAAGGAATGATTTCCGCCCTCAAAGGAATCCAAGATGACCCATCCGTCCAAGAAATTAAGGGTATGCAATTGGTCCAAGAAGTTCAAAATATGCCGGAGATTCAGGAAGAGCAGGAAATACAGGATATACAAGATGTCCAAGATCAAGAGGAGGACGGAATTGAGCAGCCAACAATCCCAGAGTGGCTGAAAGAAAGATTGAAAAGAAAGGTGCCAGTAGAGGTTCCTAAGGAGGACAATGACACAGATTTTCTGGCGAGATTAGAGCAAGTTGCCCCAAGGAAGAAGGCCAAGAAATTCTCTACCATCCAGAGAGATGAGGTTGGCAACCACACAGTACAAATTGCAATACCTACAACCGACAAGTTCCAAGATGAAATTGCTCCTGATGAATATGCTATCACGACCATCGACATGGGTCTGACAACAAAAGGGCAAGAGGTCGAGGACTTGGACAATTCCGTGGCCACAATCAAGTCCAGGTTGGAAAAAGAAGTTGCCAAGAAAAAAGAATATAAAAAAGAAATTCAGCGCCTAAAAGACTACATCTAGCACCTGACCAAGCCACTGAACGAAGGTGACCAAGCAGCGCTTCCACCTCCTAATTCTTCACAAGAACCAGTTAGAAATTTTGAAGAACAATTGACCACGGCAAAAGAGGCTAAGGACTGGATGGCTGAAAGGAAAGAAGAGGCGTTGGCGTTTGCAAAAAAGTTGGCGCAAGTAAATGAGCAAGCTTCCTTTATGCTATCACGAGTTGCATACCTAGTGGAATCATGGAATAGTCTCGAAGATATTCAAAGCAGGATCATCCCATGTATTCGGGAATTGAAGGGCATCTCAAAGCAAAGGTTGATTGAGGACAAGGTTATTGAAGCCGGAGCTGCGTATGATTTCAATGGATGGTATTATGCTCTGATCTCAAGAAGAGGAGTCCTCGAAAAAGTGAAGCAGGATGGTGCCAGAGTTGAAGAGCAAGCAAAAGAAATTCAGAGTAAAATTTATGAAATGGCTGCAAATATGCTCGACAAGGATACTGTCCGAAAGAAACACTTGCGGCCAAAGAATTTAAAAGAACAAGTACAGAAAATTTTCTCCACCACCGGGCCAATCATGAAAGAAAACTTCACCAAAGTATTCAACTTCATGGCCGTCAGAAATTCTTTCTTGCTACAGGAACCAGCATGGGCGACTATTTTTGCAGAGTGTGCTAAGAGCTTGGATTTGCTGGAGTACAATGTCAACGTGCTGCCCGACATTGCCATGGAAGAGGTCGGCTTGATCGTGTCCAGATTCGCCTAATGCAAGGCCGCACAAGTGGATAAGGATGCCACTCCAGATGTCTAGAGTTCTCTCCAGTTAACTGGTTGAGGTTTTAGAAACCCTAATTAGGGTTTAGTTCTATTTAATCTGGGCCATTGATCTCATTTCAATCTTGGCCGTTCATTGTAATTCTGGAATACTATATAAACCCACCCCCCCCCCCCCTTCACTCTCTCATTTTCATTTTCATTAGATCAAAAGGAGAAGAATTAGAATTCATTAGAAGTTAGAGCAGATTCAAGAGAATTAGATTGTAGAAAATAAAGAGAGAGTTTTTATGAGATTGTTGTGAAAACACTACTTTGATAATAAAGTTCAAATGCATGAGGTGCCTTGAATACTTAATTGTCAAATAGTTGCATGGTCGCATATTTTCTTTCTCGCTTAATAATTTGAATTAGAATGTATGTTAGAAGAATGATAGATTGATAACGGAGATTAGTGAAACCGGGCTCATACTTTCTTTGAGTGGATGATTTTCACTCAATGTGCAAAGTTAGATTGAGCTTTATCGTGGATGTTTAACTTCTGTTTGGATAATTATTGTTCGATTTGATGGTAATTATTCATTACGTGAAAATCATAATCACCTTCCCAGAAGATTGCACTTACTTTGTGTAGTTGTCGTTTAACGTGGCGAAACAGAGTATTGTCTAGTTGGTTTCATTTAATCGTCTTCTCTTGATTTCGTAGGAATAGCATAGGATCTCTAAAAGACTAAAACCCTTGATCTTTTTCACTTTTTTTATAAAATCATAAAATCCAAAATGATACTGCACTTATGTTTCCGCTTTTCGAATGACTTGCAAAAGTAAATCTCAATTGTGCCCACAGCAAATCACATCCATACCGCAGAGTCTATCCGCATTCATCTTAAACATTGGAATTACCCTATGATCTTACTTGCAATCTTAGCATAGGAGGTAGTTTTTCAAGAGAGTATAGAGCGTCTGTGACACTTTGTTCTAAAATGTTTGTTGTGTCATAAAACACGCATCAACACATCCAAATGTACGCGTACACCCCGTCCTCGACCACAAAGGTTGTCTTCAACTTGTCTTCCTCAATAATGCTAATTTGGTTGTATCCAAAGAACCCATCCAAGAAAGAGTACATCTCATGCCCGGCGACCTCTTCGAGAATTGTGTCGGTGAAGGGGATTGGAAACGGGTCTTTAATAGTCACCACATTCAAGCACCAAAAGTCGACACATCTGGATCTACTCCGATTCCTTCTTCAGGGAAATGACAATTGGTGACACCCAGTCGCTGACTTCTACTTTGAAAATAATGTCTGCTTCCAGCATCTTCTCAATTTCATCTTGTACTCTAGCGGCATAATTTTTGTTCATCCTATAGGATCTCTTTCGTACTGGTTGGCCTCCCGATACGAGAGGGATCCTATATACTTACAGCTTCGGCAGTATGCCCTTCAGGGCCTTGTACGTCCGAGAAAAGGCATCTTTATACTCCATGAAGATTTTAAATACTGCCGCCTTTAGTACGAGGTCCTAGTCATCACCGACAAGGATCCCCTTAGGCTTTTCTTGTTCACCGAGGTTTACTTCCTTTAGTGTCGGTTCCTCATACTTGATGAATTTGTCTCTTTCAAACTTATGGGTTGGCTTCTCGTCCAATTCTGTCGCGCCTTCCTTATACTCGTATTCAAAAGCTAATAAGAGTTGTACCGGAGAAGAATGCAAGCACCGTATGAGTGGAAAGTGAGGAGATTGGTCGTATGCGTCTTCAAAAGCAATACAGAACGAAACGACAAGTCGCACAAAGAGGAAGCCACAAGTTCGTACGAAGCTTCTAGAAATAATTCGTACACAACAATAAGGAGATCGTACGAATTAGTGATTCAAAGAAAGTTGTACGAATTGGGTGTCTGAATAAGGTCGTACGACATAGTAATCTGAAGAAGGCCGCACCAAACCTCAAATCAAAGCAGTCAGTACGAATTTTCAAGGTACAAGAGGTCGTACAAAATTCCAATCGAAAGCTTGTCGTACGAAATTTTAAATGGAAAATTGTCGTACAAAACTTTAAATTAAAGTATGTTGTGAGAAATTTTAAATTGAGGGAGTTAGAAAAAATTGCCAAAATACAACAGCTCGTACCATTTAGCAAAAGAAATATTGCCGAGAGCAATGTGGAGAGTGATAGTTATTGTAAACATTGGCAATCAATAGTTAAAACAAGCGATTAGAATATGGCAGGCAAGCGTTGTGAAACAAAAGCACACTAGTGTTATCAGGAAAACAAATATCACCAAAAAAGGAAAATGGCAGCCAGTTCCAGCAAAGCCAAGAAGTTGACTATCATTCGGCCAAAGGTTGCAGGGGGCATAACAATGGCAAGAGGAAGCGACAATGCCATCACTCCAAAGACAATCACTTGGGAGAGTCTCAGCAGCACAGAATGTCGGTCATGGTGGTCTTCAACGCCTGACTCACACATACTGAAGAAAGCATTAGAAAAAGCACAAGCGGACAAAGCAGCACAGGTGCCATTCTTTAACACCAGAGATTTCAAGCCATATTTGCGCCAATTGGTAGCAGCTATGATAGGCACGGCCATCAGTCCATAATCAAATTCAGGGGTTACGACATGACAATGTGGTATGGCGCTCCTGAAATTACAAGGGTTTTTGGAATTCCCTCTCAAGGGCTTGCGTCGACAAAACCACCAGGCAAGATGATGAAGTAGAAAAAGGAGGCCCTCGTAGCCAAGGTTTGCAAGTCCAATCTGACGCAGGAAGAGAGAGATACCATTTGGGGTGTTGGTAACAAGGGACTACAGAAGAACTTCCTCGGCAATGCCAAGTTCAAGTGTATACTTGATTTGATCAAAAGCAGACTTACAAGAGCCAGTAGGGCATCGGACATTGTTGTGTGGATGACAGGGCTAATGGTCGGATTGGTTGGTGGTACTATGTACAATTGGGCGACTCAGCTTTCAGAACGGATGAGAGACTTTATGAGTTTGCAACACAAAGCTTGTTACATGGCGCAGCATGCCATAGGGGTGTTGTTGGATGCAATCCGTCGGCAGGTGTCGGCTAGCCATTGGGGTGCACTATAGCCGTTGGCGGATATTGACGACGGATGGCCCACGGTGTTCTATTGGGCCAATCTTGGCATACAGAGCACAAGAGAGGAGGCACAGCATTCAACACCGTCGGCCAAGAGGAAACAACAGATGGTTAGCTCACCGCAGAGGCCGAGTGGAGAGGAGGACGAGCAGGAGGAAGAACACAATGGAGAGGGCGACACCACAAAGGATGCGGCCATTGATGTGTCATTGGACAAGGACGAGGAGATGAGCATAGATGAGGTCTCGATAGCCGGGGAGGTCGGGTCGCAAGAGGTGGAGGAGGCAATCATTGTCGAGCCACCAAATGTGCCCCAACAGGCCATTCCTATAGTCCCTCCACCAACAGCACAAGGGACTCCAGCAACATCCACACCAGCAACAGTGGCCACCGACGAAGGAGATCAGGAGGATGACGAAGCCTTGGATGCATGGCTTGGCAGGATGGGTGAATAGGCACAGACAACTCCACCATCACCAGGCATGGCCAAGGAGCCAACTCACATCTCTATACAGGACACTACACAGCCGAGTAATCAAGAGAGTACCCAACCGGAGCCGAGTGTGCAACCAGCCACCTAGCCAACGAGCGCACAGGAGAGGATGCAGTTGCCGCAAAGCACACAGTCGCCCTTGAGCACTCCATCAAGCACATAACCAAGTGGGCAGCAAGGGGGAACTTTATTTGGTCGAGTAGTGGTAGTTGCCTCACAATCACCACCAACGCATTACCATGTGGTGACATGGGCAGTGGTGCAGACGACTCCTCCATTAGGCCATACATTACTTCATCCTCACGGCCGAGGCGACGAAGATAGGGGCAATTTGGAGAGGCAACATCAAGCGGGGATGAGTCGGCGGGACCGGTACGGATGGCACCGGCAAATCCGCACGACCCTCTCGGCACCCTACACAGGGACATTGCAAAGTTGAGTGCCATGGGTAGACATATACAAGAGTTGAGTGCCATGGGTAGACATATGCAAGAGATCGGGGAAGTGAATCAATAGCTCATCACGGGACTTGATCCCCTAGTAGCACAATAGGCGGAACGCATTTTGGCGTTCATGCAACAGGGATGTGAGAGAGAATTCTTCCAATGCTTCACAGCAAAGGGTTGGCCAAATGTGCTGACAACAGAGATGCGAGACGAGATGACGGTTGCTTGGCAACCAAGCCGACCAACAGCAGTAGGAAGGCATGGCAGGGTTCTCACGGCGCTCCATGGTATGGAGCGATGCTACAGAGATGTCTATTTACGATTGCGCCAACAGTCGCTCCTCATCAATGAGACAGAAGGTGAATGAGACAAGGCCTTGGCGTAGGCAGCCAGAGCCGTACGGAGCTTGCGAAGCAGATCCGCAAGTCACAGGAGCAGTTGGCTTAGGTGATGGCCTGTTGATGTGATTTTCGTGACCGCACCAACACAAAATAAAGTCGCCAATGGCTACCCTATTCTCTCTTGATCAAAGTATCCAGCACGCTAAGATTGCGAGAGAGTTCGTGCGTTCAACTCCAAGGTTCCTTCAATGCAATAGAATACCCTCAGTTGGGTTGATGTGTTTTTACTGGTATTTCAAGGGGACTTATGCAATTATTCGGCAGCTAATAGCAGACAGCAGATTAAGGGTTTCACGTGGTTCGAATGATTTGGCAGGTGAGCACAAGTTTCCTAACACTAACCAGAAATGAATTGAATTTAAAGGAGTGTAGGGATAAGAAGGTTCTAAACTCTACTCTGAGACGGGATGTGGGATTAATCTCAACAAACTTTAACCAAACTCTACTCTGCCTCGCGTTGGACAGCTTACACAAAGTTGGTGCAATCTTTAAGGGAGTGGCAAGAGGTTTTCAAGTCGCAATTCAGCATCGAGACACCATCAAGACGATGCATGCCAAGACGTAAATCACAACCGAAGTTAAGCTTGTAAAATTTTCCAGTTGACCACACAAGGCAAACTTGCCGTCAGCAAGCTGCTAGTGGTATGGACTAAAACGAAGTTGCCTTGATTAACACCACAAATCCACAGCTAACATCTACTTGCATGAAAATGAAATTACGCTACTTTACGCTACTTGAAGTAGAAGGGATGAAAAAACCTTGCTAGCTGCTTATAACAAAGATGAATTCACCATTCAATGAAAGATCTTTTATTATAATAGTTTTCACAACAATCTCTTACAAAGTTTTCAAGGGAAAACTTTCCTTTTCCTTCAAACTATGCTATGCTAAGCTATTACAACTAAAGTCTGTCTGCTCTACTCTCTAATCTGATCGAGTGTCTAACTGAATTAAAAATGAGGGGGGGATGCCCCTTTTATAGACAGCCCAGTCCAATGGACGGCTCAGATTACAATCAAATGAATGGCTTAGATTAAGCCACCTCAGCCCTAACCCTAAAAAGAGGAGTGGAGTAATAAATGAATAATTAATGTCCACCATCCTCTAGAAGATTCTTGTTTGTAAATGTGTTCACACTATTCTTCTTTCTGACTGCAAACTAGATAAGTCTGATCATCATTGCTTCAACTTCTTGAAAGGGTACGGCAGGCATGTCCTCGATCCGACTCCAAGGTGACAACTTCTTTCTCCCAATCGACGATGATTTTCCTCCTTGATGTTGTTCTTCAACTTTGAAGTACTCGCTTGGGTTTCCATTTTTATTCCTTAGAGAATTTCACCTATCTTATACTCCTTGGGCGTACTTCACTTTAGCATTTTGAAATTACCCTATGAAAATATTAATTTTATTGCTCCCTTTTCATTTCACTGGCTGAGGTGTTCACTCAAATATTTCATCCAACTCTAGCTCGAGAAAATTGTTTTCATCAGGAACTTGATCAAAAATCATCTAGTCGTCATTTATTCCTTGCCTTAGAAAATTTTTAAATTTTCCCCTTAGAAAATTCATTATTTAAATGCCCATCAAAATCTCCATCCCGAAGGCCTCGGCAAAGTGTGGAAGACTTTAAAATCCATTCCTCATCACAGACGTCCAATACCCAGAAGAAAATTTCCTTCAGAAAGCGTCAAATTCATGTGTCTCCAAACGAAGGGGTACATTTAATTTTTGAATTTTAAACCTTCGAAAAATATTTTGCCAACAATTTTATTCATCTTCATCTCTAGGCATATTTCCTTGCTTGGCCTTGAAAACTTTATCATCTTCGTGACACTGGCACCTTCTAACTTCTTCTTGCCAATTTTATTCATGCCTCTGAAAATTTTATCTCCTTCATCAACTTGGGCGTATTTTCCTCTAGAGGAAGGTGGAATTAAATATTAACACTTAGGAAAAATATTCCATCACCTTGTTACTAGCTTGGGCGCATTTCACATGTTGAGGTGGACTTAACCACGCTTTAGCCACCTTTTCAAACCTTTCCTCTAGCATGCACTTTGGGCGCATTTCACATGTGGAGAGGGATTTTACACTTCAACGCCTTAACTCTTTTTCTTCCACTTTACTTTCATCTTGCCTTCATCTTGGATTGGGCGCATTCAAAGGGTGGAGAAGGAAGTTAACACTGGGAATATTCTCTATTGCATGCACAACGCCTTTTGACTTGCCTTGACCCCCCTTCTTGCATGGGTGCATATAGGGGTATGAGGACTTAAGTCCTTGACTTGGAATTTTCTAACACCTTCTTAGCATGAGGGCGCATTTAGCCTGTTGAAGAGGAATTAAGTCTAAACTTGGAATCTTGACTTTGCATGGGCGCATTTAGGGGTGCCTGCAGGATATTTCAACACTTAGAATCTTTTTCCATCTCATGCTTGTGAAGTGGGTGCATTTCAAGGGTCCTGCTGGACTTATCTCTTACTTAGAATTTTTTCTACACCTTCATCCTTCCTTGGGCGCATTTACATGGGTGAGCTTCAAGTTTCACGTACTTAGAAGAAATTTCATGCCACCTTCTTCTCTCCTTGGGCGCAAATGACCCTCTCTACTTCAAATTTTTCATACTTAGAAAATTTTCCAAGCTTCTCTTCTCCCTGGGCGCAAATAGAGAGTCAAGCTTTGAGTTTGAATGCCTTAGAATATTTTTAAAGACCTCTTCTTCATGGGCGCATATGAGGCCTTGAGCTTCAAGTTTGCGAGACTCGGTGAATTTTTTTATGGCTTTCATCCGATTTGAAGTGATTTGTTCACATTGCCCCCGGCTTGTCCTAGCTTTCTATTTTTAGAAAGTTTCCCAAATTTTGCATTTTAAGCTGATTTCAAGCTCCGGAAAGCTTGATTTTACTTTGCCTCAACCCTCGTTATGTGATTGAGCTATTGGTGTCTGATGCCTACCTGTACCTGCTATTTTTAGCAACTTACTAAAAATAGTAATTGCTCAGAATGTGCTCAAACTTTGTGTGTTGATTGCCTAAAGGATGTCGATTATGACTAGATACTGCTTCTGTGTGAATGTCGTGTTTTGCCCTAGATTTTAGGAAACCCTAATTCCTCTACACAGGCCTACTAAAAATAGTGAGTGCTTGATTTTTTGAATCTCTGCAACTCCGTTTGACCTGAAATTCGCGCCATGGGGTCTTCATCACTTGCTTGACCTGTTCATTCTAATGCTTCATGCTTACCTGCTATTTATAGCATGTTTCTGAAGGTGGTTTACTATTTATAGCAGCTGCTTGATTTCATGACTTCCCCAACTCCGTTTGACTTGAAATTTGAATGTCGTGACCCTCATCAGTAGACTTGCCCATCCACACTGGTCCTGATGCCGACTTACTATTTATAACCTGTTTCTGGAATGCCTTACTATAAATAGTAAGTGCTCCAATTGCCTTCAAATTTTACCGGTGGATAGCTTGAAAGATACTGATTGCAATGGGATACACCGGTTTTTGGAAATTCTGGCATTTGACCCCTCATTTTGAGTCCCAAGCTCGAAACCCTAATTTGACTTGCATGTGGATCAAACGACCTCTGTTTGACCCTGTTTCTATTACACTTCGCTTCGTTTGTGATCCTGATGCGTTGGGCAGCTACCGGAATGAACCTGCTAAAAATAGTAAGTCTTTGAAAAGTGGTCATCTCATCTTGCATGTCACATCACTGCGTAGCTCTTGAAAAACCCATAAGGAATATCCAGACATGCATTGAAAACTCTGACATGCAAACCCTAAAAATAGCCTCCGAAGATAGCTCCTGAAAAAGGTCTTGTTTCTGGTTTGCATGTTATACCACTGCGAAGCCCTCGAAAAACCCATAAGGAATGTTCAGACATGCAAAGAAAATTTCAGCATGCAAACCCTAAAAATGGCCTCTAAAGGCTGAATTCTGAAAGTCATCGCCTCATTTTGCATGTTATATCATCGTGTAGGTTTCTGAAAACCCAGAAAAAATCTCCATACATGCATTGGGAAACTTTGCATATAAACCCTAAAATTTGCTCCGGAAGCTGAACTTGCTAAAAATAGACAGTCATCAATTTCAGCTCAAAATTTGCAGACAAACAGCTTGACATGCCCTAGATGCAGTGTGACTGAGAGAACTTCAACAATGCTGAGAGAATGCCCCAAATCTGGTACTTACTAAAAATAGTAAGTTGTCGGAATTCACTGAAATTTTGCTGGGGACCTGTTGGGAGCATGCTGATAACAACTTTAGTCTCAGATTTCAACTTGATTACTCCATTTGACTTCAAATTGACCAGAAAACTCAAAACCCTAATTCTATAGACTTAGCCAAAATCTTACGTTTAAGCTCACAGACAGGCACATCCCCGGAAAGGCAGACAGCAGAAAAGAGAGACAGAGAGAGAGAGAGAGAGAAAACCAAAGCCAAAAGACAAGGAATGGAGCAAAAATTAGGGGGGGTCCCCATTTTGAATGGGGTGATGTGTGAAAAGGTCACAACACAGCCGAGCGGGCACAGGCCTTGGCAGCAAAGGAGGAAGAGTTGGCAGAGAAGGACAAGCAGTTGGTAGAGAGGGATAACTTGTTGGCAGAGAAGGACAGGCAGTTGGCAGAGAGGGATACTCAACTAGCAGAGAAGGACAAGGACTTGGTGGGTACGAAAGAGGAGTTGGCGAAAACCCAAGCCAAACTCGCCAAAGCAGTTAAGATGGTGAAGTTAGCTCGAGACCGGTAGAAGGCGGCCAACCAGAAACTCCAACGCCTCCAACAACAATCCACGACGACTCCCTCTTCATCCGTACACCCAAGGGAGCACTCTCCCATACACCCAAGGGTGCACTCTCTTCCTCCCCCTTCTTAATTCCCTTTTTGTTCCAGTTTTCATTTTGGGTCATCTGGAAGACGACTACTTGATGGGCCAGGATGATTGTAAGAACCCTGGTGGTTCTCAACCCAAACCCTTGATAGGAAATTGCGTTTTTTTGAAAGTTTTGTGTATTTGTAATTTTTTTGTGGTTTTTTGACAATATATTGAAAGCTGCGATTTTACTGAATAATGCTTGGAAAATTCAAAATAAATTCTAGAACACAATATAAACTAAGATCTTGCTCAATAACAGTAGGCGCATCATTTATTATCACTTCCAGAGCGTATACAATAATAAATACGGAGATATGAATGAAATACAATAAACTTTATTGAGGAACCTGGTTTATGTCAGCCGCCTTGGGAAGAGTGAAAAATATACGGCCAGCTCCAGATGTTCCGGATCCAAGCTTGAAAACAGAGGAATATCTTCTAAAACCCTAAGCGCCCCTTCTACAAAAGACTGGAGACCAAAAGCCTGAGTGATTTTCTCTGATGAAATAGTACGGCCTTTGCTAGTACAGCCTGGTACAGCAATAAATAAAAAGGTACGGCTCCTTGTAAATTGTGCCAGAACTCTAATGATTGATCTTTGATCAAGTCGCCTTTATTGTCTGATGAATATCTCTGTGAATCTCTGCTAAGATCAATGAATAAGCTCAGTTTGTGATCCCTGTGTGAAATCACCAAATGCAAGCTTCAGCTGGTATTGCACAGCCTTAGTCTGCCAAATCTCTGAAGAGTTTTCGTTCTCCAGAAACGTCTGTCTGTCAGAAACCCTAGGGTTTGCAAACTCCAATGCTCAGAGCAAAAGACAAAAGTCGAATAATAATATCAGAATGGTTCGATTTTGCCTTGAGTGAAAATATATACTCCTTGAAGAAATTCAACCCAATCTCCTTTTAATTAATCATTTAAATAAATGACTTAATTCGCACTTTTAAACTTAGGAAAAATATTTAATAATTGGCGTCCTTATTTTAATGAATATTAAATACTCATTAAGTCAAAATTTAATACTTTATTATAAAGTATAATAAATACTTTATAACAGGCCAATTAATTAAATATTTAAATATTTCAATAAAGTGACTTTAATATAAAGTCAAAATATTAAATATTTAATAAATCATTAATTACTCCTTATTTCTCCGTCTGATCATCAAACTGCTGAACTGGGTCGACTCTGAGCTGAAAGGTTGAACCAGGTGCCCTGCCCAAAATAGCTTGAATGACCTAACTTTCTAAAATAGAAAGTTCGAAAATGCACTCTGGAAGATTCAAGGCCCAACTGACACAAGCAAACCGGAGCTACCAAACAGTAAGCCGGATGATCCTCTGCACTCTCTTGTCCCTACGAGGATCGAATAATAGGCTAACCTCGTCACCAGCTGCGCTGACTAGGATGGGGACATCACAATGATGCAGCTGGCCAAAATGTAATTAGTCGGCCAGGAATAAAGAAATAAGACTTAGTTAGTTGATATTTAATGTAATTGTTTTGTCGTCCTAGTTAGTGGTTCGGGAATTAGTTCCTGAGAGAATAATTAATGTAATAAAACGACGCGATGGTTGATCCTTCAACCATTGTCCCCACACTGTATGTATCGAGAGTCATGTAGTTAATGGACATGTTACTGTTGTTGCTGTGATTGTCATAATATACTTGTACAGGCATATGTTTGATAAATAAAGACAACAATGATGGTTTTATGCTTTACATTCTAGTACGGTGTTATGTTCTATAAATTACTCTCGTTTACTCATTGCATACGTTGGAATTCATTCCATGAGTAAACAAAGCTTTGTTGAATGATAATTTGAGCAAATTGTAAATGCATAAGCAGTGATGGTTAGCTATACAGAAATTGATTCTCCTCATTTCTGAGCAATCTATTAGACCTTTGATAGTATATGAGGCCAAGCAAGAATTGCAATTTGTGATCTACATGCTAAGCATTTGATTCATCACTCACTGTAGGTGGGACTGCATGAATACACCATTGCAGACAAAGGACTGTCCACTCAACCCAAAATCGTTTGCAGAGAGGCAAAATCGTTTGCAGAGAGGCATGGGAGAGTAGCTACTAATAATTCAGAGGAAAAATGGGGGTTTGGGATGCTATTGAGACTGTAGGTTGAAGAGACCATGATAGTTTTACATCAAATTTTCTCTTGTTTGTAAAGCTCAAAAGCCCTTTTAACAAACCTGATGAAAGGGAAGGTAGACATGCTATGGCATAGCGAAACCCAATCAGGTAGTGACAGATACATAGGGATAAAGTCACAATTATACAAATCTTGTTGTAGGTCTGTTGTTCTAGGTTGCTAGTTTCTTTGCATCTAAGAGAAATGTTTGCTTATAGTTTCATCAACCTTACTGAGAGGAGAAAATTCGCTTCCAAGAGAGTGAAGAAGGTAGGTTTTGTTCATAATACCTTACAACTTCATCATTGGAAGACAACCAAGTACAAGAAGGAACCAGCCACAAGGTAATTATTAATCCTAAGGGGACAACACAGGTAGATAAGGAATGTACATGGATTCAGTAAGATTTGATAAGTGTAACACTAAGCATCTTTAATGAGTCAGATTATTAAATAAATGAAACTAGAGTTAGAACATGGGCTGTATAATATACACTCATTGCTTGCCTCATGTTTTTTTGTTACTTGCAGTATATATGGAATTTTATCATTGATATTTCATATCATTCAATATGATTTATGGGTTATTGGAGCGTTAGAAACATTGAATCCAGATGTGTGGTCACAACTATCATTTTGTTTCACTCTAATTAGGCAATAATTGACATGTCTTGATTTAGTTATAACTTATTATTGATTTCATTACATTGATTTGTGACTAGTAGCTTACAGCCAAAAAAATTGTTTTTTTAATTTCCCACATTTCGTATATTTTTTTATGATCATGGTTGGGACGCCTATGTAGGGTACCCTGATGTCCCCTGTCATCACCTAAAATTTTGGGGCGTCTTCCCACATCACTTAGGTACCCGTTCACATACCCCCTTGACCCAAATAACAGAAACTTTGTGTGCCATTGTCCTTTTGAGAGGTACTTTGACTTATCTTGCTAACTACTCTTTCTGGTCTTTCCTTGCAACTCTTTTCCATGATTTGAAAGAAAGTTAATGATCTCCTAATGAAGTGTAGACCTTTTCAGGGCCATCACACATGCAGCAGAAAACAGCTGTTTTAGCTGCTTTAACTACCAGCTCAAACAACCACCTATTTACTGTGGATGGAAACAATGTGACTGAGGAAAATGGAAATCACAGTCATGACAAATTCTTGGCATGGCATGTAAGCCAATGTAAGACCTTTTCAGGGCCATCACACATGCAACAGAAAACAGCTGTTTTAGCTGCTTTAACTACCAGCTCAAATGACCACCTATTTACTGTGGATAGATATTACGCAAGTAATTGGTAAATTAATTGATGTATTAACAAGAGCGAAACGCTCAATAAATAATTTACAAGATTTACAAAACTGGAAAGTTTCTAAAAAGAAACTCCAGATAAGATCGGAGACGATCTTATCTTTATCTTACAATATCTTACAATATTGAGCATTAATAAATAAATAAATAACATTATTTTAATACCCTCCCTTAATGCTCAATCTATCTACTACACCAAGATGCCCCCTGAATTTTACAAACTTATCTGTACTGAGCGACTTGGTGAGAATGTCTGCTGTCTGATCCTCTGTCGGAACATACAGCAACTGAACTGATCCGTCTTCAACCAGCTTCCGAATGAAATGACAATGAGTTTCCACATGCTTGGTTCACTCATGGAAGACCGGATTCTTGGCAAGTTTGAGAACTCCCTGATTATCACAGAACAAGGGAGTCGGACCTGCTTGAGATATTTGCATATCTGCAAGCATCCGGCGAAGCCAAACTGCCTCACATGCTGCTTTTCTGCGCACCCGTACTCTGCTTACAATCGAGGAGAGAGCCAGCACTTTCTTTGCTTCTTACTAGTCCATGTGGCGCAGGATCCCAAAGCTGAACACATACCCAGTGTTGATTTCCTGTCATCAGAAAGCCAGACACGCTTAATCACGAATCTGTGAACCCATTGAGTTTAGGATCGTGACTCCGAGTGTACAAGAGTCCAAAATCAGGAGTGCCCTTCACATAACGCAGCACACGCTTCGCTGCTACCCAATGATCAGCCTTGGGGGCTGTCATGAAGCGTGATATGTAGCTCACTGCAAAACTCAAGTCAGGTCTAGTAGCAGCAAGATAGATAAGGCTGCCCACTAGTTGCCTGAACAATGTTTCATCTACCACAGTTGAATCGGACTTAGCTGACAATTTAAGCCCTTTTCCATGGGTGTAGAGGCAGGTTTGCAATCATGCATTCGGAACTTATCCAGAAGACTTCGAGCATACTTGGACTAGGAGATGAAAATGCTGCTCTCTGTCTGCCAAACCTCAACACCTAAACAATAATGCAGGAGGCCCAAGTCTGTCATGTCAAAAGTTTTGCACAAGTCCTGTTTGATCTCAGTGATCAAATGTGTTGAACTGCCGGTAATGATCAAGTCGTCCACATAGACAACAACAAGCAAGATCTCATTACCAGTATTCTTGACATACAGGTTCGAGTCAGATGGACTCCTCTGAAAGCCATGATCTGTGAGGTACGTGTCAATTTTTATGTACCAAGCCCGAGGAGCCTGTTTCAGGCCATAGAGTGCTTTGACCAATCTGCACACCTTCTGTTCTTGACCAACAACTTTGAAACCTGGAGGCTGCATCATGTATACTTCTTCCTTCAACTCACCGTTGAGAAAAGCACTCTTCACATCCATTTTGATGGACATTTCCAACCAAATTGATTAAGGCTGCTAAGGCAAGGGATGGGCATTAATGGTACTCATTTTGTTTGTAGGAGCAAAAGGTCTCCCTCATAGTCAATGCCTTCTTTACTGTAGGAACCCGGGTGCAGCAGACGAGGCTTTGTACTTGTCAGGGGTTGTGACTTTGTACTTCACAGCAGCGCACCCATTTGCAGCTAATGGGCTTCTTCCACTGAAGGTGGAAGGACCCAAAGTGTGATTCTTAAAGAGACTTTGGTATTCTGATTCCATTGCCTTTTCCCACTCAGGTATCCCTTTTGCCTCTGAATATGTCTGAGGCTCATAAACATTGTGAATGTTGGCCATGAGAGCAAAATTTACTGTAGACTGCTGTTTGCTCTTGTTTCTGGATGATCTACCCTCAATGAGCTCATCAGCATGAAGATCACTGATAGTCTTAGCCCACCATTTCGGTCAGAGAGTAGATGTGCCAACATCAGATGCAACAGGAGGAGCTGGATCTGGTTGTGGATCTGGAACAGGTTCAGTAGGGGGATGTTCATTATCATCTGGAGGAAACTCAGGTTGAGCATCATCAAAGACTAGGTCTTCGTCATCCCTCCCATTAGGTGGACCTAATGGAAGTCGGACACTCATATCAGGACCCTGTAGAGGCTGATCCTCTGAATGCTGAACAGGTGAGGAAGAGTGAAATGGACCTCGTTCCTCATCAAAGACAACATCTCGACTGAAGATAAGACGATCAGTGTCTATATCAATCAGCCTATATGCCTCGTGATTATCAGCACGTACCTGTGAACATGAGTTTACGGCTCTTGGAGTCGGCTTAGTGCAGCTTAGCCTCACGGAATCCAAACATACACAAAGGGTGCTTTCAAATGGCCCGATCTGGGTTTGCGACCAGGACCAAACTTCCTCGAGTGTCTTTCCCTTAGCAGCATGAGTGGGTGACCTATTAAGGAGATAGACTGCAATGTTGACTGCTTCTGCCCAAAACTTGGTAGGAACACTCCTGTGTTGCAACATGGAGCGAGCCATCTCAACAATCATACGATTGCGTCGCTCTACAACACCGTTTTGCTGAGGAGTGTAGGGTGTGGTTAACTGACGTTTTATCCCATGAGTATCACAGAAGTTGGAGAATGCACTAGAACAGAATTCCCCCCCATTATCAGACCTAAGAGTTATAATACAAAAACTGGACTCTTTTTCAACTAAGGCCTTAAACTTCTGAAATACATTAAAAACCTCTGATTTCTGTTTAAGAAAGTACACCCACATTTTCCTACTATAGTCATCAACAAAAAGTAGAAAGTATTTGCAACCAGTTACAGAAGAAACAGACATAGGGCCACAAATATCAGCATGAACTAATTGAAGTACCTTAGAAGCCCGCCAGAGTAAAGCCATCCTTGAGATGGTGTGCGTCTTCGACCTAACAAGCACCCTGAAGCATGCGATCGTCGAGATGTCAGGTAAGCCATCAACAAGTCCCTCCCGAGCAAGCTGAGAGAGATAGTGCACGTTCAAGTGCCCGTACCGCTGGTGCCAAACACTGGTGACAGCTGAATTTCTGGCTGCCAAGGCTAACTCCGGAGAATCACCAGTGTCCACAAGCCTGTAAAGGCCATGATCCTCTATCCCAACGGCCACCGTTGTGCGAGTTTCTCGATCAACAATCGAACATCTATGCGAGCTGAATACCACATCCATCTGGGGAGAATGCCGCATGATCTGACTGACAGAGAGAAGATTGAGCTCGATATCAGGTACATAATACACGTTGAGGAATATGAGATCCCTCCCGCCAGACTGAACCTGAACAGTGCCTGTGCCGACAACTGTGTATTCCTCACCTCCTCCAAAGATTACTGGTCAGTGCAAGGGGAAAAGTCGTGAACCAATCACGCCTATGTGAGAAATGACGCGAGGCACTAGAATCTATGTACCAAGCAGAGGACTTGACATGGTCTGCGGGCCTTTTTGCCATCAGTGCATAAAAGGCAGATTCCTTCTGCTCAGAGTGCTCGGCGACATTCGCTTTCTGAAACCCTCCCTGCTTCTTTTGCTCAGAAGCCAAACGAGCACGGCAATCTTTCTTGATGTGGCCAAATTTATGACAGTAATTGCACTGTATATTTTTCTTCTTCGGGCTGGTGGAGCGCTGACTTGAGCCTTTCTGCTGTGAAGGCTGACCTTTCCCATGATGCTTCGATGAGTTTTTGCTGCAAAGGCCTGCTCCGTGGAGGATGATGATTCACTGCTACCGAACTGTTGTCTCCAGCGATCCTGCTGCAACAGGATAGTGCACAAATTCGGCAACTTGAGATCAACATTAGCAGACGTAATGTTGAGGGTCTCTATGAAATGTTCATAGGACTTCGGTAAACTCTTCAGGGTGATCACAACCATGTCTTCCTCCTCCATTTCCGACCAATCGCCTCCAACTGATCTCTGATCTCCTGGATTTTATTCAAGTGCGCTTGCAGAGTTGTCTTCTCATCCATCATGATAGAAAACAGCATATTCTTCAAGAAAAACGCACGGCTTTTGTCGGAAGTTTCATGCATATCCTTCAAGTGATCCCAGATCTCCTTAGCTGATTTTCGCAGTGGAATCTGAGGGAGCTGATCATCAGTAACCGAAAGCTTAATAAGCATGACGGCTTCACGATTCTACTCATCAAATTTATCCTGATCCTTACCCGCCGCTTCAGGACGAGTAGCGTTACCGAGGATCATCTGATCAAGGCAGCGGTATTCAAAAATTGTTAACATCAGCTGCTTCCAGGTGTTGTAATTTTTGCCATTAAATCTCAGCTGCCCTCGGCGGTATTAAATTACTTACAAAGCGGCAGCCATCTTCAAGCTTTTGAGCCCAGCAGATGCCGAAGAGGCGATGCACCGCGAAACTCGAGCCGCGAATTCCAATGCTTAAGCGAGGGGAATGATTAAAGGTCTGGTGCGAAGAGTCTGATTAATACGGATGGCAAAAAATTAGAGCCGCAGGCGATGCACCCAGAAAATTCGGAGACCAACCCAGTTGAGCTCTCGAAAAACCCACCAAGAATCTGTGATTGAAAAAAATTTCTGACTTCGAAAAACAGGTCAAAACCCTAGACGACTTTTCAGTATGCCCTAGCCGCCATTAAAGTTTCAGAAAATTTGCAGAAACTCGCTTGAAACTGCACGGAATCGTGGCAAAAGGGAGATTTGAAGTTCGTGTTTCTCATAAACAGGCTGAAGATACCAACAACGCATCCACTGTGAAGATAAAAGCAGTAGACGCTGAAAATCGCGACCCAAATACAGTCGCGAAAATGGCAGGCAGAGAACGGGAGCTAATGCAAAAAAATGACGCCAGAAAAGAACACGCGCGCCTACCAGAAACCGAAATCGTGGCACACAATACGTCCGCAACCAGAAAACGGCAGAATCAAAGCTTGAAAGCACGAAAAAAAACACGCGCCGTCACAAATCCGCACGCACCAGATAGAAACATGCGCCCAGACGCCTCGGAAAAGAACGAAGGCGAGCCCTAGACCGTTCACGAAAAGCCTCTGAAAAACCACGAAATTTCCAGAAAACAGCCCAAAATCCGACGCCAAAAATGCCCACGAAAAAATGTTGATCAAAAAACCTTCGAAGTTCAGGCACCCGAAAATTTTCACTGAAAATGTATTTTCAGAATTAAAAAATTATTTCGAAAAATTAAGCAAAATAATTTCAAAAAGAAATTATTAATTTTTCGAAAAAATTGTTTTCCTGAGCTCTGATACCATATTACAAGTAATTGGTAAATTAATTGATGTATTAACAAGAGCGACGCTCAATAAATAATTTACAAGATTTACAAAACTGGAAAGTTTCTAAAAAGAAACTCCAGATAAGATCGGAGACGATCTTATCTCTATCTTACAATATCTTACAATATTGAGCATTAATAAATAAATAAATAACATTATTTTAATAATGGAAACAATGTGACTGAGGAAAATGGAAATCACAGTCATGACAAGTTCTTGGCATGGCATGTAAGCCAATGTATTATTTACCTAAAGACAGCAGATTACTTAGCCTTTGGGAAGATATATTTTCAACAATATATCTTGAGATAAAAATTAAATTTAGCCACATAAAAATACTCCAAAAAGTAATGCTTTCTAGAGAGTATAGTCAAACCACAAGAGATAACCATCCTACTCAAACAATTTTCATTTATTTGCTTTAAGGTTTTACATACAAGTCCAAACAGTAATATGAAGTTGGGGAAGTTAAACTGAAAGTTACCTGCTTGAATGTGGCTGTCTGGTATAGAGGTGTGCTAAGAGCATCATAGGGATCAAAAGAGTTGCTAAAGTTCATAAGGACCGTGGAAACGCTCAGCTCTCTTTTATGAATATCTGTATCCAATACAATCTGACAGTCAAATACAGGTTAAAACCCTTAGCCCATACAAATGTAGAAACAAACAATCAAAAGTTTCAAATGTTTGCAGACCATACAAGTAAACCTATTTATTCATAATATCCAGGTCAAGCTGAAAAACATAATGATTGAAATAAAGATATAACACTAAATATACATGTACTAAAAATGATATCTATGATTATTTATTTCCAGAAAAACACTAGTAACCAGATAAAAATGTGGCAAGTCAATGTTTATATCCTTTTACTTTTTTTTAAATGATCCATAAACTGAAGCACATACTCCTCAACAGCTCCTCAACAACAGATATCTTGCAATGCAATTAGCCCTACTTAAAAACCTCAAAATGACTCATACGTGTGATTTTCTACTACACAACCGATCCTAATTCATTTGCAGTGTTAGAGATGCATAGAAGAACATGTAAAACCCCAAGAACACAAGGGAAAGAGCAAGATAATGATTGATATACACTGGGGAAACCCTGTAAAGCAGAAAAATTCCAGCAAGAGTGACCTACCAGCTTCTCAATCCACTATATAGTCACTTGCACATAGTAGTAGGATGACATGGTGTCAAAACACACTCCTCAACATAACTGAGCGAGAACAAGTACAAAGAAGTCTACAACATCAAAACTCTGCTCCACAGTCCAAAACCCTACAATGTGAACATAAAATGAAGATTACAAAGAGAGCTAACTCTTCCACAATATCTAGAATAGTCATATGTAGTCTTCCCAGGTTTCTAATGGCACCGACAAGTGTTCACAAAAACCCTTCAACTTCACTTATTGTCCATTCTGATCAAAACAACCTCTTGCACCAGGGAGCAATTTTGAAAACATTGCTTGTATGCAACAGGCAGTCATGAAACCACAGCTTTCTGTTAGAGCCATGACTGAGGAAGATCAGCAGTTGCAAAACCACTGCTTGTGGAAACCAATGGTTCTGACAACTCCAAAAATCTGCCTCTTTCTCTGCATGCACCTGCCCTCTGAGTTCCCTCTGATGCTCTGTATCATCCCAAGGCTTCATCTTAACTGCATATGTACATGTATGTATGTATACATATATATATATATATACACAATAATGATGCTTGCAGCAATTATTGATCCTCATAAATATGAATATGAATACTAGACTCTTATGCGCTTGATTTACACTAACAACATCCTCTGAATATAAAGAACAGATCGAACAGGAAATAAGGGCATCAAATGAAAGGAAATAGAAATTTGTTCCTTCTAAATCAGAAATAATTAATTGTTGGCATATGTTCAGCAGTCTGGTTTTTTGAGTTTGGTGGTATGAAATCTGATTTACAATAGTGTTGTTACAGTATAATTTAATATAAATGATTGTGATTGTTTAATTAGATATTTGAGGTACTAATGATACATTGCTGTTATGACTACTTACTTATATCAGCGTATATTGGATTGATATTTTCCACAGTTTATTTGTCGTATGTCCTGAATGTTTTAGCCACAATAGAGGAGGCAGGGATTATAAGAGGGGTACAGTGATGGGGCACTCTCCTAGGTACGCCACCTCAAGGTGGAGATCAGATAGTCCCAAGGAGGCCACAGGGGTACAAAGGGTATTGTGCTTTGGGCTTAGGAGAGATGGGCTACCAGGGCACCCATTGTAACCTCACCCCTTCATCATGATGTATCAGCACAAGAAGTCCAATCACAAAGAGAGGGAAAGGGTTGGCAAGATGAGGGGACAATGGAAAGGGGACACCTCACTGGGTAGACCGCCTCATATGGATGGCATGGGCCACATGAGGCCAAGAGGGATAGTATATCCGCTCTTGGGCCTAGGGTAGAGGATCTGAGACACCCCATCAAAGTCACTTTCTCCCATGCTCTCCTATGGTTGAGCCCTCCAAAGATATCAAAGTGCTTTATGATTGAAATAATAATTCTGCCATGAATTTACTGATGTTGAATTATGATAATCTGCTAATTAGTGTTATTGTGGTAAATGGTTTCTAATCCGTTTGCAGGGCTTCAATCAGGTGAAAGGTATTCTCTAACCCATTTGTTTATTTGGAAGTTGAGGAATTAGGGCAAATTTAGGGCATTCCCAATTAGGGGACATTACAATTGGTATTAGAGCATGTTCCTGCCAGCCTACGGGACATACCTACTTTAATCGCTATTCAATTAGAATTAACTATTCAGCCTTCTTAAGAAGGCCAATAATGCATTTCTATATGTGTGTGTCGTCCATGTGTATACTTTGCGACTTACATGTATCCATGAGTATACTTTGTGTCTTATGTGTATGCAAGTGTTTACTTTGCGACATACGTGTATTCAAGTGTATACTATGCAACTTATGTGTATTCATGCGAATACTCTGTGACTTATGTATACTCATGTGTATACTTCATGACTTACGTGCATACTTTGCGACTTACATGTGTTCATGCATATACTTCATGACTTACGTATATTTGAGTACATGCTTCATGCTTTGTGTCTCATGGGTATTTATGTGCATGCTTCATGTATTACGTGAATCCACATGTATGCTTCATGCTTCCTATGTATACTTCATGTATTACGTGTATTCATGTGTATGCTTCCTACTTCATGTATATGCTTTATGTATTACATGAATCCACGTGTATGCTTCATGCTTCCTATGTATACTTCATGTATTACGTGTATTCACATGTATGCTTCCTACTTCATGCGTATGCTTTATATATTACATGAATCCACCTGTATGCTTCATGCTTCCTATATATACTTTATGTATTACGCGTATTCATGTGTATGCTTCAAGCTTCATGTGTATGCTTTACGTGTATTCATGTGTATGCTTTATGCTTGTGTCTTATGTGTATTTATATGTATACTTCGTGTATTGCGCATATCTCTGTGTTTGCTTCATGTTGGATGTGTCTTCAACAAGATTACTCCATGTGTGTAAATGATTACTTTATGCTTAAAAATTATGAAAATGTTAAAAACTTTGTCTATCAAAATGCTCTTGGGTTGAGAAGCACTAACTAATTGGCTTATCTATAGTTGAATTATTAATAGCATTCTCAAATATAGTAATGAAGAGTTGTAACTATTATAGTGAAAGATGTGACTCCCTCAAAACTTGTGATATAAAAAAAGAGCGCATTTCATTTAAGAAAAGCATCCATAAAGAATTCAGTTAAGACTAGAAACTTAAGCAAGGTTGCAAATAAATTAATTTAGGTTCTCACAAATAGTGATGATAAGAGAAAAGTTGTGGCTCCTAATATGAAACACTGCGACTCTTCAAAGGCGAAAAGTTGTGACCCTTCAAATAGGAAAGACTATGACTCTTTTATAACGAAAAGCACTGACCCATTTGCGAAAGGTGGTGACTTGTAATGTCCCCACGTCTGACCTAGCGCTCAAGCAAGCCAAATTGAGGTTAGCCTATTATTTGTTCCCGTAGGCTAGCAAAGTGATAAGGGAACACATGAAAATATGGAGAAATAATATATATATATATATATATATATATATATATATATGGGTTGGGCGGCCCCTTTTGGAGTGATAAGGATGTTTAAAAAATAAAATAAAAATAAATAAAGCAAGTTATCTTGGGCGTCCAATAAAGGAGGGAAAAAATGAAAATTTAAATATATTTCTAAATGCTTTTGGCGCTTAGGGCTAGGCCGGCCAAGTAGGGAGGCATAAGGGAGTTGTGTATTTATACAAGGAAAGTTGGAAGCATTTTTCATCACTCAAATTCATATCTGCTTTTCTGCTCTGCTTTTTACGAATTCTCTAAGGATGGAAACCCTTGAGAATCAAGAAGTTGGATGAAACCCTAGCTTCTTCCAAGGAGGACTTCATGACAGAGGCTCATATGCGCTTCAATGGAGTTATTTGCTACTTTCATGTCAGTTTTGCATCAGCATTTAGAGTTCTGATTTGAAGGGTGAGTTGTGCAAGTTGGAGGTTCTACTTCAGATTTTGTATGGTGGCAAGCCCTAACATCAATCCAGCAGGCCAGCACACCCTTGGTAGGGTTTTCCAGTTGTTTTTCCATCATCTAGTTGCATGTCCGTGGCTGAGGCAGTCTCGCCCAACTAGGGTTAATTTGCATCTGCACTGTTGGGGTTTCTTCATGTTGTGGCACATGTTTGGAGCTCATTTTCCTATGTAATCTGCATCCATTTTCTGTAGCAACAGACTGAAGGTTTATATCAGGCATTTATTGGCTTATGTTTAAGGACCTAATCATGCTATGTTGGTGAATTAATGCCACTTTATCTGCTACAAGTTTTTCTGTTCTTTGGTTGATTTAATTACTACTGTTCTTGCATTATAGACTCAGAAAATTACATCAGTACCCTAGGGTTTAAGCAGAAATAAGAAAATCAGAAAATTAGGGCATCATTCTTGCATTTCAAAATCATAAAACTGCACAAATATTGGCTGGGATATTTCATGACTCCTACAAGAAATGGATATAAAGGGATAAATCTATCCAAGGGTCTCCTTCTCCCAAGTCCTATCCTTGATCAAAGTAACTCCACGTTCATGATTAAAGGGACTTCAATATTAGGTACCCTAGATAAATTTGATACAAATCAAGTTACAACAAAATTGTTGCATAAGCTTATGCTAAGTTACACTATGGGCCTATAACCCACAAATCCCAAGATCATTCTCACTGTTAAACCTTGGGATAAATTGATATGATTTAATAAATCAGGTACTTTCCCATGATATGAAAATAAATTTAGTATCAAACATGAAGATATGACAAAGAAGAGTGATAACCTCCAATTGAATTAGAGGATGGAACACGAATTGGATAATAGGGTAAAACTATAAAATTGTCCTATTACTTACTAGGAATACTAAACTATTGTGCATCTTTTGATTGACTTGATCAATCCCATAAAATTACACTTAAGTATTAATTACTTATGGGAATGACAGATTTTGACTAAAACACTATAAGTGCCCCATTAGAAACAAACTTACTGAAAACTTTGTTTGAATGTTTACACAAATTAAAACATACTTTATCTAAGGGAAGTTATCATTCAAACATTTAGATCCTTTACACAAATGCAAAAGTGATTTGACACAAAGCAGCGGGATCTTGTTATTCACAACATTCCTGCAATCCATCATGATTTTAGATTTCAAACAAAGGGTAATGAAGAGTTTGTATCATTGCCTAGGATCCTTGCGGTGATGAAATGAAAGAAAACTTGTCTTAAGTAACAAATCTTGCCAAATTCGTCTTAACAGGAAATAGATTTGCCAAGTTGGGCTTTTATGGCCCTTCTAGATGCCCTTTATGTCGAGCAGATGAAGAGACTATAGATCACCTATTTTTGAATTGTCAGTTCCCACAGAGGATATGGGAGTGGCTATGTTCTAAGCTTCGTTGGAAATCTGCCTTCCCTAACAATCTATTTGATTGGTTAAAGTCTTGGCCGACGCAGTTTAAGCAGTTGTTGTTTGGGGATTTATGGGTGTCGAGTCCGTCGATTGTCTTATGGGAAGTCTAGAAGGAGAGAAATAGGCGTATCTTTCAAAATAAGGAACTTTCAATTCCCAGGCTACAATGCAAGATTGAGGCTGGTATTATAGAGCTATTTAATGCAAGATTGGGAGAATTGAATCCAAAGAAAGGTAATTTCTCTAAATGGGATTCGTGGATTTTAAAGAAATAGGGTGGCTTAAAGGCACCTTCAAGCAAGAATGTTGTTGGGGCAGCCTCTTTAGTAGATCGTAGTAAGGTAATTTGGTTTCCCCCAGAACCAGGATGGGTTAAATTGAATTTTGACAAGGCTTCCAAGGGTAATCCTGGGCCCTCAAGTGCAGGTTGTATAGTAAGAGACTCTTTAGGTGTATCTTTGGGGCGTCTAGTGAAATATTTGCCAGATGGTACAAACAATACTGCTGAATTTCAAGCCCTCATACTGGGTTTGGATTTTTGTCTTGAATTGGGTGTGAATCGGGTGGTAATTAAGGGGAATTCCTCTCTTGTAGTCAATGTGCTCAGAACCAAGCAAATCCCTAATTGGAGGCTAGGGGAAATGTTGGATGTTGCTTTCGATCGGATCGCCAAGCTAGATCAAGTAATGTTTAATCACGTCTTGAGGGAAGGTAATTTTGAGGCGGATCTTTTGTCTAATATAGGAGTCTTGGGTCCTGATTTAAAGGAAATTATTCAAGCTTGATTCAAAGTCTGTGGGGGGTAGGGTCGGCATCCCTCCATGCTACCAAAGGGAGGTAGCGTTAGATGCCACAGTGGAAGGTGGATGGGGGTGGAGTGCATAGTTGGCATTTTTGTTTGGCCAAGTTTTCGGCAAGCCTTTTGCATGTTTTTGGTACTTGATTGATGACAGTTGTGGTCACTTCCTCTTTATCTTGTGATGCAGGTTAATAATGGCGAGGTGATCCCAACCTCTGGCAAGGATATTTGGCTCGCTGGACGTGTACCATTCGCTCAGTTTGACAGCGGCTTGGTAATTCAAGTTTGCTTATTTATTGTTGGTTTGGTTTTTTCAGTGCATATTTCTCTTTGTAGGTGGCTGTGGGGTTAGCAAGTTTCATTCTCCTTCTCGGCCAAGGCAATCTGAGCAAGATTGCGGATGGCGAAGGGATCAAAATTCGTGATTGAGGTCTCTCTGGCAGGCCTCACTCGTTTTGGAGTCGATACTCCCATTTCTTTGAAGTCATCGTCGTGGCAAGCCTCGTTCAAGGAGGTCTTCGATCAAAGACTCAAGCGCATTTTGCTCAATTATGAGCCACTAGTGCTTGTGGCTGTAAAGATGATTTTGGGTTCGGGCCATTTGGAGTGTAATGAGTACAGGCGAGACAATTTGCACGTTTCCTCTCGTTTCCTTGCTTCCCTCCTGGACAATATGGTCCCGAAGGCAAAGGCTAAAGGATTGCTGGTTAAACTATTCAGAGAAGACTTGGTGGAAGGCGTGGATGAGGTTTTGAGTGCAGTGATTGAAGGCAGGGGTTGTCCGAGGCCGTGTGATTTGGAGTGGCTTCGCTCGAAGGACACAGTTAAGATTTATCCTTTCCTTTTGGACTTGCATGGTCCGGGCTTGATGAGGCACAAGTTGGTTGTGGCGATGGCTATCATTTTCCTTAAAAAAAAATTTGGTATGATGGCAGTTGATGATGAAGAATGGAAATCGGAATTTGAAGACTTTGCAAAATTGAATAAGTTTATGTAAGGTGGCTATTGGGTCGAAGGTTTTTTGGTTTGTTTGGGTCGGCTTTGGTTTTTGACTGTTTCGATGGTTGTTCTGGTAGCTTTTCAGCCGTTAATGGCTTTTCTGTAGCATGCTATGGTTAGGGTTAACAGTGGTTCCAGTTAGAGATCGTTTTTTGCAGGCTAGTTTTCTATAAATTCTATGGTGGTTGGTGGTCTTTTTTGTTTCGATAAAATCCTTTTTCCTGCTCAACAGATGTTTGTAATCAAATATTCTCATTTATATTAATAAAATATATGGTATCTTGCGTATCAGAAAAAAAACAAATCTTGCCAATTTCCAAAATCTTTTTTTTGTTGTTGAGAGATATTGGGAAATAACAGTACATAAGATGATAAATGGTCATCATACTTAGAAGATGGTATTAACCTCATGGGTAGTAAGAGCCACTCTCCAAGGGCATAGAGTCAAGTCATAACCAAAATAACCATTACTTGGTTTACAATTTCCAATTCCCATCAAAGTATCACAACTAAAGTTAATATCATCACAAAAAGGAGTAGTATTTAAAAATTACAAATCTTAGTTTGTGATTGCTTGAGGACAAGCAATCTTGGGCAGGGTGGACTGTCATGCCCCCACAAATTGCAACAATCAATATTGGCCAGCCAGTACAAGGAAGTTCAAATAATTAATGAAAGAATAAATTTTATTCTATAAATACAGGCCGACCATAATTGTTAGATGTTTTATTACAAAGATGAGTTAAGTGGACCAGCGACCAAACTGTAGAGGCAATGATTACCTATAGAGGAGAATAAGCTATATTATGAAAGATAATATAAAGAACAGCGATTCCATTTATCAATAAGACAACGATACATAATAATGTGATCACATAAGAAGCAGTGATAAAACAATATGATATACTCAGATTTTGGGAAGAAGAGATAAAAAGTCTGGTATGGAAAGTATGTATGAAGATGAAGACAGTTCAATGAAAGATAGATGAAGATAAATGATTAATCAATAAGGGAAGTAAGTTAAATATTTATATTTATATATATATATATATATATATATATATATATATATATATATATATATACAATTATAGAATAATGATGCTTGCAGCAATTATTGAGTCTCATAAATATGAATATGAATACTAGATTCTTATGTGCTTAATTTACACTAACAACATCCTTTGAATATAAAGAACATATCAAACAAGAAATACGGGCATCAAATGAAAGGAAATCGAAATCTATACCTTCTAAATCAGAAATAATTAATTGTTGGCATATGTGCAGCAGTCTGGTTTTCTGAGTTTGGTGGTATGAAATCTGATTTACAATAATGTAGTTACAGTATAATTTAATATAAATGATTGTGATTGTTTAATTAGATATTTGAGGTAATAATGATACATTGTTGTTGTGACTGCTTATTTATATTAGTGTATATTGGATTTGGTATTTTTCAAATGTCCTAAATGTTTTAGCCATGATAGAGGAGGCAGGGCTTACAAGAGGGGTACAGTGATGGGGCACTCTCCTAGGTACGCCACCTCAAGGTAGGGACCAAATAGTCCCAAGGAGGCCAAGGGGGTACAAAGGGTATTGTGCTTTGGGCTTAGGAGAGATGGGCTTCCGGGGCACCCTTTGTAACCTCACCCCTCCATCATGATGGATCAGCACAAGAAGTCAAATCATAGAGAGAGGGAAAGGGTTGGCAAGATGAGGGGTGTAATGACCCTGCTCAAATCTGACCTCAAAATGTTGATTGAAGGGTCAAGGAAAATTGTCAAACAGTTTACATGAAATGTCTTGTTTGCTGATCTAAGTTTTCGTGCTTGAAATTTGTGTTGCCAAACTGGATATTAAAGCTATAATGACTTCTACAATGACTGAAAATAACTTCAACAGCAATGCAATCCCTTGTGTGTGCATTTACATGAGGTAAATAATGCATCTACAGCCTAATGCATTTTGTCAAACAATTGACATGCATCCTACTATGCAGATTAAGGACATGAATATTACATCAGAATTGGATGTGCAACTAATATGTTTTTATTTGAATGCAAACTCCCATTACAATAGAATGTGTAGAGGCCAAGACTCTTGGCTTACATTCATGAAACAAGTACAATGCAAAGTCTGAAGCAAATGGACATCTACAGCAGCAATACTAATGATATCATATGATCAATGCAACTATGAAAATGTACATGGAAACCTGGTATTTGAAGTCGCCTTGGATGGGAGATGAAGTAGCAAACAAGAATAAAGGATGAGAGCACCTTATGAGTGATGGATGATGTCTCAGCCCTAGCCGCCCCTGCCGGAGATTTCAGACCTCAAAAATAAAATAATAGCAGCTGCAACCTCTGATTTTGATCACCAAACATCATTGTCCATCCTCTAGAAATCGATTGCTCCAATACCCATAAGCCAAAGACAAGTGTATGATTTTTTTATGAATTTATTTGAGCTTCCCAGCCCAATTCGCCCCTGTTCTAGCAGACCTCAGAAAAAATAATATATGTCAGCTACTAATGATCTCCTCAAGCTCCCAAAATGATATCCAACCCTTGAAGAATCAAGCGCTCCAAGTGAAAGGTGGGTTTAATGAAAGATTGAGCCCCCAAGAGTGAAAAACGTGGACTCCCAGTGCTGATGCAAAAAGTCTGAAAATGAATATCAGACTGTTGGTAATAAAGTATGACGAAATCGAACTCTTGAATAATGAAGTCCCAATCCACAAATGCCTCCAATTAAACTCCAAGTCGTATCATGCAAGACTTTAACATAAAAAGGCAAACTAATGAAGTCTGAAGTAAAATGTCAGAATTCTAGAATATCTGATATAAAAATCTGAATATACATGATGCAAATCGACCATCAAAGGAATGAAGACTTCAAACATAAAAATGTCTCCAAATGCTTCACCAATCGAACTATGCAAAATTTGATCAATAAAATGATCAACCCAACAATACTTCAGCTGCTATGTTGAATCCAAACCCTTATTCAGAAAGTACAATAATACATCAGCTATGATACTCAAATATATTTCACAATGACGCACAAATAGAAAGTCTGAAGTAACTTTCTCCCAGCTGCAATAATTCAAGTGATATTCCACACCCTCAAAATTGCTCACCAATTGAGAGTTTTCGTTCTCAATGGCCAAAGACAACCACCAAACATCAACATCAACAACAACAAATCTGCTTGCCAAGAATGAAGCCCAAGATGTCTATTTATTCTTTTTCTCCAATTTCTCCAAAAGCTTCTAGAATATTCTTTTATTTTATTTAAGTGACTTTATAATATATTATTTTATTTAAATCACTTTCTTAAATTAATTAAATATAAAGTTACCTTTTAATATTTATTTATTTGATAACTTTATAAATAATTAACTTAATACCACTTTTTAATTTAATTAAAATAATCAATTAGTCATCCTCATAAAATAATCATTATTTTGGACAACTTAATTAATTAGATTAATTAAATCAAACTACCTCCAAAATGGGGACATTACAAGGGGATAACGGAAAGGGGACACCTCACTAGGTAGACCACAGGCCACATGAGGCCAAGAGAGATGGTATATCTGCTCTTGGGCCTAGGGTAGAGGATCCAAGACACCCCATCAAAGTCAATTTCTCCCATGCTCTCCTATGGTTGAGACTTCCAAAGCTATCAAAGTACTTTATGATTGAGATAATAATTCTGCCATTAATTTACTGATGTTTAATTATGATAATCTACTAATTAGTGTTATTGTGGTAAATGGTTTCTAATCTGTTTGCAAGGCTTCAATTAGGTGAAAGGTATTCTCTAACCCATTTGTTTATTTGGAAGTTGAGGAATTAGGGCAAATTTAGGGCATTCCCAATTAGGGGATATTACAATTTTTCCCACACATGTCGTTCTCATCTTTAAATGAGCAATTAGGGCAAAGAATAAATAATTTGATATACATATTTTTCGTGAAATGACCTAACAATCTTCTTTTTTAAAATTTGACTAAGTTTTTTATTACAAATCAGCGTTCCACGGGAACAAATACCCCCAAATTTGACCTAAGTATATACAACTCCTAGCATGATTTCTTAGGATGTGCAGTAACAACAAAGCAGCGGTCATAGTGCGAAGTTTTGCAAATTTATCCTTAAACTCGGAAAAATATTCTTTCAACGGACAAATCTGAAACTCAAGCAAAACTTCAAGAAAGATTAGTAGCTGGGGCAACTCACCCGGACCATGATAAATCCATAAACAAGTTATCTTTCCTAAATCTCCATAATCAAAATGATATTCCTTGTAGTCAACAGTAGGGAAAGATACAACCCGGTGGTCTTCATTTGCAAACATGAATTCTTGCTCATCATCCATTGCTTCATCAAGAGGTCGAAGTTGATGGTGAACCATACCACTTGCATCTGAAACATGGAGGTCAACATCACGATCTAAACTGGGTGGAGTGGGGCGGGAATGGAATTTGGGAATTTGGAGTGTTTCATGCACTGGCCTCTTTTGAATTCCTAGCAATGGATCAAGCCCCAACCTGAATTGTTCTTCATTCTCTATCTCTGTCACAGTTGCTTGTGTATCAAGTAGCCTTTCATTTGCTTCAATTTCATCAAGCAATTCCTCCATGACTGTGAACAATGGATCAAGTGCCGACGCAAAATGTATTTCATATTCTGCTTCCATCCTGGTAGCCCATTGATCGTCAAACGTATCATCTTGCCTCAAGCCGCTTATCATCTCTTCCATCTTGCATGATTGAACTTCTTCATCAAAGACCATTCCTTCTTGAAGTGCACTGGAATCACTTCCCCCTTCATGTCCTCCTCGTCGGATGAATGAACATTGGAAGTTTCCCACGCCATCTCTACTTTGAGCTAAGTCCTCCATTTCTGGTTCTTGATGATCTTCAATAACTTGCAATCTTATATATTCACTCACCTCAGTATGCTGACAGTTGCCTTGGGTGGTTCCTCTTGCTTGAATGTATTCCATTGCTTCTTTGATATTTACTCCAACGACCTCCTCTGGCATTATGATACTTGGAATATCTTCACCTACTTGATCCCTAAGCTCGATCACATTATCCTGTTGTGACTTATTCTCCATGGTATTAGATGACATTGTGGTATCTTCTTCATTTGGTGCTAAAAATGTTCGAGTGACATATTCAATCCACCCTTTGTCCTTGAAGCATCCATATGGTAACTCTGGTAATCCGAGGTGACATCTGGCATGGTGGATAGCCTCCTCACATGATGTGCAAGTGAACTCTGGATGAGGTGCATTATGAATCCGAGACCAACGAGGGAGCATAACACCATTCAATTGAACATTACCCAGTTTTATCTGATTTTCAATTCTAAGTATGTACCTGGCGAAGGCCTTATACATAACTTCTGGAATGCTATAATCATCAAGTTCCACATCCAACACTCCTAGCTTGGAAACATCCCAAAAGAAAATATTTCCTTGGAGAACGAGCTCTATCCTTGACAAGAATGTCAAGCAATTCATTTCATCATGTTTGGTCGTTCCATGAATTCGACATCTTCCTGGCAAAGCAAACTTAGACAAATTCCTGGGGTGCAGCTGTGCATTCAATTTTTTTTGGATCTGAGCAATATCCACAAGACTGTCTTGAGAGCGAGAAATATGGAATGGACGCCCATCCATTGAGAAATCTCCTTTTGGATTTTCCGTTTCTGATTTTTTTTACTTTTTTTGGATTTTTTGACATAAAAGAGATCTAACACATCTCTGATTTGGCATTTCAAAGTCCGTATTGGTTCCTTCCAGCTGAATTTCCTTGTGAAAACAACCTAATGTTCAGCCCTCCTTCTAGAGCCAATTCTATGTTGGTGCCTAGGAGGAGAGGCAAGCATATACAAAGGTGATGGAGCAAAGATTTTTTTTCATTCAGCCCTCCTTGAGTAATTGGTTCTTTCTTTGTTCAACCCTCCTTCTAGCGCCAATTCTATGTTGGTGTACGTTTTATCATCCACCGAACACACAGAATAAAATGTCCAGAGGCACTCTATCCTCTCTTGAAAAACCACCGCGTATGCTAAGATTGCGAGAAGATCATATGGCGATTCCAAGGTTTCTTTTGTCAGGTCTTGACGTGTGGATAAGCTCAATGGGCGTTGTGATTTGCTGGTAATAAACAAGGGGACTTACGTTAAAGAACTCTTCACAAGTTTGGGACATAGGCAGATTTATCATTAAAGGCTTTCTTCACTTAGGACTTTCAATGTGGATCTCAAAAAAAAAAAAGCAAAAAGATAAGGGTTTAGGGGATCTATTCTAGGCCTAAGAACTTAAGAGACAGTAAAGATTCGGTGAAAGGAATAAACCACACTTTGTTTTGCCTCCTGCTGGACAACATACGCAAAGTGAGTGCAATCTTCAAAGGGTGTGATAATGATTTTCAGACCTCGAATGAGGCTGAAGTTAAGCTTCCACGATTATAAGCTCAGGCTAACTTTATGCATCGAATGCAAATCATCCATTCGAAGAAAGTATGAGCAATACTTCACCATTGAATCGATACGATCAATCTCTCATTCACTTAACCAACTTTCAAAGCAAATTCTACTTAATCTAATTCTAACTTTAATCTATGGCGGAAGAAGATATGCAACCTCGCTTACTATTTGACAATAAAAGTTATTCAAAGCAAATCATGCATAAGAGCTTTCATTATTCGAAATAGTCTGAATGCAACAATCTCATATGCTGTCTCCACACTTTACAAATGAGGGGCGAGCTCAATTTATAGGCTCCCCAATTACAATTCAATGGCCAAGATTGATTTCAAATCAACGGCCGAGATTACAAAATAAAACCCTAATTAGGGTTTGTCACTTTTGACCAATGAGAAAATTTCATTTGAGGACACTTGTCCTTTTGCTAAATATAAATTAACAATAAAATAGAAAGTTGTTGCATGTTGATTTGGAACAATTTGATTGGTTGGAAGATGACAAGGCGCCACCTCAGCATGCTGGATGCCTTCCTTGGTTGCTTCGTTTTTCTTCCACGTGCTTGAGAATATTTTCCTTGCCGATGACTCTGTCCTTTGCGCTTGTTCCTTCTTAGCTTAGATCTTGGAGCTCCTTTTGAGACTTTGATTTCTTCTTCTTGCCTGTACTGGAATCTTTGAGGTCTGGAAGTCTCCCCTTGGAGCAGGTGTCTGGACTTGAAGTTGGTTGCTTTGAAATTCCTCTTGCTCAAACTGGGTTGATGTTATTCCTTTAGATTTCCTCTCTGAATTCTCCAATTTGTGTCGAGAAATTGTCTAAGTATGGAGATCTGTTTGGAACACTCTTCTTGTCACCATCTGATTCTGATTGGAAGCTTGTTTTTAATTCTTCAGGAGATGAAATCCCTCAAGAAGTTGCCCGGATTGCTTCAATAGGTCTGGGATTGTAGATGAAATCCTTTCAAGATGTCTGAACATTCTTTCAAGTGTCTTGAATTTGAAGAAGAATGCCTCTGTGCTTTCGCCACAATGGAGGAAATTGGAATTTCCTCTGTGAAGTATTTCCCAGACTTAGCCAAATTTTGGCTATTTTGTAACACCTTCATGTGGACCATTCAACATTTAGCCAAGGTTTTGGATGAAATTTGCCTGTGGATTTTTCTTCAATTTTGAATTTGGCTTGTGCTATGTAGGACAAATTCCATCCTTGGACAAGGATTTTATTCACTTCCTCTTTATTTTCCTCTTCATCCTTTATGTTTTCCGTCCAACACTTAGTGAATTCTTCTCCCCAAGGTATCAACACTTAGCCAATTTTCTCATCCTCTCCTTGGGCGGACTTCACATGAGCTTGGACGTTTTCTCTCTCGGCCTAAGTCGGACTTCAAGCCACTTTGGACAAACATCTCTGGGGATGAGTCGAACTTTCTCTAGTGCTTACCATCTTTTCTCTTAAATTGGGGCGAACTTTCTCAACACTTTGACATTTCTTTTCTTGGTCTAGGTCGGACTTTGCATCATGTTTGCCATTGTACTTGGCGGATCTTATGGATGTTCGGACATACCTTCTCCAAGCAAAGTCGGACTTTGTAAAGGTTTGGACATGCTATGCTTGAGAAAAGTCGGACTTTCACTTGTCTTTGCCATTTTCATCTCCCTTCTAGGCACTTCATGCCTAAGAAATTTTCCATCATGCTTGAGGGCGGATTTTGGACTGTCTTGGACACTTCTCCAGGTGGACTTTGCACTTGTCTTGGACATCCATCCTTGGGCAGACTTTGCTACATGCCGGACATCTTCACCTCGGGTGGACTTGAAGCTTGCCTTTCCATCCATTATTTTGTCCAAGGCATTGGAAATATATTATTAAAATATTTAATTTATTCCAACCCGTTCATTTTGGACCCATGGCTATTCTGATTTTCTCTCCTTTTGGCTAAAAGTTTATTTTCCAATTTTATTCCCCATTTCATCTAGCCAAGTCAAAAATTTAGCCATTTCGTCGACAATTGTTATGCCAGATCCTTATTTTTCCCTGCCATGGCGAATTTTTAATTGCACTGAGCTTATTTTCTTCTGCCAAAGTCAATTTTTTCCATGCTCGGACGAATTTTTCTAGGCAAAATCCTTGTCTGGATGTCTTTCTTAAGCAAACTTCCTTGACACTTGAAAAAAATTTATCCCTTCTGGCCAAGGGCAATCTTTCCTTCCTCTTTGCCTTGTGCATTTTCCTCTGTGTACTTGGCCAAATTTATCAACTTTTCTCTAGACATCCATACTTAGGCGAAAATTTTAATCTTCATTTTTTTCTTTGCCATGTCCCAGGCGAACTTTCCAAAGTCTTTTCCATCTCCTATCAAGACATGGCGGACTTTCTCAAGTCTTTTCCTTTCAAATTTAGCACTTTTTCCTCTTGAAAATGTTAAAATACTTGGCCAAAATTTCAATTTTTCCCTTTCTAGGCCTCTATACTTAGGCAATTTTCGGATTTTCCCTTTAAGGCACCAACTACTTAGCAAAAATTTTAATTTTTTTTCCTTGTATGCCTAGGCGGACTTTCCAAATGTTTGGCCAAGTGAAGGGCGGATTTTCCAAGGTCTTTGCCATTCTTCTTATCAAGGTTGGGCGGACTTTCCATAGTCTTTGCCATTCTTCCCTACGTGAAATATACTGAGCCCAAATTTTTTTTTTGTTTTTCAATGATTCAGATTACAAATTACAAGCATGCACCCGTTAAGGTTAGATAGATAAACCGAAATGTGCAAGAAAGCAACCCTAACCAGAATGGCACCGCTGAGGGTGAGCATTGGTCAGAGGGTCTTCTAATCTATTTGCAGAAAGGAACTCAACGTCAAGTATGTGCTACCCAATCCGATGCGGAGTGAGGGGCGACCATATGACGGAGTAAATACAGAACTACTGCTTGAAAGAAAATGCTGAAAGCTAAAGACTCTCAACACCCAGGATGTGCTTTCTAACCCAGAATGGGATAGTAGCGACCATAGGGCGGAGATGGATTACATTCAATTATCAAAATGCTGAAAGAGAGAACATTACAATCTGACTGAGCAAGAATCTATGATCGACAGTACTACTGCCAGTATACAATTTGAAAGATGACTACTTGCTAAATGCTACCAATTACAAATCAGCCCTTAAGAATATTGCAATAATATTGAATCATTCAATGATTGCCAAGAATAAGCTTAACTTGCATGAAAGGAACGGATCCAACCTCTTAAAATCTGTGCAATCTTCAATGATGTCTCCGTGAAGCCTTCAAGAGTTCCCAACGACCATCCAAGAGCAAAGGTGCAGATCCCTGTTTGCTGTTATAACAAGACTGTATTTTTTCTTCATAAACCAGCAACACAGATTTATATAAATGATCAGATCTTCCTAGAAACTGATCCCAAAGACTAGATACTGAAGGAAAAACATCTTTAACAAGGAGGCGCTCAGATTAGAATCACAAAACTGTCTTGAAATGCCACTAATATTAAATGCACAATTCCCGAGACCTTGAGAATGGTACGGCCCAGCTGACAGGGTCGACTTTACTTTAAAAATTAAATACACCTTCAAAAAATCTGCAGACTTACAAACAATGGCGCCTAGCCTAGGAGAATAGAATGGAACAATACCCACAATCTATTTTTTGGTCTTTTTTGAGTTACAAGTAAAAATGCAAATCTGCTGTAGCAAACGAGCAATTCTATGACATGGCTAATATGCAAAACAGAAATCTAATATGCAATATGCAGATTACAACTCACAATAATGAAAGATCACAACTAAACTAAGAATCATCACTAGTCGTTGTCTTACAAACGAGAAGAGATGCCCAATGGTTAGGAGGTCTTCATCCCTCGAAGTGATCCAGATTCAATCCGGCAGCATAACGGTGTATTTTCCAAGATGACCAAATGATGCACAAGACTCCCTTTTTATAATTTCTGCTTGACTTCACGAAACCCTAGAAACAGCTTTTAGGTCAAAACCTTCATCTTCTCAAGAAGGCGTACTTTCTCTTCAAGGCATTAAGAATTGATATTTTAATTAAATATCATCTTTTTTGAAATAAGCGCCACTCAACTTTTATTTTGACTTAGGAAATATTAAATCATTTCTCAATGAGGGCGCCACCCTCAAGGACCCACCTTTTAAACACAACATTAAGTTATTAAGTCTAGGCCCAAGGTCAACATTAAAATATAATATTTAAATGTACCTTTTTATGAAATAACTTAGCTTATCCCTCCGGAGATGCACTGAAGCCAAAACTGAGTCAAACATCTGACCACAGAAACAGGAAGTCAACCGAGCTGAACATCATCTGACAAGCTGCCAAAAATAGAATTTACTAAAAATAGTAAATTCCAAAAAGTCCTCTGAATGCTGAGACGAACATACCACTGCGAAGCCCTCTGAAAACCCAGAAGGAATCCGCCATTAAAACTATCATCTCCGAACAATGACCTCCTCAAAATTAGGAAACCCTAATTTTAACTTCCGACTAGCCTCCGGGTTTCCAAGGAAAGGCTAACGGTCACAGAAACTGTCAGGCTTGAAAAGGGGACATTACAGTCCGCCCTCCCCAAGATTGCTTGTCCTCAAGCAATTGTAAACTAGGATGCTGCATTATCTCATCACTTTCCCAAGTTGCATCCTCCATCGGCAGGTTCTTCCACTTTACCAAACATTCTCTGATAGTCCGATTCCTCAAGGAACGTTCTCTGAAGTCAAGTATCGACTCGGGAACCAGAACCAACTGTCCTTCTTCGTCCAACGGTGGCAACTGAGAAGAAGCAACCACATTGTGTCCAAGTGCCTTCTTGAGGCGAGACACGTGGAAGACGTTATGCACTCTGCTATCTGAAGGTAGCTCCAACTCATAAGCAACAGCCCCAACCTTTCTGATGACCCTAAACGGCCCATAGAAGCGAGGTTTGAGCTTCTCAGCTCCACTCTTCTTGAGAGTTGACTGTCTGTAAGGTTGTAAACGGAGATAGACCATATCCCCAACCTCAAAAGAACGCTCAATACGCTTCTGATCAGCATACAACTTCTGCTGATTTTGTGCAATCTGCAAATTATCCTTCAAGGATCTCATTATGTCCTGACTATGCTGCAACAAATCCTTGGCTAATGGTGCTTTGCTGTCACCAAACACCAAATCTGCAAAGCTGGGTGCTTCATATCCATAAAGTGCCAAGAAAGGAGACATTTTGATTGACATATGGAAGGTAGAGTTGTAGCAGTACTCGCCTATATGCAGCCACTTAACCCAAGCTTTCTGCTGTTCGGACACATAATTTCTCAAGTAGCCTTCCAACCACTTGTTCACCACTTCTGTTTGCCCATCAGTTTGAGGGTGATAACTTGTGCTTGGAGTGAGCACAGTACCACTCATTCTGAAAACTTCCTGCCAAAAGGTACTTAGGAACTTGCTGTCCCTATCACTTACAATATTCTTTGGCAACCCATGAAGCCTAAACACTTCTCGAAAAAACAAATCTGCAACTTGGGCTGCAGAAAAAGTGCTGGTAATGGCAAAGAAATGAGCAAACTTGGTTAATCTGTCAACTACCACGTAAATGCAATCCTTCCCTTGGGCCTTGGGCAACCCAGTGATGAAATCCATTGAAATGCTTTCCCATTTTTGATTGGGAATTGGAAGTGGTTGCAGCAAACCGGCTGGCAATGTGTGCTCATTTTTATTTGCTTGACAAACAGGACATTCCTGAATGTAACGTTGAACCTCCCTCTTCAAACCTTTCCAAGAAAACCTTTCTCGGATCTGCCTATAGGTCTTGAAAAACCCTTGGTGACCAGCAACTGGAATGTCATGAAAATTCAAGAGAATCTTCTTCTTGAGCTTAGAATCGGCTACCAGAAAGATTCTACCCTTATACTGAATCAAACCCTCAACCACTTGGTACTTTTCATCATGGAAAGTACCTTCCAGAATGCTGGTTGCAAACTGATTTTTTGCATAATCAGCCAGCAACATGTCTCTCCAGTCTGCAGTAAGCTCACACAATGAGCTAAGATGAGGCCTTCTGGATAGAGCATCGGCCACTACATTATTTTTTCCTTTGACGTATTCAATGTCAAAGTCGTAAGCTTGAAGCTTACTTACCCATTTCTGTTGCCTCTCATTTAAATCCTTCTGGTGCATAAAATGCTTGAGGCTATTGTGGTCTGTTTTAACCACGAACTTATTCCCCACCAAGTACTGTCGGAACTTGGCTAATGCATGCATAATGGCAAGCATTTCTTTGTCATAAATTGAATATGACCTTTCCACACCCCTTAATTTTCGGCTTTCAAACACAATAGGGTGTTTGTCTTGCATCAGGACAGCACCAACTCCTTCACCCGATGCATCACACTGCAGCTCGAATGGCTTGGAGAAATCAGGGATAGCCAAAACTGGGCACGAGCTCATGATCTTCTTAAATTTGTCAAAAACAACTTGAGCCTTTTCTGACCAAACAAAGGCTCCCTTTTTGGTGAGATCAGTAAGGGGAGCCGCATTCTGAGAATACCCCTTAACAAACCTCCGATAGAAACCACAAAGGCCCAAAAAGCCTTTCAACTGAGTCAAACTTTCTGGTGGTGGCCAATCAACCACTGCTTTGATCTTCTCCGGATCCACCTTTACTCCCTCAGCACTGATTATGTGGCCAAGGTATAATAACTCCACCATTCCAAATTCACATTTGGAAGCTTTTGCGAACAAACTCTCAGCTTCCATGATACTAAGCACTTCCTCCAAGTGCTTGAGATGGTCTTCCCAAGTCTTGCTGTAGATCAGAATATCATCAAAGAAAATCAACACAAACCGCCTTAACTGATTCTGAAACACACGATTCATGCAAGACTGAAAGGTGGCCGGTGCATTAGTCAAACCAAATGGCATGACTAAGAATTCGAAGTGGCCATAGTGACATCTGAAAGCTGTCTTTTCCACATCTGATCCCCTCATCCTTATCTGATGGTAACCCGATCTTAGATCAATCTTTGAGAAGAACTTAGCCCCATGTAGCTCATCAATGAGCTCATCTATTCTGGGAATGGGGTATCTATTCTTGATAGTGCTTTGGTTCAAAGCACGATAGTCCACGCACATGCGCATGGTACCATCCTTCTTTTTCACAAGAACCACTGCAGATGCAAAGGGGCTCTTGCTTGGTCGTATGAAACCCATCTCCAAGAGTTCTCGGATATTCTTCTCGATCTCATCCTTTTGCCTCTTCGGATACCGGTATGGAGTTGTGATCACCGGTTTAGCTCCTTCCTTGAGCTCTATTATGTGTTCTGAACCTCGATCAGGGGGAGGTCCAGGAGGTAAATCAGCAAACACTTTACTCTTTTTGGTGAGTAAAGATTGGATATCAGGAGGATGCTCTACTTTAGTTTCAGCTGGACTTGCTGGAAGAATCATGCACTCAGCAGCCCATTCCACTTGATCATGACGTATCAACTTCGCCATCCTCTTGAATGATACAATCCGAGGACCACCATTTGACATACCTCTCAACACCACCTTCTTCCCATCGGATTGAAACTTCAACTCCATAGTTTGCAGATTTAGAGAGATCTCTCCAAGAGATCGCAGCCATTGAATGCCAAGGACAGCATCCGTATCTCCAATACTGACCACATAGAAGTCATCCTTGACTTCGTAATTGCCCAATTGCATTGACATGTTCGGAATCCTCTTGGTGCATGAGATGTGAAACCCATCCGCAACCATAACTCTGAACCCTTCAAAGTCTTCTGTTTGCAATCCTTTCTTTGCCACCACAACTTCGTCTATGAAGTTATGTGTTGCACCAGTGTCAATCAAAGCAACAATACGTTGCCCTTTGATCATTCCCCGAACTTTAAAGGACTCATTCTTTTGGAAGCTCGAAAGCTGAGCCAATGTACCACCACTTTCTTTTTCACCTTCAGACTCTTCTGGAGTATTTTCTTCATCGCTGTCCTCAAAGTCAGCTTGCTGATCAGAAAAATCAGAATTGCTTTCATCAGCTGTATAGAACTCAATTTGATGAATTTTAGCTCCCTTTGGGCACACATGATCTTGTGACCATTTTTCCCAACAACGGAAACATAAACCTTTCCTACGGAGTTCATTGATAGTCTCTGGATCCAATCTTGAGCCAGGAGGTTTCTGTGGTTTAAACTCCTTATGGTGAGGCTTCTGATGAAACTTTTTCCCTCTATCTCCTTTGTGAAAAGCTGGTTTGGAATGGAACTTTGCTTTGGGAGCAGCCCACTCCATGTTTCTAGCCTTTTTCATTGCTTCTTGTAGGGACGGTGGATCAAAAGCTTTGATCCAACCCTTGATTGGCTCCATCAATCCTTCAGTGAATAGGATTACTAACCTTCTCTCTGTGATTCCAGTGACCATAACTGAAAGTCTTTGAAACTCAGCTATGTAGGCATCCACAGTGCCATATTGTCTCAACTGTGCCAACTCCCTAAAGTGCACTTCTGGGTCCTTCTTCTCGAACCTTTCAATGAATCTATTGGAGAATTCATCGTATCTAGTGATAGACCCATGACCTAAGGTGACTAGGCCATGGTACCACCATTCATGCGCCACCCCATCTAGGTGTAGCGTAGCGAATCTAATCGCTTCTTCTTCAGCCATTGGCCTAAGTGCCAAATAGTTGTCTAGTTTTTGTAACCAGGCTCGAGCAGAATTATTATCGCTTCCATCAAAATGGGCAAGCGTAACCTTGTTGAGAGCTTGATTCCAATCTCCTTGTGCTGGGGTTCTTCTTTGATCATAGTTTCTCCCTTGGCCTCTATCCTTCCTTCTATACTCCATGTAATCATTGAAGGACATGTCAATTTTTACTTCATCAGGAAGAGTGTCATACTCTGTTCGGCCTATCCTCACCCTCTCCAAGGATGAAACATTTTCTTCAGGATCAGGCTGTGGGATTGCTGGTGTCAGAAACGTGGGTTTGAATGGTCTAGCAGAAATGTAAGTGTTGCTCACTGCAGGTTGGGCAACATGACCATTGTGCGGGTTGGAAGCACTGTGCTCCCCGGTATGCCCTGTGTTGTGTTGTGGTATATTGGGACCCAATCTCCCCAACAGGAGAGAAAACATATCCATCATGGCGTCCATCTTCTTATCGAGTCCTTGACCCAAATTGGTTGAATTGTCTATACCCTTCCCATTGTCACCTCTGTTGCCAGAACTTCTTTCATTATCCCCCATTTCTGTTTCTTGCGAAGGCTCCCAATTAGCCCTCAAAACCTCGGAAGCTGTGTGACCTTCTGGGGCTTGATGCAACTGTGTCTGAACTGTACCTCTCTTGTATACTCTTGCCAAATACCTCTGTTCTCTGTCACTCATAGAAGGCTGATTTCACAGGATGGCAGGATGATGGCTCTGATACCACTGAAATATACCGAGCCAAATTTTTTGTTTTTCAATGATTCAGATTACAAATTACAAGCATGCACCCGTTAAGGTTAGATAGATAAACCGAAACGTGCAAGAAAGCAACCCTAACCAGAATGGCACCGCTGAGGGTGAGCATTGGTCAGAGGGTCTTCTAATCTATTTGCAGAAAGGAACTCAACGTCAAGTATGTGCTACCCAATCCGATGCGGAGTGAGGGGCGACCATATGACGGAGTAAATACAGAACTACTGCTTGAAAGAAAATGCTGAAAGCTAAAGACTCTCAACACCCAGGATGTGCTTTCTAACCCAGAATGGGATAGTAGCGACCATAGGGCGGAGATGGATTACATTCAATTATCAAAATGCTGAAAGAGAGAACATTACAATCTGACTGAGCAAGAATCTATGATCGACAGTACTACTGCCAGTATACAATTTGAAAGATGACTACTTGCTAAATGCTACCAATTACAAATCAGCCCTTAAGAATATTGCAATAATATTGAATCATTCAATGATTGCCAAGAATAAGCTTAACTTGCATGAAAGGAACGGATCCAACCTCTTAAAATCTGTGCAATCTTCAATGATGTCTCCGTGAAGCCTTCAAGAGTTCCCAACGACCATCCAAGAGCAAAGGTGCAGATCCCTGTTTGCTGTTATAACAAGACTGTATTTTTTCTTCATAAACCAGCAACACAGATTTATATAAATGATCAGATCTTCCTAGAAACTGATCCCAAAGACTAGATACTGAAGGAAAACATCTTTAACAAGGAGGCGCTCAGATTAGAATCACAAAACTGTCTTGAAATGCCACTAATATTAAATGCACAATTCCCGAGACCTTGAGAATGGTACGGCCCAGCTGACAGGGTCGACTTTACTTTAAAAATTAAATACACCTTCAAAAAATCTGCAGACTTACAAACAATGGCGCCTAGCCTAGGAGAATAGAATGGAACAATACCCACAATCTATTTTTTGGTCTTTTTTGAGTTACAAGTAAAAATGCAAATCTGCTGTAGCAAACGAGCAATTCTATGACATGGCTAATATGCAAAACAGAAATCTAATATGCAATATGCAGATTACAACTCACAATAATGAAAGATCACAACTAAACTAAGAATCATCACTAGTCGTTGTCTTACAAACGAGAAGAGATGCCCAATGGTTAGGAGGTCTTCATCCCTCGAAGTGATCTAGATTCAATCCGGCAGCATAACGGTGTATTTTCCAAGATGACCAAAATGATGCACAAGACTCCCTTTTTATAATTTCTGCTTGACTTCACGAAACCCTAGAAACAGCTTTTAGGTCAAAACCTTCATCTTCTCAAGAAGGCGTACTTTCTCTTCAAGGCATTAAGAATTGATATTTTAATTAAATATCATCTTTTTTGAAATAAGCACCACTCAACTTTTATTTTGACTTAGGAAATATTAAATCATTTCTCAATGAGGGCGCCACCCTCAAGGACCCACCTTTTAAACACAACATTAAGTTATTAAGTCTAGGCCCAAGGTCAACATTAAAATATAATATTTAAATGTACCTTTTTATGAAATAACTTAGCTTATCCCTCCGGAGATGCACTGAAGCCAAAACTGAGTCAAACATCTGACCACAGAAATAGGAAGTCAACCGAGCTGAACATCATCTGACAAGCTGCCAAAAATAGAATTTACTAAAAATAGTAAATTCCAAAAAGTCCTCTGAATGCTGAGACGAACATACCACTGCGAAGCCCTCTGAAAACCCAGAAGGAATCCGCCATTAAAACTATCATCTCCGAACAATGACCTCCTCAAAATTAGGAAACCCTAATTTTAACTTCCGACTAGCCTCCGGGTTTCCAAGGAAAGGCTAACGGTCACAGAAACTGTCAGGCTTGAAAAGGGGACATTACACTACGTCCCACATTTTAAGGGCCGACCTCTTCAAATCCTTGCCATTTTTTCGTACGTCCCACATTTTAAGGGCCGACCTCTTCAAATCCTTGCCATTTTTTCCTACGTCCCACATTTTAAGGGCCGACCTCTTCAAGTCCTTGCCATTTTTTGCTACGTCCCACTTTTTTAGGGCCGACCTCTTCAAGTCCTTGCCATTCTTTGCTACGTCCCACCTTTTAAGGGCCGACCTCTTCAAGTCCTTGCCATTCTTTCTTACGTCCCACTTTTTAAGGGCCGGCTTTATGATGGCTAATCCTTCCTTCTTGATGGCGAACTCTCCAATGGCTGAACATGTTCTTTTGAAGGCAAATTTTCCAGACTTAGACAGAATTTCATCATGTATTCTATGCTCTTTTGGATGATTTTTGGTGATTTTTACCTCAGATTTGACTGATTTTTCGATGATTTTTCCAGAATTTGATGCTTGCTTTTCCAGATTTTTCACTTGATTTTTCAGTTTTCTCTTTGATTTTTCAATGATTTTTCGATTTTTTGATTGATTTTTGGATCTAAAGATGGAAAGTTGACTCGTTGACCAGGGTTGACTTTCTAAAAATAGAAAAAGCAAAATCCCTAAAAAATAGGGAACCCCGTTTGGTCCAAAAATGCCAAAAATGAAAAAACAAAAAAGCAAAAAAGCAGATTCCCTAAAAAATAGGAAGTGTCAGAATTGGCCGAATGCAAAGGCGATCTTCGTCTCTCGGACCTTCTGAGCACTTCCACGACGTTTATGCACTGATTCAAGCATGGATTATTGACTTGGCTCGGATGACTCTCAAAAAACTGACTTGAAACCCTCAAAATGATGACCTCATTGTAAAAAGACAAGTGATAAGCAGTTGCGACGCCGAGGCAAAAAACGAAAACAGGGGGTCCCCATTTGCAATGGGGTGATGTGTGAAAAGGTCACAACAGGCGGAGCCCTGAAGGCTTGTAGGACCCCTCTAAAAGCACATAAACTTTACAAAACACTCTAAGTCCTCTATTTTTTCTCACATTTGCCATTCCATGTTTTGCAACAACTAGGTGAAGAGGAGAGAAAACAGTGAGAAGAGTGAGTGAAAGAGTGGGATTGAGGTGTTGCAAGTGCAAGAGGGGTAAGAAAGAGAAAGAAGAAGAAGAGGAGGATTTAACACCAACTTACAAGGATTTTTCAAGCACAAGGTAGGTTTCTATGGCTGTTTTTTGAAGTTTTTTCTTTTCTTTTTTTTCTTTTTTTTTCTAAGTTTTTAGTTTCATTTATTAAAATAATGTTTATTATTTATTTATTAATGCTCAATATTGTAAATTATTGTAATTTAGTGATAAGATCGTCTCTGATCTTATCTGGAGTTTCTTTTTAGAAACTTCCCGTTTTTGTAAATCTTGTAAACTATTTATTGAGCACATTGCTCATTGTTAATATATTGAATATTTAACCAATTACCTGTGTAATATGGTATTAAAGCCAAGATTGCTCAAAATTAAATTTTTAATTCATAAAAAAAAATTTGAAGATTTTTTCAGTTATTGAATTAAAAAATTTAATAAAATTTTCTCTGAAAATTTTGAAGGATTTTGTGAGTAAAGATTTCGAAAAAAAAATTTGAAATTTTCCTATGGCTCTTCTGAAATTTTTTCGAGGGTTTGAAGGCGCCATCATTTTTGAAGTTTTTCGTGGCTCTTCTAGTTAAAATTTGCGAGTTCTTTCTGTGCAAATAAAAATTCGTGGTGTTGGCATCGTATTTTTTTCTGGCCGCGCAACCCTTGCACACGTTTCTAGCTGCATTTCGTCATAAAATCTGTGCGTGTTCTTTTCTGGTGACGGCACGACTTTTGTTATTGTATTGCATTTTCAATGCTTCTGGAGCGTGCGCGATTTCCGTTTTTGGTCGGCTCAATTTCTTGTTTCTAGCGCGTGGCTGAGTTTTGTATTTCTCAAAACCCTGTAAACGTTAAACGCATTTTGGGGGCGCGTTTTTCCTTGGCGTCATTGTTTCTCACATTGAGATTTTGTTCCTCTTAGCTCTCGATTTTCAGTGTTTGTGCCCTCTCTTGAACGTGTTTCTATGTGGACGCAATTTCTCTTCAAATTTGGATGCATTTTCTGGTGGATGCAAGTCTTTTTCAGACTTTTTTCTGCAACTTTTCTTGTTATTCATGGCGGCCAGGGTTTTCTGATTTTCGTCTAGGGTTTTGCCCCGATTTTTGAAGGCGAAATTTTTTCCTGATCACAGATTCTTGGTGGGTTTTTCAAGATCTCAACTGGGTTGGTCTCCAAATTTTTTGGGTGCATCGTTTTTCGTGTCTCGAATTTTGTGCCATTCGTACATTGTACTTTTTGTAGACTATACCTGAATATGCCTCTGTTTTTGCATTAGAATTCGTGCCTCGAGTTTCATGCGTCAGCCTCTTCTCAGTACTTCGTTTTTCGTGCCTCAAAAAGCGTGAAGATGGCCAGTTTAAATAATCTGATGCTGGAGGGCAGTCAAAGATTCAATGGCAAAAATTAAAACACCTGGAAGTAGCGGATGATGACAATCTTTGAATACCGATGCCTCGATCAAATGATCCTCGGCAAAGTTACTCGTCCCATAGCGACAGGTAAGGATCAGGAGAAGTTCAATGTGCAGAATCGTGAGGCGATAATGCTTATCAAGCTTTCAGTCACGGATGATCAGCTCCCCCAGATTCCGCTTGGAAAATCAGCAACGAAGATTTGGGATCATTTGAAGGGCTTGCATGAAACTTCTGACAAACACCGTGCGTTTTTTTTGAAGAATATGTTGTTTTCCATCATGATGGATGAAAAGACAACTCTGCAAGCGCACCTGAATAAAATCCAGGAGATCAGAGATCAATTGGAGGCGATTGGTCGGAAAATGGAGGAAGACATGGTCGTGATCACCCTGAAGAGTCTACCGAAGTCCTATGAACACTTCATAGAGACTCTCAACATTACATCTGCGAATGTTGACCTCAAGTTTCTAGAACTTTGCACTATCCTCTTGCAACAGGATTGCTGGAGACAACAGTTCAGTAGCAGTGCATCATCATCCTCCACAGAGCAGGCCTTTGCAACTAAAACCCAACCAAAGCAAAAAGGGAAAGGTCAGCCTTCACAGCAGAAAAGCTCAAGTCAGACCTCCACCAGCCTGAAGAAGAAAAATGTACAATGCAACTATTGTCATAAATTTGGCCACATAAAGAAGGATTGTCGTGCTCGTTTGGTTTCTGAGCAAAAGAAGCAGGGAGGGTCTCAGCAGAAAGCGAATGTCGCCGAGTACTCCAAGCAGAAGGAATCTGCCTTTTATGCACTCATGGCAAAAAGGCCTGCAAACCATGTCAAATCCTTTGCTTGGTACATTGATTCTGGTGCCTCGCATCATTTCTCTCATAGGCCTGACTAGTTCACAGACTTTTCCCCTTGCATTGACTCAGTGATTTTTGGAGGAGGCGAGGAATACACAGTTGTCAGCACAGGCACTGTTCAGGTTCAGTCTGGCAAGAGGGATCTCATATTCCTCAACGTGTATTGTGTACCTGATATGGAGCTTAACCTTCTCTCAGTCAGTCAGATAATGTGGCATTCTCCCCAAATGGATGTGGTGTTCAGCTCGCACAAATATTCGATTGTAGATCACGAGACTCGCACAACGATGGCCGTTGGGATAGAGGATCATCGCCTCTACATGCTTGTGGACATAGGTGAGTCTCCGAAGTTAGCCTTGGCAGCCAAGAATTCAGCTGTCACCAGTGTTTGGCACCAGCGGTACGGGCACTTGAACGTGCACTATCTCTCTCAGCTTGCTCGGGAGGGACTTGTAGATGGCTTACCTAACATTCAAACTCAGCATCAAGTCGTTTGTTGTGCTTGTCAGGCCGGGAAGCAACATCGCACACCATTCAAAGATGGCGACTCTTGGCAGGCTTCTAAGGTACTTCAATTAGTTCATGCTAATATTTGTGGGCCTATGTCTACTTCTTCTGTAACTGGTTGCAAGTACTTTCTACTCTTTGTTGATGATTATAGTAGGAAAATGTGGGTGTACTTTCTTAAGCAAAAATCAGAAGTTTTTAATGTATTTCAGAAGTTTAAGGCCTTGGTAGAAAAAGAGTCCAGTTCTTGTATCATAACTCTTAGGTCAGATAATGGGAGGGAATTCTGTTCTAGTGCATTCTCCAACTTCTGTGATACCCATGGGATAAAACGTCAGTTGACCACACCCTACACTCAGCAAAACGGTGTTGTAGAGCGGCGCAATTGTACGATTGTTGAGACAATTCGCTCCATGTTGCAACACAGGAGTGTTCCTACCAAGTTTTGGGTAGAAGTAGTCAATACTTCAGTCTATCTCCTTAATCGGTCACCCACTCATGCTGTTAAGGGGAAGACTCCTGAGGAAGTTTGGACTAGTCGCAAACCCAAGATCAGTCATTTGAAGGTTTTCGGTTCTCTTGCATATGTTTGGATTCCAGAGGCCAAGCGCTCTAAGCTGGATTCCAAGAGCCAGAAACTAATGTTCACAGGTTACAGTGACAACCACAAGGCATACAGGCTGATTGATATAGACACTAATCGTCTTATCTTCAGTCGAGATGTTGTCTTTGATGAGGAACGAGGACCATTTCTCCTTTCCTCACCTGTTCAGTATTCAGAGGATCCGTCCCTACCGGCTCCTAATGTGGGCGTCCTGTTGTGACCTTTTCACACATCGCCCCATCGCAAATGGGGACCCTCAGTAGTCTGCTAGTTTTAGGGTTTTGTCTCCTTGCAACGGTTTCATGAAGTCATCACTTTGAGAGTTTCAAGTCAGTCTTTTGAGAGTCATCTGAGCCAAGTCAATAATCCATGCTTGAATCAGTGCATAGACGTCATGGAAGTGCTTAGAAGGCCCGAGAGACGAGGATCACCTGTGCTTTCGGCCAATTTTGAGACTTCCTACTTTTTAGGGAATCTGCTTTTTTGCTTTTTCGTTTTTTCATTTTTGGCATTTTTGGACCAAACGGGGCTCCCTATTTTTTAGGGATTTTGTTTTTTTCTATTTTTAGAAAGTCAACCTTGGTCAACAAGTCAACTTTCCATCTTTAGATCCAAAAATAAACCAAAAAAATTGAAAAATCAAGGAAAAAATTGAAAAATCAGAAAAGCATGAAAAAATCAGTCAAAAATCTGAAAAAATCAAACTGAAAAGCATCAAATTTTGGAAAAATCATTCAAAAATCAGTCAGATCGGAGAGGAAAATCACCAAAAAGCAACCAAAAGATCACTAAATTCATGGTAAAATTCTAAGTCTGGAAAATTCACCATTAAGCAACATGTTCAGACTTGTTTAAAGTCAGCCCTTAAAATGTGGGACTTAAGGAAGAATGGCAAGGACTATGGAAAGTCCGCCCAGCAATAAGGAGAAGATGGCAAAGACCTAACAAAATCCGCCTTGGACTTGGCAAGGACCATTCAAAGTCCACCATGACTTAAGAAGGGGTTGGACAACCTTCTTTGAAGTCCGCCACACCTTGGCATAACACTTGGAAAGTCCGCCATGGCATAGGAAAAAAAAAATTAAAATTTTTGTTAAGTGTTTGAGGCCTAGGAAAGAAAAATCCGAAATTTGCCTATGGAGGCCTAAAAAGAAGGAAAATTGAAATTTTGGTTAAGTATTTTAATATTTTCAAGAGGAAAAGTGCGAATTGTGAAAGGCAAAGGCTTGAGAAAGTCCGCCATGTCTTGATGGAAGGTGGAAAAGACTTAAGGAAGTCCAACTAGGCTATGGCAAAGGGAGAATAAAGTTCGCCTAGCATGAAAGAAGAGGAAAAATTAAATTCATCTAAGTATGGATGTCTGGAGAAAATTTGATAAAGTTGGCCAAGTATATAGAGAAAAATACACAAGGCAAAGAGGTAGGAAGGTCCGCCCTTGGCTAAGAGGGTTAAAATTTTGTCAAGTATCATGGAATTTTGCCTAAGGAAGACATCCAGACAAAGACTTTGCCTAGAGAAATTCATTCGAGCAAGAGAAAAATTGATTTTGGCATAAGAAAATTAGCTTGACGCAATTCAAAGCCCGCCATGGCAGGAGAAAATGAGGATCTGGCATAACATTTATCGATGGAACGGCTAAAATTTTGACTTGGCTAGACGAAATTTGGAATGAAATTGGAAAACAAACTTTTAGCCAAAGAAAATGGAGAGAAAATCAAAATAGCCATGGGTCCAAAATGAACGAGTTGGAAATAAATTAAAATATTTTAATATTTTAATAATTTATTTCCACTACTCAGAAATTCAAAACGCCTTGGACGAAATAAAGTTTGCCAGAGATATATTGGGAGAAAATAAATTGCGTCGGACAAAGATAAAATCCAATAGGCAAAATTAAATTCGCCATGATTTAAAACTTGGAAAATCAAATTTAATTGGACATTTAATGTTTAAAAGATAAACATTTAAGCAAAAATCGAATTTTTGAAAATCAAAGAGATTTGCCTGGATAAGATCGCCATGGAGTTTTTTTCGAAAAATAAAGGAAACCTGCCTGTTTGAACAAGAGAAAACAAATCGAGATCGAGAGAAAAGAAGGCAGTTGCTAAAACAAATCAAGTTCTTCAGCATTATAATGAGTTTCAGCAACTCATTTTTCAAAAACACAACTGAAGAAAAGTTAATCTCTCTCGAAATTCTAAGGCAATCAATTTTTCAGCAGGCAAGATCGAATTTCCCAGAGGAAGAAGTAATTTTATGCAGAAGAAGAATTTTTCTCGAGGAAGGAAAAGATTTATTTGCTGAAAGTCAAACTTCTGTGCAAGAGGGGCGCACTTCATCACTTGCTTTTTGATTTAATCCTCAAAGTTTAAGTTTGATCTGCAGCCAAAGGTTCTTTCCTGAGGTTTGAAGTTCAATTGAATAAATTCGCTATTCTTCTTCTGTCTCTTTCATGTTGGTTAAGTTCTGGCTAAAATTTCAGCTTGATCCATTTACTTTTAGCTTGTTTTTTTCACAGAAATTTAATTATTTAATAAGCTAAAAGTAAAATATTTGAACACAAGGCACGAAAATAAATTATTTTTAAAAGTCTCCGTATTAATGTTAGTAATTTTGATTGCAGCTTGATGACCACGGTGGGTGAATCATCGAAGAAGGCACCAATGAAGTTCGCTAGCAAAGGCATGAAGCAAGAGTCTAAAATAAATTCAAAGTGGAAAAATGTTGCAGACACTGATCTGGGACATGTCGACTTCGAAGAGTTCAAGAAAAGAGTATATAGACAGAATAGACTTCCGACACTAATAGCCAAGTGGATGGTGAGAAATGGGATTTTTCAGGCAGCTAGATTCCCGCCTGCGATGGACTGTGCTGAACTAATGGTAGAATTGCTATCCACTACAATGCTCAGACAAGACAGGTCATTGCTCCTGACGACAGAATTTTGGCACACTTGGGCGAGGTAGCAATTCAAGAAACATTTGGCATCCCAGCACATTCCCGCACCACCTACAAAACCAAGGAGGAAGCTAAGAGTTTGTATGACAGCCAGCCAGATTTATGCGCCACAAATATTAACAAGGCATGGTTGGAGAAGCCTAAAACGTCAATAAAGAAGATGCCTAAGAGACCACGCCGGACAGACTTTAAAGAAGATTTTGGGGACATCATTTTGATGCTGAACAGAATAGTTGGCAACCCTCAATGTGCATTTTTTGAAAATTGGATGTATTACTTCATAATAGATGAAATCACTTCCGGCGTAAAAATGTTCAACTGGTCTCGAATGATAAATAACAATCTTCACGAGGAGTTGGTCAATTTGGAAGAGACTAAGTCTTTTCACATGAGCTCGTATATTGTCTACTTATTGGCCAGGTCATATAAATACCCAGGACTAGTTTGCAAAGGCAGAGTTGGCAACGAAGAAAATGAACTCAGACCTTATGATTGCTACCCACAACTCCAGCTGAGGGAGAAATCTCATTTCAGAAGGGTGCATGATGCCTTCTTAATGCATATTACAAGAACACTTCAAGGAGGAGTGCATCAAAGGCTGAGTCATGAGGCAAAGAGTTTGATCAGTAAATACGGATCCTGGTTCATCTAGTTTCCAAAATTTGCATATGTCAGGATCCAGGGATTTACTGGAAATCCCTATAAGTTGCCCATCTATCCGACAAATCGGATGATCCTGCTTGAAGTCCTGAGGCAACTAGAAGAATATCAAAACATCCAGAGGCCAACTAAAAAGGCAGCTGTTACATTCCCATTCTTCATTGGGAATATGTTAGAATCTTGTCCGTCGACGCAAGCAGCTGAGAGTGCTAGGCTAGAGATCCAGTGGTACCCATTCACAGCCTACAAGTCCAGGGCCAATTTTGACCCACATCATCATATCCGGATAGTGGATGGGAGAAGGTACAAGCACAGAGTGGAGTTGGAGGACTTTTGGGCGAATGCTGCTGATGAATATGAGGTCAGAAGAAGATTATGGTCCAGAATGCCAGTAGACTTCATGAGGGCGATTGAACTTTGTCGGGTGCCTGATCAGTTGCAGGACGATGGAAACTACATCCAGCCACGCTTCGAGGAAAGCCGACCTCTTCCTCCTGTAAAGTGGTCAGAGCCTGAGCACTCAAACTTGGCAACCTTGATGAGACCAGTGACCAAATATTCTCAGTGGTGGGTTGACCATCATGTCCAGGAGATGAGACAGAAAAGAATAACGCTCACGTATGATTTACTGAGCGAGATGGAGTCCTATTCCTCTAATGCTAGCGCATCCCATCAGGATTTGGTTGAGATTGGCGAGAAGAGGAAGGAAGTAGTTCCAAGTATAGAGCCTATTCAGAAAAGACAGAAGGGAGAACCATCCGCAGCGTCTCAGAATATTGATGAACTAGTGGCCACCGCAGAGGAATCCTTGGTTGAAATGATTGAAGCTTCTGTAGTTCAAGAAGGGAACAATGAGCCTATTCAGCTGGATGACGAGGAGCCCTCATCTCATACGGGCACAGAAATACTAGGTTCAGATAATGAGATGGAAGTCCAAGATGAGGACTTCAAAGAGGGAATGATTTCCGCCCTCAGAGGAGTCTTGGATGTTCCCAATGAAGAGAACGTTCAGGAGGAAGATGGCATTGAGCAGCCTACCATCCCGGATTGGCTAATAGAAAGGATGAAGATTCAGGCACCAAAGGAAGCCCAAGAGGAAGATGATACTGCGGACTTCTTGGCAAGGTTAGAACAGGATGCTATTAAGAAACCTGCCAAGAAATTTTCTACCATTCAGAGGGATGAGGCCGGCAACCATTCCATACACATTGCAGTACTGATAGTGGACAAGCCACAAGATGAGATTACTCCAAAAGATTACGCCATAACCACTATAGACCTTGGCCTAACAACAAAAGGCCAAGAAGTGGAGGACCTAGATAATTCTGTCTCAACTGTCAAGGCGAAACTAGAAAAAGAAGTGGCGAAAAAGGAATATAAAAAGGAAGTTGAACGCTTGAAGGAGTACATACGACATCTAACCCAACCACTTAATCAGGGTGATGTAGTAGCTCCTCCTCTCCTTAATCCCTCACAGGAAATAGCCAAGGATGTAGAGCAAGGGATGGTCACAGCCAAGGAGGCTCAGGAATGGATGATCAGCGAGGGCACGGAAGCAGCCTTGTTCATGGAGAAATTGGCACTCGCCTACGGGCAAACTCCTTCTTTTCTTTCTAGACTTGTTGATATGGCAGAAACTTGGGACAACCTTCCAGATATTCAGGAGAGGCTTATTCCATGCCTCAGGGTCCTGAAGGGCATTCCAAGAGAAGAGTTGGTTGAAAGAAAGGTGATTGTTGCAGGAGCAGCTTATGATTTTCACCATTGGTTTTGAGCAGTGACTATACGGAAAGAGGTTCTGGAGAAGGCGAAAGCGGATGGGCTCAGAGTTGAAGAGCAAGTCAAAGAAATCTGGGAGAAAATTTATATGACAGCTGCAGAGGTGTTTGACCGTGAGATTGTCTGGGAAAACGACATGCAACTAGAGAGGTTGAAATGTAAGGTTTAGGAGGTTTTCTTCTCGACTACTGGACCACTTCTGAGACAGGATTTTGCGAGAGTGGCGAGTCTCTTGGCCATCCGGAATGATTTTGTGAAGCAGGAGGCGAATTGGGAAGGCACCTTCGCCAAATGTGCTGAGAACTTGGATGGACTTGAATTCCGGATTAGCATGCTGCCGCCCGTCACAACAGAGGAGGTTGTCACAGTCGTGTCCAGGTTCATCGAGCGCAATGCTGCCCAAGAAGATAGGGACGCCTCTCCTTGATGTAGCTCTGACTGCCACTTCACTGCCTGTTACTGATTGTTACTGATTGTTCACTGATTGATAACTGATGTTATTTTGGGCAACCCTAATTAGAGTTGAGTTGTAATAATCTTGGCCGTCGATATTGTTTTAATCTCGGCCCTACATTTGATTTTTGAAACTCTATTTAAACTGGTGATCTCTCACATTCATTTGTGTGGAGACAATATATGAAATTGTTGCATTGAGACTATTTCTGATAATAAAAGCTCTTATGCATGATTTGCTTTGAACAACTTTTATTGTCAAGTAGTAAGCAAACTTGCATATCTTCTTCTACCATAGATTAGAGTCAGAATTAAGTTAAGTAGAATTTGCTTTTGAGTATTGGTTAAGTGAATGAGAGATTGATCGTATAGATTCAATGGTGAAGTATTGCTCATAATTTCTTCGAATGGATGATTCGCATTCAATGCGTAAAGTTAGCCTGAGCTTATAATTGTGGAAGCTTAACTTCAGTCTCATTCGAGGCTTGAAAATCATTATCACGCCCCTTGAAGATTGCACCCACTTTGCGTAGTTGTCCAAAGGAGGTGAAACAAAGTGTGGTTTATTCCTTTCATCGGATCCTTACTGTCTCTTAAATTCTTAGGCATAGAATAGATCCCCTAAACCCTTATCTTTTTGCTATTTCTTTTGAGATCCAAATTGAAGTCCTAATTGAAGAAGCTTTTAATAATAAAAATCCGCCTAAGTCCCAAACTTGTGAAAATTTCTTTAACGTAAGTCCCCTTGTGTATTACCAGCAAATCACAACGCCCATTGAGCTTATCCACACGTCAAGACCTAACAAAAGAAACCTTGGAATCGTCATATGATCTTCTCGCAATCTTAGCATACGCGGTGGTTTTTCAAGAGAGGATAGAGTGTCACTGGACATTTTATTCTGTGTGTTCGGTGGATGATAAAACGTACACCAACACGCCCGACATCCATTAGGTTCACCTGATGGGAGGGATGGCGAAGACCTAGTCTTTGATGATGCTCAACCTGAGTTTCCTCCAGATGATAGTGAAAATCTCCTTGCTGAACCTGTTCCAGCTCCTCCTGCTACATCTAATGTTGGCACTTCTACTCTCTGGCTGAAATGGTGGGCTAAGACTATCAGTGATCTTCGTGTTGATGAGCTCATTGAGGGTAGATCATCCAAAAACAAGAGCAAACAGCAATCTACAATGAGTTTTGCTCTCATAGCCAACATCCACAATGTTTATGAGCCTTAGACATATTCAGAGGCAAAAGGGATACCTGAGTGGGAAAAGGCGATGGAATCTGAATACCAGAGTCTTAAGAAGAATCACACTTGGGTCCTTTCTGATCTTCCTCTAGGGAAGAAGCCCATTAACTGCAAATGGGTGTACAAGTGAAGTACAAAGCTGATGGAACCCTTGACAAGTACAAAGCTCGTCTGGTTGCACGGGGGTTCTCACAGAAAGAAGGCATTGACTACGAGGAGACCTTTGCTCCTACAACCAAAATGAGTACCATACGGCTTGTCCTTGCCTTAGCAGCCCAATTTGGTTGGAAGGTCCATCAGATGGATGTGAAGAGTGCTTTCCTCAACGGTGAGTTGAAGGAGGAAGTATACATGACGCAGCCTCCAGGTTTCAAAGTTGCTGGTCAAGAACAGAAGGTGTGTAGATTGGTCAAAGCACTCTACGGCCTGAAGCAGGCTCCTCGGGCTTGGTGCATAAAAATTGACAAGTACCTCACAAATCATGGCTTTCAAAGGAGTCCATCTGACTCGAACCTGTATGTCAAGAATATTGGTAATGAGATCCTGATTGTTGTTGTCTATGTGGATGACTTGATCATTACTGGCAGTTCAGCACATTTGGTCGCTGAGATCAAACAGGATTTGTGCAAAACTTTTGACATGACAGACTTGGGCCTCCTGCATTATTGTTTAGGTGTTGAGGTTTGGCAGATAGAGAGCGGCATTTTCATCTCCCAGTCCAAGTATGCTCGAAGTCTTCTGGATAAGTTCCGAATGCAGGATTGCAAACCCGCCTCCACACCCATGGAAAAAGGGCTTAAGTTGTCAGCTAAGTCCGATTCACCTGTGGTAGATGAAACATTGTTCAGGCAACTAGTGGGCAGCCTCATCTATCTCACTCCCACTAGACCTGACTTGAGTTTTGCCGTGAGCTACATATCACCCTTCATGACAGCCACCAAGGCTGATCATTGGGTAGCAGCGAAGCGTGTGCTGCGTTATGTGAAGGGCACTATTGATTTTGAACTCTTGTACACTCAGAGTCACGATCCTACACTCAGTGGGTTCACAGATTCAGATTGGGCAGGTTCAATTGATGATAGGAAATCAACATCTGGGTATGTCTTCAGTTTGGGATCTGGTGCAGTCACATGGACTAGTAAGAAGCAGCAGGCAGTGGCTCTCTTCTCGACAGAAGCAGAGTATCGGGGAACAGTAAAAGCAGCATGTAAGGCAGTTTGGCTTCGCCGAATGCTTGCGGATATGCAAATATCTCAAGCAGGTCCAACTCCCTTGTTCTGTGATAATCAGGGAGTTCTTTGTTGATGTTCGATGCAGCTTCAGTCGCACCGTCCAGCCACGTATATTCAAGATCAATTAAATGATAGACTATGTCTATTTAATTGATGAAGACGAATTTATGATGAGCCACGTCTCTTGGAAAAATATTAATTATATTTGTTATGAGATAAAAGACGTCTTTATGAAGTGGTGCGAATTCCTAGTAAAGCCGACTTCATTTGTTAGGAAGAAGTTTAATATTGAGGCCGACTTATCTATCTTGAAGAGTCACGTCTTCTTCTTGGATCTGTATTTATATTCATTTGATCCTTCACTCTTATCATTCAGTTCATATATTCATTGTTTTATATCTGTTCAAATACGATTTGTAGAAGAAGCAGATCAAGTAAAGTCTGTATCTATTCTGTTCAAAGCAAATCTCATTGAAGTGCAATTGAGTTAGTTGAGAGATCAAATAGAGATCTGAGCAGAAGGCAGAAGTTTTATAGTTTGTAAATCTGGGCATATAATTGGCCTCTAATTGTAAAAGAGTTTACTCATTTGAGATTCAATAATATAAGAGATATTATTGGCTGGGTTTTTCACCCTCAAGAGGAGGGTTTTCCCAAGGTATTTGTTGTGTACTGTGTAAATTTGAATTAATTTTCTGTGCATGTTAATCTAATCATTTAAATTTAACATGGTATCAGTGCGGGTTTGAAGAAGATCGTGATTAGATTCGTGTTTTCACAGCAATACTCTATTTTTGTTGTTTTTAGTTTCTTGTCTATCTATACATCAATCAAGATGGTGAACGGATTGAAGATCAAGGATAGACTCGAAGGAGCTTCAAACTATACCTCATGGAGATTCCGAATCATGCTTACATTGGAGGAAAATGATTTGGTTGAATTTGCGGAGACCAAGGTTCCCGAACCTGAAGAGGAAGAAGAGAAGCTGCAATGGAGGAAGAAAGACATCAAAGCAAAGAAGTTGCTAGTTGACTCCGTTAAAGACCACATCGTCCCTATTGTTTCTAAGTTGAAGACTGCGAGGGAGATGTTCAAAACTTTGGAAGAAATGTATGAAATCAACAACACCAGCCGGGCTCTTGCGCTGAAGCAACAACTTCATCATGTGAAGATGACGAAAGGAGAGACGGTGATCGCCTACTTCATGAGGATTGCAGAATTGAGAGATCAACTCTCCACAATTGGCCATATGGTTGAAGATAAAGATTTGACAATGCTTGCTCTCAACAGCTTGCCATTGTCTTGGGAGTCCTATATTCAAGGAATTAGTGCAAGGTCTAAACTCCCGAAGTTTGATCGTTTGAGGGCCGATTGCATCCAAGAGGAATCAAGATTAGTGGCTAGAGGTGTTGGCCAAAGTTCTTCTAATAAAGAAATTCATGTTCTTGCAGCCCAAGCTTCGAAGAAGAAAGGAAAAAGTGGAAAGAAGGGTCACTTCAAGAGGAATCGTGATAAAGGAAATGATGGTGCTCCCCCTTCCAAGAAGAAGCGAGACTTGTCTAAAATTCAATGCTTTAGGTGTGACAAGTTTGGTCACTTTGCCAAACATTGCCCTTACAGACCTAAGCATCAAGCCTCCGTTGCAGATGTAGATAATGTTTCCCACAGAAGGATGAATATCTGTTTTGCTCAGCCTTGTCAAGCAATGTTGCCACCGACACCAACACGTGGTTGATTGACAGTGGTGCTTCTCATCACATCACCGGGTTCAAGGAGCACTTATCAAGCTTGGTGAAGAAAGACTCTTCGGAACAAGTTATCATTGGAGATGATGCTAGTTACACCGTGAAAGGGATTGGGACCTCTACACTCCATTTGGATTTCGGCATCACACTTCAGTTGAGCAATGTTCTTTATGTTCCGGGGATCAAGCGCAACCTCATCTCTATTTCAGCCCTAGAAGATAAAGGATATCAAATTGCCTTCTCAAAAGGCAAAGTTCTTGTATGGATGGAGAACTCTAGCTTCAAGGATGCTCAAGTTATTGGAGTTAGACATGAAAGTCTTTACAGGGTTTGCACTCGTCCTCTACAAGCTTTGGTTCATGATACTTCTTCTCTATGTGATCTTTGGCATCGAAGATTGGCGCATCTACACTTCCGTGCCTTGCCTATTATGGAGAAGATGGTGACAGGTCTACCTAAGTTCGACAAGGAGCATGAAGGCACTTGCAAGGGGTGCGCTCTAGGTAAGAATGTAAAAGCCACCTTTCATAGTAGTGAAAATAGATCTAAGAGTATTTTAGATCTCATCCATTCAGATTTATGTGGTCCTATGTCTGTTCCGTCTTCGAGCGGATTTTTGTATTATGTACTGTTTATTGATGATCACTCTAGGAAGACTTGGATTTATTTCTTGAGGTCTAAAGAGTCTGAGGAAGTATTAGCTAGATTTAAGGAGTTCAAAGCCTTAGTAGAAAATCTTTCTGGTAAAAGAATTAAGGTCCTTAGATCTGACAATGGTGGAGAATACACCTCTGGTAGTTTTCGAGACTTTTGTATTGATGCAGGGATTAAGAGGGAGTTCTGTGTTCCCTATAATCCTCAGCAGAATGGTGTTGCAAAAAGAAAGAATAGGACAATCATGGAAGCAGCAAAGGCCATGATTCATGATCAAGATTTGCAGACTTTCTTATGGGCAGAAGCCTCCAGGACAGCTGTATATGTGCAGAACAGAAGTCCTCACAAGGTCTTGGAGAATATAACTCCGGAAGAAGCCTTCACAGGGAAGAAGCCTGAAGTCAGTCACTTAAGAATCTTTGGATGTCCTGTTTATATCCATGTTCCGAAGGAGAAGAGAACTAAGTTGGAGCCTTCTGGCAAGAAGGGCATCTTTGTGGGCTACAGCGAGACATCTAAAGCCTACAGAATTTACATTCCAGGACAAAAGTTGATCGAGATCAGTAGGGATGTTACTTTTGAGGAAGACATTGCATTTAGGAGATCCAAGGGCACTCACATGGAGTTCAATAACGAAGAGTCTCCTCAGGATATGGAAGTTGACCATACTCCTGAGATTCAGAGGGAGACTGTTGAACCAAAAGAAGATGCTGATCCTGTTGAACCCTTGGAGCCTACTGATGGGCCTACTGACATTGTCATTGGAAGAAAGAGACCTCTATGGGCTAGGCGTACTATGCAAGAGGCAGAAAGCTTTGTAGCTCCTAGAGGCACATTCAGAGAAAGTAAAAGGCCTCAAGTTCTTCAATTATGTTGCCTTGATGAGTTAGATTATTGATTCAAAGCCTTCATGTGTTGAAGAAGCATCCAGTCATCAGGTTTGGAGAGATGCAATGGCAAAGGAGTATCAATCAATTCTGAAGAATAATGTTTGGGACATTGTTCCTAGACCTAAGAGCAAATCAGTGGTATCTTCGAAATGGCTCTTCAAAATCAAGCATGCTACAGATGGGAGCATTGAGAAGTATAAGGCAAGATTTGTGGCTCGAGGGTTTTCTCAGAAAGAGGGAGTTGATTACGAAGAAACATTTGCTCCTGTTGCTCGTAAAACTTCTGTTAGAACTATCATTGCCATTGCTGCGTCGAGAGGATGGAAGATTCATCAAATGGACGTGAAGACAGCTTTTCTCAATGGCGTAATTGAGGAAGAAGTTTACATCGAGCAACCTGATGGTTTTGAAGTTGATGGGAAGGAGTCACATGTGTGTAAGCTGAAGAAGGCCTTGTATGGTCTTAAGCAGGCTCCTCGTGCTTGGTACGAAAGGATTGATCGGTACCTATCTAGTTTGGGCTTCTTGAAGAATGATGCTGATTCAAATCTCTACTTCAAGGTAATCAATGGTGATGCATTAATATTGGTTTTATATGTTGATGATTTGATCCTTACTGGAGAAGATCACCTGATTCTCGAGTGCAAGAAGGAGTTGACTTTAGAATTTGAGATGAAGGACCTTGGGCTCATGCATTACTTCCTCGGATTAGAAGTCTGGTAGAAACCAGATGAGATGATTCTAAGTCAAGGGAAGTACACCATTGATATACTTAAGAGATTTGGCATGATGGATTGCAAATCCATGTCCACACCGATGGAGACCAACCTACATAAGTTGAAGGAGGCTGCAGCTAATTCAGACTTGGTGGATCCTACATTGTACAGACAGTTGATTAGGTCTCTGATGTATCTGGTTAACACTAGACCTGATATTTGCTATGCAGTGAGTGCACTTAGCCAGTTTATGTGTGATCCGAGACAGATACATCTTGTTGCAGCTAAACATATCCTTAGGTACTTGCGCGGCACGGTTGGATATGGGTTGAGGTATTCTTCAGATGCAGACTTGGAGTTACATGGTTTTACAGATTCTGATTGGGCAGGGTGTGTCACAAATAGGAAGAGCACCTCTGGTTGTTGCTTCAGCTTGAGTTCTGCTATGATTTCCTGGTGCAGCAGGAAGCAGTCATCTGTAGCATTAAGTACAGCAGAGGCAGAATATATTACAGCTTGTATGGCAACTCGGGAAGTAGTGTGGCTTCGTAAGCTCCTTGCAGGATTGTTTGGACAATCAATGGAGCCTACCATCATGCATTGTGATAATCAGAGTTGTGTGAAGCTTTCTATCAATCCTTTGTTTCATGACAGAACGAAGCATGTTGAGATCAAGTACCACTACATCAGAGATATGGTACTGCGGAAGGCTGTACAGTTGAGGTACATCAGCACTGATGAGCAGACGGCAAATATTCTCACCAAGCCTCTCTCCAGGATAAAGTTTGTATACTTTCGAGATAAGCTTGGTATGGTGGAGAATCCAGCCTTGACTGAGAAAGAGTCTCAGTGTCAGTGAGCCATTCTATGAGTCCTTCTCTACGAGAGAAGTTCGAGGTGAAATTCCTTGTTTTTTGTATTTATCTTTTACCATAGTATGGTTGTAGCCATTATGGTAGATATCGTGTTGAGGCGATATCCAATATCACGTTAAGGTGATATTTATCTTTTACCATAGTATGGTTGTAGCCATTATGGTAGATATCGTGTTGAGGCGATATCCAATATCGCGTTGAGGTGATATTTATCTTTTACCATAGTATGGTTGTAGCCATTATGGTAGATATCATGTTGAGGCGATATCCAATATCACGTTGAGGTGATATTTATCTTTTACCATAATATGGTTGTAGCCATTATGGTAGATATCGTGTTGAGGCGATATCCAATATCACATTGAGGTGATATTCCTTTGTTCACCATAGCATGGTTGTAGCCATTATGGTTGATATCATATTGAGGCGATATCTGACATCACGATGAGGTGATATGTCTTGAGCAGCTGGAAGTATACTCCTTAGCTGAGAGGGAGTGTTGATGTTCGATGCAGCTTCAGTCGCACCTTCCAGCCACGTATATTCAAGATCAATTAAATGATAAACTATGTCTATTTAATTGATGAAGACGAATTTATGATGAGCCACGTCTCTTGGAAAAATATTAATTATATTTGTTATGAGATAAAAGATGTCTTTATGAAGTGGTGCGAATTCCTAGTAAAGCCAACTTCATTTGTTAGGAAGTTTATTATTGAGGCCGACTTATCTATCTTGAAGAGTCACGTCTTCTTCTTGGATCTGTATTTATATTCATTCGATCCTTCACTCTTATCATTCAGTTCATATATTCATTGTTTTATATCTGTTCAAATACGATTTGTAGAAGAAGCAGATCAAGTAAAGTCTGTATCTATTATGTTCAAAGCGAATCTCATTGAAGTGCAATTGAGTTAGTTGAGAGATCAGATAGAGATCTGAGCAGAAGGTAGAAGTTTTACAGTTTGTAAATCTGGGCATATAATTGGCCTCTAATTGTAAAAGAGTTTACTCATTTGAGATTCAATAATATAAGAGATATTATTGGCTGGGTTTTTCACCCTCAAGAGGAAGAGAGGAGGGTTTTCCCAAGGTATTTGTTGTGTACTGTGTAAATTTGAATTAATTTTTTGTGCATGTTAATCTAATCATTTAAATTTAACATTCTCAAACTTGCCAAGAATCCGGTCTTCCATGAAAGAACCAAGCATGTGGAAACTCACTGTCACTTCATTCGGAAGCTAGTTGAAGACGGATCAATTCAGTTGTTGTATGTTCCAATAGAGGACCAGACAGCAGACATTCTCACCAAGTCGCTCAGTCTAGATAAGTTTGTAAAATTCAGGGGGCATCTTGGTGTAGTTGATAGATTGAGCATTAAGGGAGGGTATTAAAATAATGTTTATTATTTATTTATTAATGCTCAATATTGTAAATTATTGTAATTTAGTGATAAGATCGTCTCTGATCTTATCTGGAGTTTCTTTTTAGAAACTTCCCGTTTTGGTAAATCTTGTAAACTATTTATTGAGCACATTGCTCATTGTTAATATATCGAATATTTTACCAATTACCTATGTAATATCATTTGCAAATGCATAGTCATATTCCCATTTCAATGTTCATTGTCCATTTTTTTCATTTTTTCATCAAGATTCAACATCAAATTTTTAAATTTTATTTTCAAATTTGTTAAACTAGGCTTAAACTAGGCACTTATAGAATTTATTTGTTTATTGCAATGTCACAATGAGCTCCCAGACATGAGTGAGGATGAGGTAGAGATTCATGCTCATAGTGATCCTAAATCTGAATATGATCCTGAGGCTGAGGGGGGTGAGCATGGGGTTGAGCCTAAAGCCCAAACTAGTTCCATGGCAAGTGAAGCAAGTACTTTAGAGTGCCCTTCTGCATTACTCGCACCTATACTAGGGGTTCTTTTGATCACAAGTCCCCTCTCAAACAGTTTGCAACAAGATTACCAAGCAAATCAAGGGCATCTCGTGGCACAGGAAGTGGAAGTGCCACTTTTGTGATTTAGAGTGGTTTGGGAGCCTTACTAGAGTTAATGCACACCTTAATGTTCATTTTTTGAAAAAGCGGCAAACCTCAAATTGAGAGCTGAAATAAATAAGTTATGGGATGTTCTTGATGATAGTGCAGCTGCACCTATGCCTACTACTTTGCTTCATAGGGCACATGTTCAACATAGCTAGCCACAAAGTTCTAGCCATATTTTGCGGATGAGAGTAGGAGGGACACAAGGTTCTTCTTCCAGTGCCTATGCAAGAGAGGGGAGGGGGAAACAAAAATTGCAAACTCAAGGTAACCATGGGCATAGCTGATTTGTTTAATGTACAGCTCAAGAATGACATAGATGATGCCATTGGCAAGTTCTTCTTTGCCAATGGCGTCCCATTTCATGTAGCCTAATCTCCTTATTATAAGGATGTGAGATGTTGATTCCTTCTTCACACAAAGACTCGGAAATTAACACTCGGATCTAATAATATTAGGAGAACAGTCAAAATGTAATTAGCACACAGTAATTGCAATTCGCACTTCGTAGCAACTATGACAAGTAATATTTTGATTATGAGTGCGTATACAATCAATGTCTATTAATCCAAAACATCAAAATTATGTGACAACACCGATCTCAAAATTAACTCACAATAATATGACAGATTACAATCGACTCAGTAGGAAGCAGAATATAAATGAAATGCAATACTGGAAACTGTAGATATATATTAATGCCTAAACAATTGATATCGCACAGCCAAGAGTTTCATAACTCCATCGAACCACAGTCTCTGATGATATAAACCGGATTACAAAAGACTTGCGGCAATCGGAAATCTATGACAGCGCGTGATGAGTGTGATTCTCGATCTTCACTGGACGGTGTGTGCTCGGGATCTCTCCTTCTGCAAATATCCAAGCGTCGCCTGGGACTTGTCGATTCTTCTCCTCAAGAAAAGATCGCTAGGTATGGCAGTGCTTGGCTCCTGGGAATGTAATTGTATGGCCTGGAAGTAATGTCGCGCTAGAGCCTTAGCTCGGCGCTCACAACCCAATCGATCCTCCCACGCACAACTATCTGAGAGGAAGGATCAGCGATGTTTGCACAGAGTGGTGAAGGCGTTGCTATGGTCTTGAGCTCCCAGTCCCGTAGCTGAATGATGGTCGTTGTGCTCCTAAGGGCGGTCGCTGGTAATGGGGGATCGATCGCCTGTGTGCCCTCTATGATGATCGGGTTCTCCAATCCCACGCACTAATCGCACCTTAATGCCTATTGAATGCCCTCCTGAAATTAGATTAAACCTTAGTCGCTGACTGAGAATGACGGATTCAAGATATGAATGTGAAGCACAGAATACACGAATTTCCCAGGTTGAGACTACGTCCAAACTTGAGTGGTCAAAAGAGAGACTACGTCCTCAATTCGCCAGGTGGTTGCTTCCAAATTCGTGATGATGATCAAGGAGCCACAAGCCAGTAGAATACTTGCTCCAGAACGCCTTCCTGAGTGGGTCGGCCACAACAATAAATTCAAATATTATTTTTAATAATTTAAATTTAATATTATTATTTATTATTTAATATTATTATTTTTAAATATTTAATTATTATAAAATTCAGAGGGAGTGTTTAAAAACACTATTTTACTGCAAAGATTTGAAATGGGGCCTCGTTAATTGGCGGGGACATGACAATCCTCCCTGCTCAGATGTTGCTTGGCCTTAGGCAATTTCAAGCCTAGATTTGGGGGTATCTTGGCTCCTGCAGTTGTCTTCTCTGATGCCTGATTTGAAGCATGCTTAGGAACCACCTTGGAGAGACCTTGAAGAATGACCTCCCTCTCGTCAGCTTTAAACTTCAATTCCAAAGTTTGATAGTTTGTTGTGTATTCCCCAAGCGAGTGCAACCATTGTACAACCAGGACCACATCTGTCTCACCGATGCCAACTACATAGAAGTCATCTCGCATCCTGTGTCCTCCTATGGTCAGCTTCATCTGTTAAATTCGACGATTGCATGGAATAGTGTACCCATCTGCAACTGTCACATCAAATCCTTTGAAATCTTCTACCCTTAAGCTTAACTTAGCTACTAACTTCTCATCGATTAAATTGTGGGTGGCTCCACTATCGATTAGTATTATTACCCTTTGTCCATATAAGTCTCCTCTAATGCGGAGAGAATGATACCGAGGTGCTCCGGAAAGCATTGCAAGAGTGCCTCCCGAATGTCCTCCGCCCAATGTTTCTACATGCACCTCCTCATCAAAGAAAAATTTATCTTCCCCTTCTTCAGCATCATCGTCAAAGACTACCTCAATATAATGGATTTGTCCTTTACCCCTACACCTATGACCCTCTACCCAAGGTCCCTTACAATGATAGCACAATCCCCTTCTCCAAAGCTCATTTCTGGACATCTCAGAAGATTGCGGTGGTAGTTTCATTAATTGAGGAGCAATCTCGTGCGATGGCTTCTTTGGTTGTCTCGTTGACACATTCTTGATCACAGGCTTGTTCTTCGTGGAGTCTTCAAGGTTCAAAGCCCTTCGAAATAGCCTCTTCTAGTGTCACCGGCTCCAAAGCCCTTACCAAACCTCAAAAAGAATCAGATAGACCCTCGATAAAAAAGAACATAAGTCTTCTATCTGATACATCTAAAACCATGACAGCTAGCCTTTGGAATTCTGAGACATACTCATCCATGGTACCCAACTGCTTCAACCTTGTTAACTCTTGGAAGTACACCTCTGGATCCTTCCTATCAAATCTTTCCATTAGTTTTTGTGTGAAGTCTATGTATGTAGTCATGAGTCCAAACCCCTGAGTCACAATACCATGGTGCCACCATTCATGAGGTAACCCTTCCAAATGCAAGATGGCAAATTTAATAGCTTCATCTTCGGTCATGGGGCTAAGAGAGAAATATGTATCCAATTTTTGCACCCATGCATGTGCAGTCACCTTTTCTGAGCCATCAAATGTAGGGAGTGAAAGCTTGTTGACTTTGTGTTGAAGATCTTTATTCACTCGTTGCAAACGTTGTCTCCCATCACTTCCAAATCCTCTTCTAGCATTGTTGAACTGATCAAAGGGAATTGTTGCTTAAGCTTCAGCATCCAGTTTCATGTAATCCTGTACAATGCTGCTAAAGTTAAGTTGATCTTCTTCTTCATGAGGTGCCTTTGTCCTAGGCAAGAACGTGGGTTGAGAGGGTCTGTGAGTTGATCCTTTGAAGTCCTGCTATGATCTCCCCCTCGTGATTGTTCTAGATTGCCTTCAACAACATTATTGTGTCCAGATTTGTTGTTCATGGCAGTGGTGAGGGTCAGCATCATTTGTAGCAACGTTTGGTTCACTCGATCCTACTTCTCCATAAAGGCTTTGAACTCATTATTCTGCTCCTCCATCTTCTTCTTACCTCTGCCTCCTATTTCCCTATCGTTGTCCTAAGTAGATGCTTCAAGTCTTTTCCTCTCTCTCTCAATAGTAGATGGTATCAAAGCCTGAGTCAAATCTCTTTGACTCAATTGCATAAATTAACGATCGTCCACAGGTTGACAAAATCCAGGCTCTAATACCACTGTGAGATGTCAATTCCTTCTTCACACAAAGACTCAAAAATTAACACTCGGAACTAATAATATTAGGAGAACAGTCAAAATGTAATTCGCACACAATAACTGCAATTCGCACTTTGTAGCAACTATGACAGGTAATATGTTGATTATGAGTTTGCATATACAATCAATGTCTATTAATCCAGCACATCAAAATTATGTGACAACATCGATCTCAAAACTCACAATAATATGAAAAATTACAATCGACTCAGTAGGAAGCAGAGTATAAATGAAATGCAATACTGGAAACTGTATATATATATTAATGCCCGAACAATTGATATCGCACAGCCAAGAGTTTCATAACTCCATCAAACCACAATCTCTGATGATATAAACCGGATTACTAAAGACTTGCGGCAAACTGTGACGATGCATGAGGAGTGTGATTCTCGATCTTCACTGGACAGCGTGTGCTTGGATCTCTCCTTCCACAAATATACAAGCGTCGCCTAGGACTTGTCGATGCTTCTCCTCTAGAAAAGATCACTGGGTATGGCAGTGCTTGGCTCACGAGAATGTAATCGTGTGGCCTGGAAGTAATGTCGCGCCAAAGCCTTGGCTCGGCACTCACAGCCCAATCAATCCTCCCACGCACAACTATCCGAGAGGAAGGATCCGCGATGTTTGCACAGACTGGTGAAGGCGTCGCTATGGTCTTGAGCTCCCAGTCCCGTAGCTGAATGGTCATTGTGCTCCTAAGGACGGCCACTAGTAATGGGGGATCGATCACCTGTGTGCCTTCTATGATGATCAGGTTCTCCAATCCAACGCACTGATCGCACCTTAATGCCTGTTGAATGCTCTCCTGAAATTAGATTAAACCTTAGTCGTTGGCTGAGAATGACGGACTCAAGATATAAATGTAAAGCACAAAATACACGAATTTCCCAGGCTGAGACTACATCCAGACCTAAGTGGTTGAAAGAGAGACTACGTCCTCAATTCGCCAGGTGATTGCTTCCAAATTCTAGAACGTCTTCCTAAGTGGGTGCCACAACAATAAATTCAAATATTATTTTTAATAATTTAAATTTAATATTATTATTTAATATTTAATATTATTATTTTTAAATATTTGATTATTATTTAATTATTATAAAAGTCAGAGGGAGTTTAAAAACATTATTTTACCGCCAAGATTTGAAATGGGGCCTCGTCAATCGGCAGGGACATGACAAAGAAGATGATATCGATGGTGGCAAGAGGACCATCATATGTGCCACCAAGTGAGACAAAATTGAGAACCACGATCTTGGATAAGAACTATTCCAAGATCAATTTGTTGATGGAGAAGATGAAGGAATGTTGGGAGAAGACAGGATGCAGCATAGTCATGGATGGGTGGAGGGACATTAGCCATCGTCCACTCATTAATATCATGTTTACATGTACAGAGGGCCCATACTTTCTTAAGGCAGTTGATTGTTCAGGGCATCGCAAAGATGTTGATTTTCAATTTTAGGTCCTCAAGGAGGCTATTGAGGAGGTTGGGCCACAAAATGTGGTCCAAGTAGTGATAGATGCAGCACATGTGTGCAAAGCTGTGAGGAAACTTGTTGAGGCTGCTTATAGGCATATTTGGTGGACTCCATGTTGTGTGCATGCCATCAACAATGCACTCAAAGACATGGGGAAGATTGGTTGGATCAGAGTAGCAGTCAATGATGCTAGAGATGTGCAAATGTTTATCTGCAACCACCACACTTCACATGCACTCTTCAAGACCTTCTCTAAGAAGGAGTTCCTGAAACCTACTAATACAAGATATGCTTCCTATTTCATTCTCTTGGAGAGAATGATTGAGTTGCAAGAGTCACTGCAACTCATGGTTATGACAGCATATTGGAATAGGTGGGCTGAGTCCAAGATAGAGCAAGGGAGGAGGGTGAAGGATACAATGAAGAGTGATGTGTTTTGGAGTGATGCAAAATATATTGTCTCCATCATTGCACCAGTTTCCCAGGTCATCAAGTATGGGGATGCGGATGCACCTAACCTTGGAGAGGTGTATGAGTGCATTGATTCTATGCTTGATCAAATAAGGGTTGTGCGAGAGGACCCCACATTAGCATTCTACCATGAGCACGTTCAGCCAATCATTCACAAGAGATTGGAGAAGCTCAACACTCCCTTGCACATGGCTACCTAAGCATTGAATCCTAAGTGGTACAAAACTAGGCATGGTAGAGTGACACCGATATAGGATGCGGAGGTGAAGGCAGGGTTCTTCAAGTGCATTGAGAAGATGTATGATCTTGTAGATGCTAGCACGATTTGCATTGAGTGGACAAAATTAGTCACTCTTAGGGGTTATTCTGATGCGGCCAAGATGGATATGGCAACTATGGCGCAGGAGGACCCAATTTTGTGGTGGACTTGCCATAGATCGGGATCTTTAACTACCATTCTAGCCATCCAATTGTTATCTCAAGTTTCTAGTTTTTCAACTGTTGAGAGGAACTAGTCTACCTATAGCTTCATCCACTCTCTTAAGAGGAACAAACTTACCTCTAGGAGAGCAAAGAAGCTTGTGGTTGTACATAGTGTTTTGCATCTTATTGACTGCAAAACGCTTGTGTACAAAGAGAGTCCAGCAACACGATGGGATGTCGAGTCAAAGGAGCCAGCACAGATTGATGAGGATGCTTTGACTTCAAATGCAAGGTTGGTTGCTATTAGTTTGGCAAAGCTTAACCACGAGGATTCCAGTAGTTCAGCTACCCTCACGTGTCAACTTTTTGTTGAATCTTGGGATTTTCCCATTCTTGTCGTTTTGTAGCATGATGTGTCTAGACACTAGCGCGCCGCACGGACGTCCGCGCGCCATGCTAGCAGGACCACGCACCACGCTAGCGTCCTGCAACATTTCAACATTCAAACAACTATTTCCATGCATGTTTTCCACTTGTCACCTCCTTTGATCGGTGGTAACGGCTCAAGATGCCTTGTAACCACCCAGGAAGCTTCTTTTTGCTTCTTTTCTCTCTTTAAAACTTATCTCTTCAATTCATATTTGGTCTTCCTCTGCCTCTAGCTTCATTCCAGCATCTAGCTTCTTCTGCTATCTTGCTCTTGCTTGCACAACTCTCCTTACTTGTTACAGCACCTTCAAGCATTCTCCAAAGCTCTCACAACACCCTTTTCAACACTCTTGGTTCTTGTAGCTTACTATCTTTACCTCCCTTGTCTTGTGCTTGCGAGCATCTTGGGATTTCTCACATCCCCTATTTATTGCATCTCTACTTTGTGATATGGGTTCTCCTCCTCAAGCAGGGACTATTTTTATCACCTACATTTTGTGATACGAATTCTCCTCCTCGAGCGGGGTTTGCTTTTATCACATCGCACTTGCTTACTTCTCACTCTCTCAATCTCTTGGTTGTCCATGGAGGTGGGAACACCGAAACAGAGGTTTGACTAAGGCAAACCCCTATACAGCCCCAACACTTTCTCCAGATCTTACGCATGCAGGTCTTGAAGACACTCATTTGCTGGAGGCTTCATCACTTGCATGGTTGTGAGAATTCCCTTTCTTTCTTCTCCTCATATTTTCATTTCTATTTCACTTTATTTTAGTTCTATTACATTCTGCTACTTTATCGCATTCTGTCAGTTCTTCGCAATCAGATTGCTAGCAATCATTTAGCTATTTTCTGAGATAAACTCGCTTTTTGGTCCGTACGAGACGCCAACGCACCGTCCTGTCATCCGTATCCCGCGCTTCCATCCTTTGGCCGAGAGCTTGTTAGTTTGTCTAGAAAAGCTTTGTGACCTACTCTTTCCAATTCTAGAACTCTCGCCATTGTTCCTTGAGGTAGTTTAGGGTAGTTCGCCTCGTGAGGCTCTCTGAATGAAGAGAACTCGTGAGTAGCGAATCCCCCTTCTCTACAGATTGCAACTAAGATTTAAAGACTACAAAATAATATTATTTTCATTATTAATCACTCTGTCTAATTGATTCCAAATTAACATTCATAGTATTCTCGAATTCTAGTAGAGCAATTTTCCAACCAAATGGGTGATCAAAGATGGAAGAGAGATCTCTGTAGATAGCTTTTTAACAGAGTCGGGCAAATTTGCACTCCCAAAAAAGTTGCTTATGATATTTTGGGAGAAAATAAAATAAAGATGAGAGAGTAGTATTTGAAGGAATTGAAGTACATTTTTAATGTTTATGGTGGTTTTGTTTATCATATGATGTTATGTGGTATTCTAAACTTAATTCCTGTTTTTAGGCTGCAAATATGTATATACTTAAGATTTATATATGTTTTGGGGATGGATGAATCCTACCCCAAATGATTTTTTCCCGAATCCACATGCTAAACCCACAAACACAAAACAGCCGCTTAGACCACAATGGATATACTTACCGTTCTTCTCCGTGTTGGAAATAAGCCATATCCGGACTGACAATGGATTGGCCAACGAGGGTCAAGTAGCTCAATTGGTAGAGCACTCCAACAACAAATAGAAAGCCCTAGGTTTGAATCCTAGCTAGTACATATGAGTTGTAGCTCAACATGTGGTATTAGAGCCAAGCTAGGAACCCCAAGCACAATGGGAGAGTTTGTAATAAGCCACACCCAAACCGATGATGGGCTGGCCAAAGAGGGGCCAATAGTTCAGTTGATAGAGCACTCCAGCAGCAAATGGAAGGTCCTAGGTTCAAGGTCTAGCTGGTCCATATGACACTGTAGCTCAACACTCCAAGCTCCACACACAGAATTTGACACTGTTGACTAATGCATTTTCAAGAAACCACAAGTGTGACATAAACATATGTTTAGTTTATCTCTTCCAAAATATGGTAAGGGGATATTCAAAGTAAATTGTGCTTGTCACAACTAACAACAATACTAGGCAGAAGGGCTTATTTCCAACTGAGGTATACCTAATATGAGATACTTGTTCTTGTGATGTCCTTCCACTTAATGTTTTGTATACCACAATTCTTCTCGTAGTTTCTTCCAGCTGAAGACCTCTTCAATTTTCAGCAAACTACGTCCAATTTTGCATCCATCTATTCTTTGGAAGAAGAGAATTCATTTCAGTCATATACAAATTTTACTATTAGCATTGAGTCCAAAGAATTTGTCCATTTGGTGTACTTGTTATCTGCCATTGTATTTTTAATCTTTAGAAAAAGCCGCTCAACAAACAAGGCCACAGCTTACTAATCTTCCATCTTGAAAGCCATATGTGACATAATGTCCCAAAATCTCCACTTCTACTCTTCAACAAACTCCCCTAGTTTCTGAGTATCTCCCTTTAGCATGAAAATGTTATCTCCCTCAGACTGTGGGTGCTTGAAATCTGCTTTAAAAGCAGCTTTAATTTAATAGAAACTTTTAATACTGCATGTTTGGTGTAGGTTCCACATATCAATCCAAGGCTCATCTCCTCAACATAGACGCAAACTCATCAATCTTGTGCTGTTTATTTGTCATGATCTTGAGGATTTATGTTCATTTTACATGAAAACCAAAAGTAACGGGCCCTGGCCAACCCATCATAAGGTTGGCAGAGTCATCAACTGATCCAATGAATTGAATATACAAGGAGGCATCTATTTAGTAACTTCTGCTACTAATGTCACTGCCATTGTTATAGACATCAAGCATGAATTCTCGAAATAAGGTATTAAATATCAAGTGTCATGGCCCCGAGATTGGAGCATGAAAGATAAAGTTTGGATACAAATAACTAATAAAAGAATAAGGAGAAAATGAATATAAATAATCACAATCTAAAAATTATATATTATGATTATCAAAGATAATATCATAATTATAATTACAAATAAATAACGATTTAAACATCAAGATAAAAATAAATAATCAATTACTATTATAATTACCTGAGATAATATCATAACTACAATATAATATAGATTAAGATTATTATAAATATCATTATTGTTATGATGTAATAAATATTAAAATATATATAAGATTAACAATATTATAATTATGAAATGACAATTATTATTATTATGGACAAATAATATATTCCTACATGGTTTCTATCGGTTGACGCATACAAAGAACCCACTACATTAATCAGAGTGCCCATAACTCAGTTACGCGCAGGGAAATACCAGATTTTACAAACGGTTGTCTGAAGATACCATTGAAGGGATTGAATATTAAATATAATGCACGTTTTTATCAGGTGACTCTGTAGACCACACCGCCACCTTGTTCTGTCGGATGCTTGAAAGATTATATCGTGGGTTTCACCTTCCAGACAGGACTTCTGACTCAGAAAACCGAGAATAGTTTGAGGAAATCCTAAGCCACCACTCATGTATTTGGAAAAACTACTCTTCGCTATAAGGCAAGGACGTGGTTCCAAGAGGAGAACAGACCTGTGGATGCAGAGGTCAAATACAATGCCAAGGCAAAGATCGATAAAGTTAAAATACCAGTAAGAATTAATTAAACACAGCAGCAAGGAGAATCGGCATCTCTAGAGATAATGATTTATCAAATAAACAACCATTAACATCAAGGAAGCAACGATTTATAGATTGTTAGTTATTCTTAACAACAATGGGTAAAGTATAATCTAAAAGACATGATCCATCGGGTGGTCATACCCATCCAAAAGGGAGGTGTCTCTTGAAGGGGACATGAGCATATAAAAAGACAAGTAAAATGAATAATCAGCATCATCAGAAAATTCGCAGTTTGACTTCAGACCTCAAGCACTCCTCGGAAGCCTTAGTAATCACCAAATAGGGGCTGCATAATCATAAGTATAAATCACAATACACAGCCAAGGTTGGATCACATGAGTTGAAGGTTACAAATCTGAAATAGCGACCAGGAGAGACATCATTTGGTCCCAGATCTATATGCCGATAATTAAATAGAGAAGCCAGAAATAGCATTCATATTGTGGTGTCCTTCCCGCTTCTGCCCAAGACAATTATAAGTGCAAATTATATATTACCATATGTTCGGTATTATGTACATGTCTAAATTCAATAACCAAGTTCATCTTTAGAATTTATATTCTACCTCTAAAGCTATTAATTTTGGACATATTTGGAAGACCTAAAGGCAACTCTAAGATAAATTCACAAAGGGGACATTACATCAAGCTACTTGACACTGTTGTTAAGTTGCAGCCTCTATGTATCTACTTAGGACTCTATCCATCTTCAATGTCAGTTACTTCCTGAAAGTATTTTTGGTGTAAATTTCTAACAGCAGATTTTTCAACAGTAGAAAAAAGTTCACACACTTCTTATGTTATTGGATCCCTCTCTTAACTTCTCGATCATGCCCATTCCAATTCTAAACAAATCAAGCTCCTGACTAATTATTGCCATTGATTCTCATTATTTTGTTCCAATAGATGCAGGGAATGGTACCTCCACTGGAGAGTCTTTATGGTCATTTATGCTCCAATGTCCAGTGTTTCATGGTTGTCTGTGTTTACATTTGCTTGGTCAACATTTTGGGTTTCATCTTCATCACCCATCTTCAGGGTTTACCGGATTATCAGCAACAGAAATATTTCCTTAAATGCACATTCATTTGTGAAGGTAGTACAATATGTAAGCCCCCATGAATGAATATAGAGGGTTTCTCTGAGTTTGTATTTACATGGTCAACAATTTGAATTTTGGGTCTCATCTTCATGACCCATCTTTGGGACTTACTGAATTGCCAGAACCAGATATATCTCCCTAACTGCGCCTTCATTCATGAAGGTGAGTTTTGTAATGCACTACAAAAGAGTGTAATGTGACTTCTGCTTTCATAAAAATCAATGAATAAAATTAGTTAAGAAGCATTCAAGTTTTAATACAGTCAAGATCATTCTTATACATTTCAAATCAATTCATGATTCCTGAAAATGTTATTTGCCTTCTGTGCTGGGCTTGGTTTCCCCACTATAAAAACACTGCAGTGTGATGCAGTGGCAAATCAATCAACAATTAACACCTGGTGCTGCTGCTGTCCTTCTTTCTTTGTAGATATTTAATCATTTTATAATTTATTCAATATGGCACTGGTTTTCAGAAGGTGTCTGAGGATCTGGCAAAATAATTCTACAGAGGATGTTATTGTATGTTTGGGAAAACTTTGGGTCCAATTCATGAGGAATTCAAGTTGTCATTCTTCAACGTTTTTCACAGAATTAAATTTTTTTATCTAATTTAGCATTTGCAATTTGTAAGCAACAGTCTCTCAGCATATTTTCAAACACTATCTGATTCTCTGAGGCTGCCATAGTAGGGTTCCGCAGCATTCAATGGGTTTGAAACATTGATCTATATGGCATTATCATTTCCACATATCCTTCAGAGACTTTATTTTGCATTGATTTTGTGAATCTCGTGCTTGTCTTTCTTTCTTCTTCTTCCTCTTCTTCTTTTTTTGAGAGATTTGCAGTTTGATATGGGGTTCTAATTTTCTGTAATCGACGGCATGGGTAATATTTTGTCTGACTTTCAGATCACTGGGCAGGACCCATAATCAGGGTTTTAGGCTTGTTATTTGCAAGTTTTGTGCAGTGTTTTCAGCATATACATGCTATTGTTACCAAAGTGGTAAGTCATGCATTTGAAATGCCAAAAAACTGAAACTCTCATTCAAAACCCTTCCTCTCACTGTCCTCATTCCCACAGCAACATGGGACACACATTATTTTCAAACAGGCCCTTCCTGTGAATCCTCACTCTCACCCCAGCTCAGGGCGCAGATATTATTCTCAAACCAAATGATGCTACTCTGTGGTCTTCGGCCCCAAGCACGTAATTTAATCTTAATTAAAGTGTTTTCGTTTTGAAGCAGTCTGACATCATTTATGTCTGACAACAGCGGAACATCAGTATTTTCCTCATGGTTTCTTTCATTGCATCGTCTTTGGGAGCTCTATGACTTTTATGTTTGTAATAGTTTCTTCATTAATACAGTTCTTGAACACAATTGGAAGATTCGACAACTATTCTGTACACTTTTTTTTTTCCGTAGGCATAGCAATTGAATTTCATGAACTGTGAAAACTTGATGTTTATTTTTAGCTATTATGTAGTGTTTTTGCACGCCCTCTAACCCAATTCTGTGCATATATATTTTATTTAAACATTCTATTTCGTCTTTTACGAAATGAGCAATTCAGTGTTCACTTATTATCATGTCAACAAACCCCAGCTGGCTTAGAGCACTTGTATGTGAGTGAATACAACTTATGAGTTTGGACCAAAAAATTTATAAAGTGGGGCTAAAATTCGAGCTCTGGCTGATGAGAGATACGAAACAACAAGGCGTGTTATAGAATGTTGAATGAAACTGTAAAAAAAGCATTCTCACCATCTTCTGCGGCATTTTCGGCAATATTCTCAAGAGAAGTCGCCATTGCCTTCACCTTCTCACTGCTGCAACTGCACTTTACAGTTATGTTATTCGAATATGACAACTTCTGGATTGGAGATGGAGATCCACCTCTGCTCGAAGGAACAAGAACGGGCACAGGCACGATTATGTCACTGGGCAGCTTGCAGGTAGAGCTAAAACCCTGAAAACAACAAACAAGAACCGCGAGCATTACATTATATTAAAGATGTGAAACCCAAAGCGGCAAAGAGAAACAAAAAGAAAGGGTACTTTACATGGACCTGCCTTAAGTTGGTGTAGTCCCATTCCCATTGCCATGGCTAAGCTGATGGTTGTGCTTACCCGCGGGCAAATACACGCTCAGTGGTGAGGGCCAGAACTGCTCACCAGCCCAGAAGTGTTAATATAGGTATTTACCATGTATGTGTATAGTGCATTTTGAAGTTGTACGAACAGCAATTTTACTCCTCCCAAGGGTTAAAAGAGGAGCGTCAAAATATCCGTTTCCCACTGACAGTTTGCTTTATTTCTTTTGACTCAAGAAAATTGTATTAGGGATGAGAAAACTCGATTTCAAAGTTTCAAAAGTTATCCGTTAACAAATTGAATTTAAGGTGTATTAGAGAGGTGCAAAAGAAAAAATAAGAAATCAAAAATAAATTGTTTTTCTAGGAATGTAAAATTGTAAGGAGAATTTTGAAAGATTCAAGCAAGAAAAAAAAACTATTAAGTTGTACAAACATATTATAAGAAGGAAAAAGGTTGATTTCATGGACACAAGGTGTGAAGAGTTAATCTATCTAGGAAAGAAAACCAAGAAAGAAACAAATTGAAAATAACATTACAACTAATCAATAGTTTGAATATACAAGACAACTTGATGAGCAAGAAACAAAGGTGGACCTCGCACCACCTCCCCCCCACCCCCTTGTTCAACACCACAACAATACTTTTCACCATGTAGGAGGTTGAGATGGGTATTAAGAAATTGGATATAGGAAAAGCAAAAGACTTGGTTGATTTTCAAGCAAAATATCTAAAATGGAGGGTGAGAACTCTCCAACCGCACATTATGAGAATATTCAACATCATTCAACAAGGATTCCCAAGAGATTAGTCAACCAACCTCGTGATAACTCTTATGAAGAGTGGTGATGTTAATAATCCTTCCAATTATAGGACCATAATGGAAACACTTTGTGTTGCAAAATTATTTGGTAGTATGATAGAAAACAAAATCAATAAGTGGGCAGAAGAAAAAGAAAAACATGCAAAAAAGCAAGCAAGTTTTAGGCTTAAGAACTCTACAATTGATCATGGAATCACTTTGAGGCACGTCGATGAAAAAGTTTGGGGGAAAAGAGAAGAATCTTTTTGTTGTTTTGTTGATTTCAAAAAGGATTTTGACATGGTCCCCAGGGGTAAGTTATGACATAAAGTGGGAGAATTTTGGATTCTTATGCATCTTAGGATGATTGTTTATAAGCTTTATGAAGAGGTTAAAGTTAAAATGAGACTTCAGTAGGCATTTTAGAACAAATTTGGAGTGACTTTGGGGTTAAGCAAGGGTTCCCACTATTCCCCACTCTTTTCAGTTTGCTTTTGAAAGGTGGAGATGGGTTTCATTTGGGAGAATTTGTGATAAGGCTTCTTCGTTATGCCAATGACCTTATTTTGATTGTTAAATTAGTTCATGGGTTGCATGAGCACTTATTTTCTCTTGAGCAATTTTGTAGAGTGGTGGGGATACAAGTTAATACCAACAAGACCAAAATCGTGATTTTCTCCAATAGAAGAAAGCATAACCAACATAAATTTTACTTTGAAGGTAATATTATTGAAGAAGTAACAAAGTACAAATACCTCAAGATTGACTTCAACAACAATCTTAGTTGGAAGGGTTACAAAAAGAAGATAACCTTGGGAGGATGGAAAGCATTAAATGCTCTTCAAAAATAGATGTAGAGAGGTAGCACTATGGGATTGGAAAACTACCTAGATTCTTTTGGGACTTTTAGTGATTATGGTAGTACTTTAGGGGTGTGAATTGTGGGCTAGCAACACCTCAAACTCAAAGTGGAAACAAATTGAGAAAATTCAAAAGTGTTTGATCACAAGCGACTTCAAAAGAAAAAAATTAGTGCCTTATGATATTATGCTAAGTGAAATAGGTGTGTCTCATAAGATATTTTAAAATTTTGAACAAATGGAAGTAGATAAATGGCCCATGATTGTTTTTTAGTGACATAGAAACCCTAGAAACCTTTAATTTGTACATACAATATCAACATCGTCTAAGAAGATACATCCCTGGTTTGACAATTTAAATATAATCCTCATATCTGGTGAATCACTTGATAAAGGATAATCTTGATCCATTGAGTTGAGTACATAAATTAGTTGCACCAACTTTAATGAAGAAAGCATACAAGAAACATGGAAGAATGCTCAAGTATATTTATAATTATGTGGAATGCATGCCATGCTAGTTCTTAGATTTCCATCTAGGTCTCCTTTTTATGTATTTTAAGCGTGCTCATAGGTGACATGTTTCACTATTAGATACCTCTATAAAACCATTAGGTTAGAAGATGGTGGAAAATAGACTTGGAAAACATTTTGGAGCTACTTTTGTAATACTTTGAAGATGAACCTATGGCATTTTAGAACCATCAACTTAGGAGCCCTAGTTATGGAGTTGGATTGGCTTTAAATTCTATCAAGATCAAAAGGCCTCCAAAATTATCTTGTACATACCAAATTTATATCTCTTAACAAGAGCAATAGTTATCTATAATATCAAGATTTGAAAGAATGAATTCCAAAAGTGGACTAGGTATTTATCCTCTATTTTACTTTAAACAAATTATAAATTTTTAAAGTATCCTTAAATCCGCCTTAAAAACTAAATTAGGGAGGGGAAAAGGATGTTACTTTGGTCTATAGATGGGACAATTTAGGGGCCCATTAAAAATATTGCATATCAAATTATTGGATTCAAGGGTAGGATCAATGAGCATACGAAAAGAGTCTAAATATGTGCTAGAATCATGCATCAAATATATCAACATAAAGTAGCTTAAAACATAAATAATTTAATATACTTTTCTCTTCTACAATTGTGCTAAATTATTTTTATTTCCTCTTATGAACCATAAACATAGTGCCTTGATAAAATGTATGAATAATTTTAGTAAAAAAGGAAATATATAGTTTTTTATATTCATTTATAATTATAAGTTTTATACAAAGATGGAAAGATATTGTTGATGGGTATTTTTGCACTTCTCAACATAGGCAGCACACAAGTGCACTACCTCTCTTGAAAGGTAGAAATCTACAAACAAGTTCTAGATCACTACCCTAAGGTCTCTCGGGTGTCAGATCATGACTTGCAAAAACAACTCAATGGATTGATGTGATTTGTTGGTAATCACAAGGGACGTGGACAATTGTTAAGTTGGAAGGAGATTGGACTTTCAAATGCAGTTTATGAGATTTTAAGAGTGATGTGCAATTGCTTCAAGTTTAAAATAGCAGTCTAAAACTCCATGTGCAACATCATATTTGGCTTTACAATGATGTTGGAACTTCGCATAAACTACTATTTCAGAGAAAGGTCAAAAGGGAAAAGGGAGGTAAGAGCTCCTAGACCTACAACTATTGATGAACAGTGATAATGGAGGATGCTACAATGGTGTCCAGCTTTCCTATAACTGAGTTCCACTTAACCAAAATACATAGTATCATAAAACTAGTGCTATCTTTTAAGGTTTGCATATTTTTCAACTATTCATTCACCATAAAGTATGAATAAAAGATGAAACTTAAGTGTAGCAATAAATTAGTGTTCATACTAGCTTTACACTGTTGTTTATCATAGATAACCAGCAAAAGCATGAACATGGAAAGCATCAACACCCTAGCATTCTTCATGATCAATGGACAACATCAACTAATCTACTAAAACTTCTTGAAAACACTTAGAACAACAAAGTAACTCTATCTAATTTATCAAATATGAGGAGAAGAATCATGCAACATGTGAGAAACACAAGAATCCACCAAAAGCATTGAAATTCTATTAAAAAATTTGTAGCATGTCATTACAACAACTCAACTCTCTCTCTGAAAATGAGATGAGACCCCCCTATTTATAGTTTTCCAAAAGCAAAATGAATGGCCAGGATTAAATTACAATGTGTGGCAAAGATTCATTTTTCATTAGGGTTTCACCTACCCTAAGAATTTACTAATATAAAATACACCTTTGTCTTTTTCCCTATTTTGTCTTGTAGTTCCCTGACACTATAGCACTCTTGTCCTGTAGTGACCTACCTTTTGGTTGCAACTATATTGCTAAGAACTCATCATCTATTACAGGATTTCCCTCATTCTTCTAACTATTGGCGTACTCCACAAATTTACCAATCAATGCCTAAAGCTTATCCCATTCCAGGATATCAGATTAGGAAATTTGAAAGGTGAGTTTCTTGAACCTATTTGTGATCTATTCCCAATGTTTTGTATATTTAGGCATATCCTCGATGACCTATTTTGATTGCACGAATTCCCTTGCAGGAAAATCCATAAAGCTTGGCAATAATACATCGGTTGCCCCTTGTTCCATCTTCTTGTGGAAGAGTTGCTTGATCTTTCCAAGGTCTAATTCCAAGGCAGGCATGTCATAGTCAGTCAGCATCTTGAGATAATATTCATTGTTAGTCTGATGCTTTGTAACCCATTGGAGGTCGAGCTCCATATCCTACAAGACTCCTTCCAATATCAACTTTCTATGATTGAGGCCCATTCTCCAGATCTCTACGAGTCAGTGATCATCTTTAACAAGCGCCAATTCCTTTTCCCATGTCCCTTATGGCAGCTTCAAGATGCTCTCAACCTTAGGATATGTAATCTTATAAAGCTCGATGAATCTATGACATGTCTTTTATGTGACCGTAAGCTGCTTCTGTAGATCTCAAAACTTATTTATCATCTGAGCGGCGTGTCGTATGCCCATGTCACCATTATATAACACTCGCGGAACCGATCTGCAATAGCCTTGGTCTAGTTCTTCATTTTCTCCATCTGAGTGAGCTCATCTTGAGAGAGTAGCTAGGGTGAAAAGGATGTACTTGGAGCTTCCTCAGTGGACATCCATTGTTGAATGTAGGTGGTGAGGTCTACTACTTGTGCCTACAACTCTTCCTTAGAAGATTGATCCTTATTCATCTATCGGACGATTGTCACCACCGATCCCTGGAGTTGATCGATCTTTTGTTCTCTTGTGGTAGGGCCCAAGTCAATGGTGGAAATATTGTAACTGACCCCCTCTCCTTTATCTATCACCGGTGTGGTAATTTGCACAGTCCTCAATCCAAATGCATCAATTGTTATATGGGAATGGACCCTCAGTTTCTTTTCTTTCCTTGTCTTTGTTTGTGCTCACACCAATATAGCCTCAAGTCTAGTCTTTGGATCAACAAGGACAAGGGCTTTCTTTTGTAGTTGCTTCTCCAGCCAATTGGGCATTTGAGACTCCCCTTTTGGTGATTCATGATCACCTTCCACTCTTTGTTCAAGTTGGAGTTACTTCTCCTCATGACCAGGGGCTTCGTGCTCTATTCTTTCTTCTTCTTCATTTGAGTCTCAAATTAGTATAGCCTTTTCTCTACCTAGCTTAGCGGTGGCTATGTTCTCCTCAGTGACACCCTCTTTTTGTGGTGCCTTTTCCACTTCTTGCTCAAGCTCTACGTGATGTTTTGGCTTGGGACTCTTTTTAGGATCAACTTCTTCTTTACCTTTGTTTTCTTCTTTTTCCGTTTCAACTTCCTTTTCTCCTTCTTCTTTCTCAGGAGGCATCTCCTCTTCCTAAATAAGGCCTATGTCTTGCCCACCCAATGGAGGTTCTTCTGGAATTTCTATATTATCATCAATGTCATCCTTTTCCTCGAAGGGCTGCTTTTCAGGTTCAACCTCTTCTCCAACATCTTTGAGCTATTGGGACAACTCTTCTTCAAACTATTGATCTAAGGTTTCAATTACATATATTTCATTGAGTTCCTTTGTGTCCTCTAAAGACTGTGACTCCCTCTCCTCTTTGTAAGCTACTTCATCTATAGTCACATTCACTCCACCCTTAGGGTCCTCGTAGTAGTCATCCTTAAAAGGATCCTCAGACTCCTCAGCTATTCCCTTGGCAGCCTCTCTCTGACATCTCTCCATTTCCTCTGATATCTACATGGTGGCTTCCATCTTTGGCGGCTCTATTGAAGGAGGGACGGGGAGGCCAGCAACAACTTGAGCCATTATAGCTTGTACAACAAGATTCATCAACACCCCAAAGAGTTCAATGGGTATCTTTTTCATATGCCTTGCAAAGGCTTCTAGTAGGGTGAGAGAAAGCATAGTAGTTGTGGCAACTGAGGGGATTACAGCAGAGGGAGACAGTGAGGAGGACGATAGCAGAGAGGTTGTGGCGGAGGAGGAATCTTGCACCATAATTAGGGTTGTTGGTGAGGTGGAAGCAAGGTGGACAGAGATGTTCATGATGGGTGGGGAAGAGACGGGCAGTGCCTGAAATGCAGGAGGCGGAGGAGTAGTAACAATGGCAGTGATGGTAGGAACAGAGGCGACAAGTGGTGACTATGGTCGCTCAGCCTCTTCCTCCCCTTCATGTTGTAGGTCCTCTTCAATAATCGCCATCTCAGTAATCCTCATGACTTCTTCGCCTTTTTAGAGGATTCCCCTTTTGTAGTCTTCCTTGTGTATACCTTAGGCTTGGGTTGTCGCTCTGATACTTCCTTTATTTTCCTTGATCACATCGTCGGAGGAGATTTTGGGGTTTCCTCAATTGGGGTGATAGCTACCCCATTATCGGTCTCACTCTCGATTTCATCTTCGAGCTCACCATATGTTAGTTTAAATCCTTGTAGCTTGAGCTGAGTGATTTAGGCATTAACCTATTGCCTTGTTATGTTTTCCACCAGCTTGGTTACAATATTGAGCTCATTGACCTCCTCCTCATTCCAGTTTATCAGTGGTAGTGGAAAGTTAGTCACAACATCAAACCTTGGATCCAAAATGGTGTCATCTTCCTCCACAACCTAGTCAAGCATCAATGATCTAGGAGGATCTATGAACCTCAAAAAATTAGTTGTCTCTAATGCTCAGGAAGTTGGCACCGTTAGAAAGATCTCAAAATCCTGATTCCAACACAACTTGAACGGGCTCAAAAGGAGTCCATATGCCCAAGTTACAACCAATCAAAGTTGGGGTCAAATAGGAATAGGAGCCCGTTAGAAGGTGGAAAAATTGATCAATCCAGAATTTGTTGAAGTCGGCATCAAGACAAAGAGCTTGATGAGATGGTCTCAATGCCACTCGTTTCGTAAAAAATAGAGCTTAGACGACGAAGATATCACCGATCAAACTTTAGGGTTGACTTTGTTGGTAGACTGTACGGATGTTGATGATGAGACCATAAATTGTCTCATATTTTATCAAATAAAATCATCTATTTCTTCTTAATGCATTAGTGTTAAAGTGGATTTGAGTAATGATTGAAAGTTCTTTAGCTTGTTTAAAGTAGAATATAAAGTAAATGTTTGACTTACTTTTAGTAATTAAATGTGATCCAAATTTCCTCTAATATGTCTCCATGAAGTGTTTAAAATGATATAATGCAGATAAATGAGTTATTAAATAACTCATGGTAAGAAGGAGCTTCACAGCCACTTGCAGTAGAGAGCTCTAGACACTTGAAGCAGTTAACTCCTGAAAGCTTTAGAAGGCTTTGAAGAAGTAATGAGAAGATAGAGAAGACTCCCAACACACCCCTACATTCATGAAAAATCATGGATCATCATTCATTTCTAAATTAATGGGATGAGTATTTGTTTCATGTTGAGTTTTAAGATCTCTCACAGTTATTAAATTTCATGCTTCCTTCTTCCACCAAAGATAACTCAAGTTGCCACATCACTCAAATGTTGTTACATAATTATAGCATGTTATTCATGCTAAAGATCAATGATTTGGTCGACTAAACTGGAGAATAATTCCTTCATTCATGTTTAACTCTTGAAGACTTCCTAAAAATTAGGCACGTAGAAATTGTGAAAAATGTAGTCTCAATAAAATGGAGATATCTCCCTCGTTTCTCAACGAAATTCAAAAATTCAAAATGATCTGGAAACTAGAATTGAAGATATAAAAACCCTTTTGATAATTTGGAGTGATTTGTAGTAGGGAAGGAGAAGTATGCGACATAAAATGATTGAGACAAAAGTGGCGTGATGGAACACAACAACTTCAATTTTCTTAAAGTTTTGTAAACGACCCCTCAAAAATAGGATCTTCAATCCACATTCTAAGTGGATTGGTTGGATAGATATAGAATATAATTCCATAAATACAATGTAATCATTGGAGAAAAGGAGGGGATTATAAAAGGCTTGTTTCAATTTGAGGAAATAGGATAGATCTAGTTTCATTTACCAGCAATGTAATTCCAGATTTCTAGATTAAATTTGAATCCAAGAAAGCTTTTCATTTCCAACAATTGTGAAGTAGTTTAGTCTTTTAAATTCATGCAAGTTTTCCTTAGATTAGTTCCCTTTCATGCAAATAGAATTTAAGATTACTTCCCTTTCATGCAAATAGGATTTATTTTTGCAAGTAGAATAGACTGTCAAAAAAGTTTTAACTTTCTCTCTTGCAGATAGTCATGGGCACCACCTTGGATTGATAAATTAAATGATGAGGATTACAATTACCCCATTAGTTGACATCAGCATGTTGACTCAGCAGAATGTACGCTCGTGTAGTCCAATCACAACATGACACGTGGCAGATGATGTCAGCATAACCATACCATACGGATGATGAGTTGGCCCAATCAGGTTTGAACATGTGGCGGTCATACAAATGATGTGGTGTCTAGTGGCAACACAGTTAGCATGATCGTATTGACTACGTGGCGAGTGACTGGACTTCGACAATGAATTTAGTATTGCCACGTGGCACATCGCCTGGGTGCCACGTAGCCCATCATCTCCTCATCCTCCGGTCAGCCTATTTGTGTTTACTATTAAAAGTAATGGTGGGGGTCGAACCCCCACCCTTCATCTTGCGAGCGATGCGAGGAACCATTGTGCCACACACACATACCTAACATACATATGGTGTGCTTTTGTTTTGTTGAGTTGAAATTTGGAATTCGGTTTTAAATATGGTTGGCGGGGGTCAAACCCTTGACTACCCCACCAACCAAAATACCTTAGCACGTTAGACCACCGAAACATTCAAGAATATAATTGGGCGGTTTGTATTTTACACACATGTCGAAGCTCGAATCCCTATCACATAGCCTTTTAATGGCTATTAGGTGGGATTGGAATTAAAAATAAACAATCCCCTACCACCAAAGGCTCGAATAAATAATAAATTAAGCGCTCAAACAAATTTCAAATGATTTTTAGGGGTTTTGTTAATTAATTATGTAAAAATGGGGGATTGGTTTTTATTTTTCCCTAAAGGGGGGAAATTGCAATCTTGGAGGTTTTTAGCCCAAATAGGCAAACCTCATGTATAAAAGGAGGAGCTAGGAGGCTTTTCAAATCATCACATTCTTGGTGTGAGTTCTCAAGTATTCAAGTGGGGAGAGAGAAGAATTGGAGACGATGAGGAGGATTTTCTCAAAGAAGAGTAAGCCATTCGATGTAGAGTTATTCTAAGAAATTTATGAGAGAGTTGTATAGACTTTCTGTTGCAAATTTTTTTATGTTGTAATTATGCTCTATCTATAAGCCTTTGTAGGCCTTTGTGAGTCTTTTGGGAGGCAATAGAGCTTAGATTTTTGTTACAACTTTCTATTGCAGGTTGAAAGCTCTTCTTCTCAAAATTTTTATTGACACATCCAAAGCATTGTTAATAGATTGGTCACTCAATTGAGACAAACCTAGAGACGTAGTCCACTCGGACGAACTTCGTAATCAATCTTGTGTCCTCATCTCTCTCCTTTTTCTGTGTTATCATTCTCTCTCTTTATTGTTTATGTTACTTTATTATTTTATGTCTCTTTAGTTAAGATTTAGGCATTAACAAATTGTTCACCTTTATGCACATTCACTTTAGAAACATTTGTCATAGATCCCTTCCTGCATCATATCAAGTGGTATCAGAGCCCAGTTTGGCTAGTTTTGCAGGAGTGATTGTTAGTTAGCTTGCTAGTTTAATCAATTTGTCGATTTGATAGTTTGTTGGTTTTTAATGTCAGTGTACAAGTTGACAGGTGGACATTTTGAGTTATGAAGCAGAGATGGCACCAGAGAAAGGAGAATCATCTAGGGTGACGTCTTTATCTGCATCCATGGTGGATGATATTGATGCCATGAAGAGAATGGTTGAAGAACTCTACCGAGAGCACTGGGACAAGGCTGACAGGCTTTGGGAGCTGGAGGAAGCCAACCAGCGCATTCAGTCTAAGAATGTTGAGCTCAAAGGTTTGCTTGAAAAGGCAAACAAGGAGAATCAAGAGTTGCATGTGAAGTTGTTGAACCTCATGGAGGAGCAACACAGGAGGAGTCCTCTAGCATCAGAGAATGTTGGCATATGTGCTTTTTGCCCACATTCAAAGGATACTTCCTCATACTCTCCACTCACTCCATCTGACAGCTTAGATGTGTCATCTGTAGCAAAGTCCACTACAAAGAATCTGAAGTCAGGATTTGCTTGTGGTCATGGGAAGTGGGCAAATCATGGCTCAAGTCTAGAGAATGCTGATCAGTGTACTTTTTGTCAACATATAGAGTACCTGAAACTTTTCAATGTTTCTAGTAACCAAGATGGTCACCTGGAAGAGTCTCCTGCATCAGATTAGGAGGTGGGAAGTGATCAAAATTTGTTTTTGAAAGCTCTAAAAGGTACACCGAGGGTAAAGGCCGTGGGATCGGCGAACAAGGCATGACCAATCCTATAGAGGCTAAGCAAAGACCTCATGATCAAGGATTAGTATATGGATGGACTGGTGAATCCTCTAAAGCCTCTAAAAATTCATATTCTTGGGCACACACTTCAAACTACAGTAGTGGAAGTGAAGTCAATTTTTCTCCAAAGAAGAAAGTGAAGAGGTAGGACAAAGCCCAAAACTACTGCACCCACTACAGGATAAGTGGGCATTGGATCGAGAAGTGCTAGAAGCTACATCCAAAGCTTCGATGTTCACATAGGCCCATTAAGGGACCTAACCAACATAAGGTTGTTGAGGAAGAGGTGAAGGCGATACCTAAAGCTACAATCCCTGAGAAAGAGGAACCTCAACCGACAAAGGAAAGTGCTTTTGACTAGCTCCATAAGAGCTGGGAAAACCTATCATCTAAATAGTTGTATCTAGGTTGTTTTGTTATTAGCTCATTAATAAATATCACATTGTGATTATGAGCTAGGTGATACAAGTAGACAGGGTTTTGTAGTAAAATCATTATGCTATTTTGCATGAAGTTGTATTTTCTTGGAATTAAGATTTTGAAAGGTTGTTTAAGCCTTATCTCATGTAATTAGAAAAGAAAATGCTTGAAGACTTCTTTTTGCATAATGGAAAATTTTTGAAACTGAAGAGTGCTTAGTTGATGACAATTCTCGAGGCAAGAAGATGTTTGTTGTTCTTGTTTAAGGAAAAGAAGCACTTGATGAAATTTAGTGAAAGGTAGATAGATTTGGATGATCACTCCACGTTGGGACTCAGAGTTGCAAAGAACGGTCTAGAAGTTGTCTATATGTTCTCAGCTTTAAGACTTAGTCTGACTCAATCAATTGATGACCGAGGCTACTGAAGGTCTTTTTCTATGGCCTTGTTGCTCAGGCAAACATAGATAGAGTTGTATGGTGAAGTTTGTAATCAACTATTCTGAAGTACAAAAGGAATGTTTTAGGTTGAGACATAGTTGCCATTGCTCATGCGGTTTGCAAATGAGGAGGAGCATCAAAATCGTGCCCAAGAAATTGGCTAGGCTGGTATGCAAAATGAGAACAACCATTGTGAGAAGCACCGAGAGACAGGTTTATCATGCTCGATTTTCTTCTTGCTTTTTGGTATGTCAAGTTTCATTTTGAACTACATCCTTTAAAGTCCTAATGTAGCCGAAGTGTAAGACCCGTGGAGGGAAAATGGAAGTTCTAAAGCATGGTGGAGCCAGGATCGAAATAAGAAACAATTCTCAAAGGTGGAGCTAGTGTGAGCATTGTAGTGAAGCTTTGAAAGTGACAACAAAGTTGATCCAAACTGAGGGAGTCAAAGGTTCTACAAGACAACTTTTGGAGGACCAAAAGTTCTTCAATGGGGAGGTTTGATCTAAGAGGATCTATGAACCTCAAAAAATCAATTTTCTCTAATGCTCAAGAAGTCAGCACCATCAAAGAGAGCTCAAAATCCTGATTCCAATGTAACTTGAATGGGCTCAAAAGGAGTTTGTATGCCCAAGTTACGACTGGTCAAAGTTGGGGTCAAATAGGAACCAAGAGCCCGTCAAAAGGTAGAAAATTTGATCGATCTAAAATTCGTTGAAGTCAACATCAAGATGAAGAGCTCGACGAGATGATCTCAATGCCACTCTTTTCATCAAAAACATAGCTCATATGGTGAAGATATGGCCGGTCAAACTTTAGGGTTGACTTTGTTGGTAGACTGTACTGATGTTGACTCTACAAACTGTATGCTAGCGTGGACCAATCACAACATGACACATGTTAGATGATGTCAGAATAACCATATCATACAGATGATGGGTTGGCCCAATCAAGTTTGAACACGTGGCGGGTGTACAGATGATGTGGCATCCGATGGCAACATAGTCAGCATGATCGTACTGATTACGTGGCGAGTGACTAGACTTTGACAATGAATTAAGTATTGCCACATGGAATATCGGTTGGGTGCCACGTGGCCTGCCATCTCCTCATCCTTCAATTGACATGTTTGTGTTTACTACTAAAAGTAATGTCGGGGGTCGAACCCCCACCCTTCATCTTGCGAGCGACACGAGGAACCATTGTGCCACACACACGTACCTAACATACATATGGCGTGCTTTTGTTTTGTTGAGTTGAAATTTGGAATTTGGTTTTAAATATGGTTGGTAGGGGTTGAACCCTCGACTGCCTTACCAACCAAAATACCTTAGCACCATTGGACCACTGAAACATTCGAGAATATAGTTAGGCGGTTTGTATTTTACACACATGTCGAAACTCGAATCCCTATCACATAGCCTTTTAATGGCTATTAGGTGGGATTGGAATTAAAAATAAACAATCCCCTAACCACCAAAGGCCCGAATAAATAATAAATTAAGGGCTCAAACAAATTTCAAATGATTTTTAGGGGGTTTGTTAATTAATTATGTAAAAATGGGGGATTGGTTTTTATTTTTCTCTAAAGGGGGGAAATTACAATCTTGGAGGTTTTTAGCCCAAATAGGCAAACCTCATGTATAAAAGGAGGAGTTAGGAGGCTTTTCAAATCATCCCATTCTCGATGTGAGTTCTCAAGTATTCAAGTGGGGAGAGAGAAGAATTGGAGACGATGAGGAGGATTTTCTCGAAGAAGAGTAAGCCATTCGATGTAGAGTTGTTCTGAGAAGATTATGAGAGAGTTGTGTAGACTTTCTGTTGCAATTTTTTATGTTGTAATTTTGCTCTGTCTGTAAGCCTTTGTAGGCCTATGTGAGTCTTTTGGGAGGCGATAGAGTTTAGATTTTTGTTACAACTTTTTGTTGCAGGTTGAAAGCTCTTCTTCTCAGAATTTGTACTAAAGCATCCAGAGCATTGTTAATAGATTGGTCACTCAGTTGAGATAGACCCAGAGACATAGTCCACTTGGACAACCTTCATAATCAATCTTGTGTCCTTGTCTCTCTCCTTGTTCTATGTTATCATTATCTCTCTTTATTGTTTATGTTACTCCATTATTTTATGTCTCTTCAGTTAAGCTTTAGGCATTAACAAATTGTTCACCTTTACGCACATTCACTTTAGCAATGTTTATCATAGATCCCTTCCTACATTAGATCAACTAGGAACAAATTGATTGATTTCACAAACTGAGTGGTCATACGCATGTAGTGCCTCATGTGCACCTCCTTATCATCTTGGTAATTAGCCCAAAAGTCTTCAATATGGGGGAGATGGGCATATTGTTTTCCAACAAGCTTCTTTAGGTTTTCGTAGGGATCCATCATGGGTCTGACCGTGTGGAGGTCCAAATGATACTCCACTATTTCCTTCTTTGAGTATTCCACGCATTGAGTCATGGGAATTGTGTACATGCCTTGACCAAAGGTGAGAGGGTAGGGAATTCCTGCCCAATGTTTATCGCTCAACAGTGTGTGAGCATTCTGTAGCTATTAGGAGACTTCCAATATGATCATCCGGTCATTAGGGTACCGGGGCAGCTTATAAGGTCTTTCAGAGAAGCCCTTCGTTCTGATGTAAGTAAATTTCGGGAATTATATAAACAAGTACCCGAACCTATGGATAAATGCACAAGCACTATGTGAAACTCATCTTTCAAAACCCCCTCCAAGAAGTCTGATGATGTGCCCAATAAAGGCACCATTTACTCTGTAATATTCCTTTTTGAAGTTTTGGTATTGTAGCTATAGGTACCTATCATACACCTTGAGTTCCCTTCCTAGAGTTGGACTCTAAGCATCAAATAGGCCTTTCTAAGGGAACAACTCTGCCAAGAGGTACACCAAGTAAGAAGTCATGTAAAATTGGGATGTCTTCTTCATGGCCATGAACTGTTTATGCAAATTGTCAATGATCATTTTTTCCTAGTGGAACTTTGTTTTTCCTCTGATAATTTCCTCAATAAAATAGAACATTCATTCTTGGAAGTAGGCAACAGTGGGAATACCCATCACCCAACTCAACAAGGTCACTAGGTCATGATAATCTTCATAGAAATCACTTTGGAACTTCTTGCATCCTTGAGGATTTGCTTTCCACATATTCTTTGCATACCCCTTCTATGTTTCTTCCATAGGGTCAAATGTGGGAATATGAAATGTTTCGCCTATGGACTTAGTAGAAAAATCAGCTAATACCCTGCCCTAATGGTCAATGATTTTTTGACTGCCCCCATGGTAAGCTTCTCTGCATGCCATCACTAGTTTCGGGGCCACAAGAGCGGGTGGAAAGCTAGCTGATTTGGCGAGACCACTTCTTCGAATTTTCCTGGCATTGTCAGTGGTTAGGTTGATTATGACCCTTTGTTGGAATTCATCTATATCTATGTGTTTGAGGTTGGTATCTGAGATCGTGTCCTAATCAGAAGCAACTCTGGAGGTAATCTCCACCCCTTGGAATTGGTATTTCATTTGGTCCTTGTCTTATTTTCCTCTTGGTATCTCGGCGGTCTTCTTTCCTTTTTCCTTCTCTGCAGACACTCCCAATGGTCTTGCAACTGATTCCATAAATCCTGCAAACAAAAATGCAATAAGCATATTCATATAAAAAGTGAGGGAAATGTCAACGGAATCCTGCAAAAATGAGGGTCAAATCAAGCAATCCATCATCAAAGATCATAAAATTCATTAAAACCCATTATTTAACGCTCGTTTGGATTAGATAAGGGAATGTGGGCCCAGGGATGCGAGTTTCCTTGGGATGGAATCCGTTAGGAGCAACTTAGAGCGAAACAACGTTAGGGTCACGGCAGCCCGTAGGGGGCACCCGCATTTAGATTTCCGCACTTAAAACTCAGGGGCTGATTAAGATGTTGAGGCATTTGGAGCATTGGGTAGTCAACCATGAAGTCATTGGGAGCATTTGTTTGATTGCTTTGCTAGTGCGGGCACGAGACATGCGAAGGAAGGGGACATCAAGGCTATTTATGGCCCTGCCATTCAAAAATGACGATGACAAAGCAGAAACCCACATAGGGAATCCTGCATTGCGGGGTCTGCAGGTGAGATGGGCACTTCGGGTTATCTCTTTAAGGTTTGGTCGTTTGGAAGATTGCGGGCTAGGACCCACAGAATGCCGCCAGGGGATGATCATTCATAAACAATAGAGACAAGACAACGTCCCACAATAGGCGACTCGCATAGGTGGGTCTGCAAAGGGCCTTAGTAAAAGGTTATTTTGTTTTAGGAAGGTTGGATGATGGAGAGGAGCTTGGGTTCCACCATGCAGAAGGACGGCGAGGCATGGTCATTCACAAACGTGGTCGTATGATGGCGAGTCATAGGCGGTGACCCACAAAGAAATGTCAGCAAGGTGATCTACTTAGTCATTTTCGCAAAAAGGCTTTAGGGGAAACAACAAGGTTGAAGTCCGCAAGGCAGACGAACGTGGGTCATCGGCTATTTACAATAGCGGTGAGAACGAGGCGGTCCGCGGATAGACTCCTGCAAGGTTCGGCTCGTAAAGAGGTCAAGACTTAGGTTTTCTTTCTTTGGGCGAGCTTCAGATGACAACGGGAACCGTGAGACCCAAAATGCGAGTGAAGGCACTAACTCAGCCACTAGTGATGGCAATGCGAAGCACTGGTGCTGGATAGCCATTTAGGAACGACGAAGGTAGCATGAAATCCCACCACGGGAAACTCGCACACGGAAGTCCGCAAGAGTGGACCCACAGGGGCCCTCAGATTCTCAATTTTCACTTAGTTTCTCTAGTTTCAATGGTGATGACAAAGGGATGACATTCGCTCACATATGTGGACCCACCAATGGTGAAGGCTTAGGGCTCATACTTGAAGTTTTAAGAGTTTGAACAATGGCGAAGAGAGGTTTGCAGGCTGCAAGGGCATGAATGCCCTGGTGAAGAATGGCGGCTGGGATTTGAAGTTTTGTAGGGTCTTAAGGGGCCGAATTTCAATGATTTTCAAGGTTTTCTAAGATGGGTTTTTTGCGGAGTTTAATGTTTTAACTGGCCGCCTAGAGGAATTTGAAATTTTGCCTTAAGATTTTCACTATTTTGAAAAATTAACTCAAAGAAATGCGTTTTGAGTTTAGGGTAGCAGACATACCCTAGAATCCTGAAGCAAGCGACGAAGGAGATGTGTGAAATTGTTTGGAAGGTTACGCAGGCACGAAGGCGGCGGTGGTAGGCTAGAGCTCTGACAATTTCTCTAACTTGCGAAATGAAAATGATAGGTTGAAAGACCTATTTATAGGAATTTTAGCATTAATGGCCTGCATTTATGGCTTGTACGGTGGATGACAGGGTAGCTAGGCACAATTTTTAAAAGGCATCGACAACGGGAAGGTTGGAGCCCACAGTGTGGACGGAACCCAAGTGATCACCATTTGACAGGTTTGCAAAGGGGGCAGCGATGGAGGACATGGGCGGACGTCCTGGGTCGGCTGCCAGGGAAACAACGAAAGCAGTACGAAATCCCACTAGGGGAAACCCGCAAGGGTGAACCCACAGTTGGCAAAAGACGCCAATTTTGAAAGCCAAGGGAAATCAGCCAAGGGGACTCTGCAGAAGCACAAGACTTAGAAATTTCTTGGGTGGTGAACTCTGGTCAACTCAAGATGATAGCTTTAAGATTCCTTAACCACTTGGAACTCCAAATAGGGGCATGCAAAATGAGGCGAGGGAAAAAGCAACTCGGCGAAGGCAGAAAGAGAGAGAGGGTCTCCGTTTTGAACGAGGCATGTGTGCTACATGCACAACAGATATGATGCATGTTGATTATATATTTACCACCTTAACATGTAGTTATATGAAACATATGTATATAGGTTTAGATGAAAATGGGGTTGAACAACCATAAGAAGAGAAAATATTAAACTTATATTATTTAATTTGGTAGGGTTTATAATTTTCTAGTGCTTGATATTGATATAGTTGTGTAAACTTGGATAGATATTGTCGACACTTTATTTCAAGCCATTATGAGAATTAGACCTATGGGTTCAATAATATGTACTTGAGAGCATGATGAATCTAGTGGCTTGTAGTACATGAAATTTGGTAAAATTATGAGATGATATGTTGAGATCAACCTCTAAGATCCTCTTGCAATTTACCCTCCCTATAAATCAATGAACCCTATTACACTACATTAATAAAATAAAAGTGAAAAAAATCTCACAACTTGTACTCTAGAGTGTAACATCTCTTAGTGCATATATTAATCAAGTACAATGATTTTGTAAATTATAATTATAATTCCAAGTATAAGCGTTAACCCATTTCTCACAGTGGCCACTTTGAAAAATGAGTTTTGCAAGTGTTAAAATTTGGACAAACTTCAATTGAATGATATTTTAATGAAGCTCTTAGCAAAGTCATGTGGCTAGTGTAGACCTTCAATAGAAAAAATGACAAATCATTGAAGGTCACCTTCAAATGAAGGCCCTCCATTACTAGATGGTCTAGAAGGGAGGGATACCCCTTTGTTATGGAAAGCTACCTTCTGGGAATGGGTGCCAAAGAGTGTAGATTTACTTTTCCAAATCTAATTTAAGTTTTATTTTATGCAGCATGAGCTTGGCCAAGCTTTATAGTCATTTTATTCATAACAAACTATTTATTTATTTATCCTCTCTTTGTCTTCTTTATCTCTTTACCTAACATGGAACTTGCATGTTCTAATAGTAGATAGAAATGCATGTAGTTAGGCACACACAAATTCCACCTTGAAAATTGTATCTCTTGCTAAGTGTTCCATGGAGGGTCGGGTATTCTTTGATGGATAAAGAATTATGGGGAAGCATTACTTTGTGTTTGGGTGGAAAAGCACTTAAACCATGTTCTCGTCCACCAATGGAGGCAAGTTGTCGAAGAGGAATTTTCGTGAAATTTCAATCTTATTGATGTACTTGTATCATTGATGTAATTATTGTATTGACTATGTGGTGATTTAGTGCCAAGTCAAACTTTGTATATTGACTATTGACATTTGGAAATGAATATATGTTTAGATTTGTTTTTTATTTATGGACATGAATTGCTATGTTGGAAAATACCTATGGGATTTATGTCTTAAATTCATATTCATAATGTCAATTATTAATTTATTTTAGAAAATTAGTTGGGAATGTTACATTTGGTATCAGAGCTTAGGGTTCATCTCTAGGCCTATGAGCTCACAATGGTTGGATTAGGGAATAGTTGACCCCTAACTGAAATTGAGTTACCTTGAAATAACCAAATCTAAATCGGTTGCAGGAGATGGGGAGCTCCAAATCGAGAAGAAAGAAGGGAAAATCCATTATTGCTTCAAAAAATCTAGTCATTATTGAAGAGAATCCCAAACTTGAATACCAACCTAAGATTCTTGACGATGAAAATCTAGCACACACCCTCACACGACTCAAGTTGGAGAGAGGAAAAAATATTGAGGAGTCCAAATGAATTCCTAAGACTAAGAAACCCTCCGCATTTAGAGATTGGCCAATAGGATGTGGACCTAATGCACCATTATTGACAAAGGAGGAGAAGGAGTGCTTGCGCGCACATCTTGCCTCTCCCAAGAAGGATTGTGTAAATTCGGATGAGGACCTAAAGGAGTTTCCTCTTTCTGATAATGATGGAATTGCTTAGTATGGACAAAAAATTGTAAATAAGGATCAGTGTAAATCCATATTTAATATAAATAAAGAATTTTTTTTTGTTGTTCAAGGACACGAAACTTGAAGACTTGTCTTGATGTGAATGAACATGTATATCTCTTTTAGATTATATGTTGTGTACATAACATTGTGTAGATGCAATTATTTAAATGTAAAACCTTGTGTAAGGATATGATAAACGTGACTATGGTGCAGGTCAAGTGTGAGTCATTGTGGTGACCACCAAACAAGAAGTGAGAAGTAGCAGACAAGACAATGGGTCGAGCAAGAGGTTAGACCAAATCTTAGAACTCCTAAACTGGCAAGAATATTGAAAGGACCATTTGGAACAAGAGGTCCGCGAGGTGTGAGAAGCTCAAAATATCAGGAGCAAGGTACCCGACCAAGGAGAAAGGGGCCAAGGGGATCCCAATCGAGGTCGAATTGAGGAAGAACTAGGGAAGGATCTTAAAAAGGTAGCACCATCAAAATTTGATGGCAAGGCCATCAAAGATGGAGCTGAGGAATGGATTATAGAAATGGAAAAATACTCCAGGCTCTACAACCTGTCAGACCAAACCAAGACTATTTGGGCTATGTATCAACTGTCTGGAGAGGTAGCTACTTGGTGGGACAACAAGAAGACAGAGAGGAGACTTCAACCAGAGGAGATCACTTGAGATTTTTCCTCCAATATTTTAGGAAGAAGTGGCTACCACAACTTTTCTTTGACAAGAAGATGACTAAATTTCAAAATATGACCTAGGGCGACCTAACTGTAGTTCAGTATTGGGAGAAGTTTACCAATGTTCTCAAGTATGTACTACAATACCAATCCGATGAGCATTTTTGGATTCGAAAGTTTACATTAGGATTGAGACCACTCGTTGGAGCTGAGTTGGACCTCCACAATGCCATTATGATGGAAAAAGCTTTTGAAAAGGTCATTAAGTAAGAACAGAAGTTGTAGCAATTACCTAATCTTTGTAAGGGTTCAAACTTCAAGCCTCAATTTAGAAACAAAAAGTTTTGAAAGGGTGATGGACAAAAGGGAACTAAGTCCCATCAAATTAGGAATTTAAAAAGGGAAAGTGACCCTCCAGAAAAGTAAGGCAAATAAGGCAGAAGGAATAAAAGGGCTAGTAGGGGCAATGATAACTTTAGCAGTGACGAGAGGTACTCAAAAGAGGATAGGTCTAGAGGTCAAAAAGGACCACGTGCTGGGTGTTTCACTTGTGGGGGAGACCATTATTCATTTAGTTGCCCTCAAAAATTAAAGTCATAAAAGGAAACCAATAGCAAACCCTACAACACAAGATTCATGTGACGGTGGATAACAGGCAAGTAGCTTACCAGGCTTCTTCGATACGATTAACGGGTAAGCTCTATGGAAAAACCATTTCAATTTTGATAAATACTGGAGCTACTAAGTGTTTTATAGATCCTAGAATGATTTATAAGTTTCCCTTTAGACCTGGATATTTGGAAAACTCATGGTCAGTTCATAATGGAAATTGAGCAGAGCAAGAAGTAGATTCATGTTTCTATTGCAACGAGTTAGAACTTCCCAACTTCTTGACCCAAATTGACCTTTATGTGGAGCCTCTAGGATCCTATGATGTAATCTTGGGAATCAATTAGTTAACTGAGCACAAAGCCATTGTAAACTGTGAGGATAAGATGGTGAGTTATCTGGATGACTATGGATGCCCGATTGAGACTCATTGGATACAAAGACCCTTGGAGCTTAGGCAGATCTCAGCTATGCAGCTCAAGAGGGATCAAAGGAAGGTTATAAGAGTTGTTATGCAAGGGGCTTATTAGGACCAACATGTCACCTTGGGGAGCACCAATTATCTTTTTGAAAAAGAAGGATGGAACCTTGCGTCTATGTATTGAATATCAGATGTTGAACAAGGCGACCATAAAAAATTGATATCCCCTCCCAAGAAATGATGAACTATTTGATCAAATGAAGGGAGTGTCAATATTCTCAAAAATAGATCTTAGATATGGTTATCATCAATTGAGAATAAAGGAAGAAGATATTCTGAAGACTACTTTCTAAACTTGGTATGGGCATTACGAGTTCACTGTTGTACCATTTGGATTGACCAAATCACCCACAACTTTCATGAATCTTATGAACAGTGTGTTCTGGGATTGTTTGGATGACTTTGTGCTAATATTTATTGATTAAACTCTAGTTTACTCCAAGTCTATTGAGGAGCACGACTGACACATGAGGATAGTCTTACAACGTTTGAGGGAGAAGAAGCTTTTTGGAAAGCTATCCAAGTTCTCATTTTATCAAGACAGAGTGCACTGCCTAGGTCACATTATTTTAGCTAAGAGAGTCTTTGCTGATTCTAAAAAGATGAAATCAATTGTGGAGTGGTTGATGCTTCAGAGTGTGACAAAGGTGTGAGGCTTTATGGGCCTTGTCAAGTATTACAGGAAATATGTGCAAGGGTTTTCTCAAATTTCAGCCCCAATAACTTCACTTCAAAAGAAAGGAAAGAGGTTTGAGTGGATTGAGAAGCGTGAGAAAGCCTTCCAACTCTTGAAGGAGAAGATCATGATAGCCCTAATGCTAACTATACCTGATTCCAATGGTCAATTCCCAGTGATCACAGATACTTCAGGAGATGGTTTAGGTGCAGTGTTAATGTAAGATGGGCAAGTGGTGGCGTATGATTCAAGGAAGCTCAAACAACATGGAGTGAATTACGCGCCACATGATCTACAATTAGCAGCTATATTGCATGCCTTAAAAATGTGGAGACATTATCTTTTGGGGAAGCTGTTTGAGCTCAAAATGGATCAGTTGGGATTGAGATGCATCTTCACTCAGCCAAACCTCAATGCATGGTAGAGGAGATGGATAGAATTCCTTAGTGAGTATGAATTTTGAATTGAGTATATAAAAATGAAAGGAAAATATAGAGTGGCAAATTCTCTTAGTAGAAGAAGACATCTGACAGCCATGACCTCTACGAGATCCAATTTGAGGCAGCAGGTGATGCAACACTTGCAAGGAGATGAGCATCATGAGAGGGTGAAGAAGGCTCTAAAAGAGAATTTGTCAAACCATCAATTTGATGGGTATAAGTTTGAATCAGATGGTATCTTAAGTTACCAAAGGTGGATGTATATTCTAGATTCTGGAGAGCATAGGAAGTTAGTCCTATAAGAAGTTCATAATGCACCATATTTAGGACACCATAGAGTTACAAAGATGATCATAGAATTGAAAACCTTGTATTATTGTCCAAAGCTCAAGAAGGATGTAGTGGAATACATAGCCAAGTGCTTAGAGTGTCAGCGAGTTAAGGTTGAGCACATGCATCCAACAGGGCTCCTTTATCCTCATGATATACCTAAGTACAAATGGCGAGTGATCAACATGGACTTGTGACCATAGTCATAGTATGAACTAAATATGATAGATCCAAATGAATTTAAAGCCTATTTAATCCCCTAAGCCATGATCCCAGTGAGATATTTGAAATTATCAAAGAAACTAAGAAGCCATTAAACTAACATGAAATCAACATGAAAGCATAATAGAACCTATTCTAAGACTTCAAATATTCTCCCATTGGGGGAGTGGTTTCGCATTGATGTGGAATGGTGACCCTTTCCAAATCCCTAGATAATATGAGTTGTTCCAATAGATTTTATTGATGAAAATTGATGAAACTGATGAGATATGTGTGAAACATGGATGCAAAACTAGTTTGAAATATGATAAAGATGAGTGTTAAATGCTAAAATTGTTGACGGAGATGGATGCAATCTATGCTAAATGGAAACAAAGTTCAAAGATGCAACCCATTGATGAAAAACTATTCTAAAATGGAAGCCATTAATGGATGCTTAAGCTAATGTAGATGAAGATTAATCTAAAATGTTAACAAATGTTAAATATGGATGCAAGTGAGTATGAATTCCGACAACATAACTTTACGTTGAAAAGGTGGATCCATTTCTCTCTAAATGGTGAAGTATTTAGAGGAGACTAAATGAAGAATCAAGGGCTCAGATCGATTTGATCAATCACTGGTCAATAATGAATGAAGGGTGAAACATGGATCAAGGATTCTCATCAATGGATGAGAATCAAAGATCACGTGGATCAAAGAAAGCATCAAGGGTTGAGAATGATTCGAACAAACACACTTTGTAACAACTTTCAAAGTTTGTTACAAAGTTTGAAAGAAATCATTTCCTTTTTGGAGCCAAATAGGAGAATATTCCTTTGGAATATTCCCTATGCAAGTGGATGGATGAGGAAATTAGCAATTTAGTAATTAAAACTAAATTTTAATGTGCAAGATGAGGAATGTGAGGATATCCATTAAATAATTAACTTATTTACTGAAAAGGGGAAGTGACATTTAATTAAATGATTTAGATTATTTAATTAAATGAGAGAATATAAAGGGAGGAATTTAAATTAAATAATTTGCATTATTTAATTAAACAAAATGAAATGTTGGTGTCAGGGGGTAGGAATTAACCTAATTAGATTAATAGATGAAAATGATGCATTTAATTAAGTAACTAGGCTTATTTAATCAAACAGGTGGAAAGAGGATGAATTTTAGGATGAAACGATGTTAGTATATCAGATTCAAGTGTGTAGTATCATTTAGAACATTTTTAAGTGTCTACATTTTTCCCCTCTTTGAAGTGAGTTACCTGTTATGTTGGCCTAAAGACTGACTCTTTTCGGATTAAAAATGCTACCCAGATAAAAAAAAATTAATTCTTGACTTTTTTTATGCCCCATTGTTGCCCTAGTGAAAGGAATTAAGCTGGTACCCTACCCCCTCAAGAGATCGAGCAAAAAAATTGAAATTTTGGGTTGATCTCTTGATAAAGAAAAAAATTGATTCAGGTGCAAAAAATATGCTTCGGGACATGACAACGAGCTCAAAAATGCAAAAAACGTCTCAAAATATGCCCCATGGTTTGAAAATTGGATAAACAGGCACAAAAGCCTAGCTTTCCTCTCAAATTAGGGTAAAAAACCCTAAATTTTAGGCATAAATATGGGCTATAGGGTAACTTTCAATTCATTTGTGCATTCACACTTTGAGCTTTCCCACGATTTTTGCTCTGAACCTTTGACGAAATGGCTTGTTGCATGCTTCCATGACACATTTCTGACTTGAGTTCGAGAGTACTAGCGGCCTCTAGGTATAGGACCACTGATATGTAATTCAAAAATTTCCTTGTACTTCACTTTTTTTATAAATTTATTAGGCATCAAAGTTAGGTCAAGTCTGGCGTCACTATATTGTGATGCTTTTAGGAATTTCGTCAACACTTTTGAAAATTTTGGTGACACCATTGTAATGGAAATGCTTCTCGAGATTTGGAATTAGGGTTTCAAATTAAATATAGTGACGCAAATTCCCTCAGTGATGCTAGGCGGGATTTGCATAGCGAAACACCAGGAATTATGGCGACGCCATTTTCTAGGGTGATGCTTCCATGGATTTGAATAGGGGAGATGTTATTTGGAAAAATAATTATAGCGACGCTATTGTAAATAGCGATGCCATTGTCAGTTGGGGGTGCAAAAGCTCCAAACTTTGTCAATTTTAGCCAAATTTTGACGTTGTGCGCTTCGTGGATGTAAGAGGTTGTCCAACCACTGATGTTGCATGAGCATCAACTTGGATTACTTGAGGAGTTGGATGATTTGGATCTTATTTGAAAGGAGCACCTTAGGGAGATTTGGTTTTGGTTTATTGCGTAAATGCCCATGGTGAGGACACACTTAGTGATGATGACAACATTGTGTAAGCAGTGGCACAGTGAGACCTTGTCCTTCCACCTCCCCACTAGTGAGGTGATAGTTACTTTGGAGGACGTGTGGCAGATACTATGACTGCTAATCCATGGGAATTGAGTGATATATGACATAGATGTCAGGTACGACGCCTATCATGAGGTTCTTCATCAAGGCAATGTCGTTCTAGTGAACTCAAAGATCAATTTAGAGATGTATAAAGGGTGCTTCCCTATATTTAAGTTGATAATTGGTGCATTGATCTTTGAGATTGTTGCCCCAGATAGGCGAGGCAAAGGATTCGATCCTGATTGGGGGCTCGTACGACATAGGATGATCTATAGGCAGACACTCTTCATATAGGGCCTAGTCATGCTAGCCTCACTTTACCATGATGTGCACTAGTTTGTCTATTTCCAGCGTAGAGGTATTGGTGTCAGTGTTACATTGTTACACATCTAGGCATGGAAGCATATCGTCGTGCTCAGACTGATAGTCCATATGGTAGATGTGGACCCAGGTGAGCTTGCGGTCTTTCAATACAAGGGCTAGATTACATTACAACATACAGGTTAGTTGGGGATCCCCTACTGGAGGAGGGTCATTGATGATATGACATTGTTTAGATGGTGACCATGGCTTCAGATGCTTGTCTGGTATGATGACCACTAGTAGCTATTCTATACTCAATAAACCCAATTCATGTAGGGTCATCAGCACACCATGATAGAACGATACTTACTTGATCGAGTGGCGTGACAATTTGGGGAGGTGTAGGTTGCACTGGCATAGGATTACACTACTATTTTGTGAGGAAAATGAGGGAGGCTACATGCGGTTCATAGATTGATCCACAGGTGGCCATCGATGAGTTTAGATAGCTTATTGCATGGCCCTGGGTTTATGATCAAGGTTAGGCAGATGTTAGGATGACGCCGACCTATGATACATGGTTCATGTGCCTCCCCTCTGACTTACAGATCCAGCAGGTGTACCTCCTCGAGGGAGGCATAAAGGGAGAGGGGTAGGTAGGGGAATAGGACATGATGGGTAGCCAAATCAAGGCCAACAAGATCAACCTGTGGGACAGGGTCGAGGGCAGGGTGGACAAGATAGACAGGATTAGGTAGTGGGACAAGTCCCGTAATAGCCACCACAAGGGCCACCACCAGGACAAGACCTCAGGATGCTCTGATACAACTTTTGACATAGGAGCGGGACTAGGCCTGTCAGTAGTTATAAATAGTCATGGTTGAGCGAGACGAGGCCTACCAACAGATTTAGGCACTGACGCAAGAGAGGGACCATGAGTAACAACTATTACAAACCTCAAACATTCAACTAGCCCAAGAGATGGGGAGGAGGCAGTAGCTAGAGGTTGTTGCTCAACGGTAGGAATAGCAAGCACATGGGTAGGTGGGCTAGACAGTGGTAGCTCACCTTTATGGGGTAGTGAGAGAGGAGGTGTCCTATTACAAGACACTTTATTATTGAGATGTCCCCCCGAGCTGTCGGCAACCCAATTTTGAGCATAGGAGCGGAGTTACACTGAGTGCATCAGGTGGTCAACCCTCTGTTAGACATCCAACAAGTGATCACAAGGACTAGTCTGATCATGGGGACTGAGGCAGTAGGGGATATATAGGTGGTTATGTGTCAGCTGATTGGTCACATATGTTGTTTAGAACAAGATACAGAACCAAAGTTACCATTAAATCTGAAAAGTTGGCTAAAGATCATATTGAGCCGTATAACCCAAGTCCTATCAACACTGTTCATACTGTTGTAGACACAAATTGTGTCATTTTTACTGATAGTGAGCTGGCTGCCACTCAAGAACTTCAAGCAGAAGTTGTTCCTGATGTGCTGTTACATGAATGGGCAGCTGAAAATGTGTTGGACAGTCCTAAAGATTTTATTCAAGATGCCGATATGGGTAATTATGTGATGCTAGAGCCTGATGCAGAGGTTCCAAATCTTGAAAAGGGTATAGATCAGTTGTTGCAACAGTGAAGTGAACTTTGGGAAATATTTTTTGATGGTTCTAGAAGCAAGAATGGAGTAGGTGGAGGTGCAATGTTGATTTCTCCACAGGGTGATAAGTATTTTTCAACCTTTCATTTTGCTCTTGCATGTTCTAACAACAGTGCTGAGTATGAAGGACTCATTCAAGGCCTTGAGTGGGCAAGGAAAAGAGGAATTGACTGTTTGAAAGTCTATGGAGACAACGAATTGATAGTTAATCAGGTTAGAGGGCTGAATGTTGCCAAGAATGATGCTTTAAAGTCTTACAGAAATAAAGTATGGAACAAAATTGAAGAATTTAACGCCTTCAATCTGATTTCTATTCCACGAAATCAGAATAAACATGTTGATAGAGTTGCAGCAATTGGAGCACAGTTTGATATCCCATGCGATATCAAAAAGGATAAAATACAACAGTATGTCAAGGTGGTTATCAGGCCGTCAATTCCTTATAACAACATTAACTGGCAGGTATTCGAAAGTGATGAGCAGATTTTAACCTTTCTACTCCAAGAAGATCAATTTTCTGTAGTGAATCAGGAAAAGATTAAACAACAGTATGATGATCAGGTGATACAGCTGAAGACAAATAAACTTCCCAAAGGGCTGGTTACCTTGGAATCCAGATTCAATTCTGATGATCAGCTTAAGAAGAACAAAGTCAGCATTCAGGTGAAAGAAGATCATTATGAGGAAGTGGAAATCTTTAAAGGTAAGCTTCTCAAATTAGGCAAAATCTGTTCAGTTGAAGATAGAAAAGCTTTCATTGCTTTATGCCAAGAGTATCATGATGTTTTTGCTTGGCAATATTCTGATTTAAAAGGGTTTGATCCTCATATTGCACAACATACAATTGAGTTAGAACCTGGTGCCAAGCCTGTTAGACAAAAACAGAGACCCTTGAACCCCAAACTCGAACCTTTAATGATCAAAGAGCTGACCAAGTTAGTCGAGGGGGGTATTGTATTTCCAATTAAACACACATCTTGGGTTTCTAACCTTGTTCCGGTTAGAAAAAAGAACGATGAGATAAGATTATGTGTAGATTTTAGAGACCTTAATAGAGCGTCTCTAAAAGATCATTATCCCTTACCGTCTATGGAACAAATTCTCCAAGCTATTACTGGTTCAGAGAGATTTTCTCTTCTGGATGGATATTCTGGTTATAACCAGATTCTAGTCAAAGAGGAGGATCAGTGTAAAACAACATTTACAACAAAATGGGGCACTATGGCCTACAAGAGAATTCCTTTTGGTTTATCTAACGCTGGTGCAACCTTTCAGCGTGCCATGGATATGGCGTTTTAGAGTTTAATTCAGAAATTTCTGTTGGTTTACTTAGATGACATAACTGTATATTCAAAAAATGCAGATGAGCACTTGTCACATCTCAAGCAAGCTTTTGAAAAATGCAGAGAATATGGAATATCTCTCAATCCTAAAAAGAGTATTTTTGCAGTTCATGAAGGCAAACAGTTAGGTCACGTAGTGTCAAAAGAAGGAGTTACCATTGATCCTGAAAGAGTTAAAGCTATACTCGAACTGCCATTACCCAATCACAAGAAAGGATTGCAGAGCTTTTTAGGGAGAATCAACTTTTTAAGAAGATTCATTCCTGATGTTGCAAATTTATTACAACCTTTGACTACCATGCTTAAAAAGAATGCAGTTTTCAGTTGGACTAGAGAAGCAAAACGTAGTTTTGAAGAAATCAAGGAATCTTTAGCATCAACTCCAACTCTGGTAAATCCAAATTTCTCTAAAGACTTCTTTTTGTATGCTTTTGGCAGCGTTAGTTCAATTTCTGCTATGTTGGTTCAGAAAAATAGTGATAATTTAGAGCAGCCAATAGCTTTCTTTAGTGAAGGACTTGCTGATTATGAAAAGAAATATACATTTGTTGAGAAACATGTTCTCGCTGTGATCAGAAGTTTAAAGAAGTTTAAACCTCTGGTTTCAAACAATAAAATTCATATTTTGGTTGCACACCCAAGTGTGAAGGAATTTTTGTTGAACAAAGATCTAAGTGAGAAAAGAGCAGGGTGGATCATGAAAGTAATGGAATTTGATGTTGACATCAACATCACAAAACTTATCAGGGGTAGAGGACTTTGTGAGCAACATGCCTCAACTCCTGAAGATGCACAAAAATCATAAACTGGTGTTGTTTTAGCTAATACAGATGAGCCCCAAAATATTCAAGTTGCTGCACCTACATCAGTTGCAGGTTGGGTTCAAGAAATGACCCACTTTCTTCATACTGGTCAATGTCCACCAGGTCTAGACAAAGTAAAACAAAGATATTTCAGATTGCAATCAATTCCTTATGTCCTCATTGATAATATTATTTTTAGGAAAGATCTGAATGGTGTCTTATTAAGGTGTATTGATGTTGATCAAACAAAAAAAGTACTTCACGAGTTTCATGACGGAGTTTTAGGAGGTCACTTTGCTCCAAGGACAACTGCTTGGAAAATCATGAGAGATGGTTATTACTGGCCCAACTTATTTAAAGATGCATATGCATGGTTAAGAAAGTGTATTAAATGTGCTTTATTTGCAGGAAAGGAAAAGCTACCTGCTATGCCTTTACATCCAATTTAGGTAGAGAAGCCCTTCATGAGATGGGGTATTGACTTTATTGGGCCAATTAATCCACCATCCAGTGCTGGTCACAAGTGGGTGCTTACTACTACAGACTATTTTACACAGTCGACAGAAGCAGTAGCTTTGAAAGAAGCAAATGAATCTTCAGTTTTGAGTTTTAATGAAGATATAATCACCAGATTTGGAGTCCCTGACTCCATCATTTCAGATAATGCTCTTGCTTTTGTTGGGTTAAGAGTCTCAGATTGGGTTGTTAAACATGGAATTCATTTGAATACTTCCTCCAATTATTACCCACAGGGTAATGGCTTAGCTGAAAGCACAAATAAAAATCTGATTAGGATCATTAAGAGAACCATGGAGGAGAATCAAAGGGTTTGGCATACCACATTGAAATTTGTGCTTTGGGCAGATAGGATAACCCCTAAGAGATTAGTAGGTAATTCTCCATATGTACTTGTTTATGGTAAAGACACCAGATTACCTCTATCTGTAGAGCTTCCAACTCTAGACATTGTTCATCAGTTGGAGATGTATGAAGAATAAGACCCAATGTTCGTAAGATATGCAGAGCTCATGGAGCTAGAAGAATCAAGAGACAAAGTAATGAAAACTTTGGAGTATCATCAACTCCAAACAAAGAGAACATTTGATAAGAAAGCTACAACCAAGGTTTTCAAGGATGGTGATATTGTTCTCAAGTGGGATGTGCTAAAGAGTAGACCAGGTAAGCATACAAAGTTTGATCATTTCTGGGCAGGTCCATTTATTATTACTGAATGCAAGGAGCATAATGCATTCCAGTTATCAAACATGGATGGGGAAAAGTTACCAATCCCAGTTAACGAGATTCACCTCAAACATTGTTTTGAAGTATGATTTATCATTGTACATGCTTTAGGTTAGATTTCATGCTTTCAATAAGTGCTACCGCACTTTAGTTTAGTTGTTGTTTCATTCCCTAAGTGTTGTTCAAGCACAGTAAATAGTTTCACTTCAGTTTTCCTATTTTCAATAAGTTTCCAAGTGTCCTGATCTACTTTAATAAGTTACAAATGAGTTACATCCATGTACAAAATTGCTCTAGGTTTGTTTCGGAGTTTTTCCTAATGACTCCATGCCCAATGGACAAGTTTAGGCTACTGGTTTTCATGTTTAGCGGGCAAACATCCAGTAAAGGTCGCCATAAATGTTACCCATTTTTCACCCATTGGTTCAAAAAGGTAGAATTTGTTAAATTAGAGAGAGTATGTTTCATTTTATTTTCCTTCTTCATCACATTCAAATGTATAAATGGAAAATTTGAAAAGATTGCAACTATAGACTATTACATTCATACATATGCATGTAATACAGAAAGATTCACATATTTCTGAAAATGTAATCTTTATTGAGTGTGATAAGGTACATGTGTCTCACACAACAAGCCGTGAGACTGACTTTTCTTTGATGCAAATAAAGATAAGTCAATGCACGAATAGATGAAGGAAGTAAATAAGCATGTAGAAGGGATGACCAGTCATTGCCTGAATGACTGGTTGAGGTTTGTCTTTCTCTGATGTTGTCCTTGTCGCTTGTCTTTCCTAGTTTCCATGTGCTCCTATTCCTGTACCAGTCAAGCAATGTGTTAGAGTTATACTCTAAGCAATGAAAAGTCATAACTGTACATGATCATTTATATTGTCCACCTATCCATGCATTAATTTGTCTCCATGTGCATCAGAAGATCAATGAATGCCTCAGGTGTATGGGAAAATCATTTGGTCAACATACACACAAAAGACAATCATCTTTTCTAACTTGTTTGTTTCATGTGCAGTGATCTAAGCTTCAAAAGAGTTTTCATCCAACAAGATCAAAGAAAATGCCATTATAACAATCTTCCAGTTATGAAGATAATCATTTGTTTACAAATACAATAGCAGGTTTTTGTCTATTGAAGCTATGGAAGAACTTGAAACAGCATAATCATTCAACAGAGGATACTTATACAACTCTACTGTTACATATGAATAAAATGAGGCAAAACAAGAAATGGTATTGAATCTAAGAGGGCGGAGAATCTGGAATCTGTCAAACATTGGACCAGTTATGATCAGATTAAAGTCTGTAAATATATGAAATCTTGGAAGAAGGATGAAAATAGATTTTGAGACAAGTATTTTATCCAAGGAGGACACTGTTGTTAAGGTCTTTTCAAGGATGCAAGTGATCAAAATCTTATAAAATTAACCTTGAATTTTGTACATTTGAAACCCATAGTTGTATTTGAGACTCCCAGGAAGCAAGTTTATCTAGAGAAGAAATCAGGCCAGAAAAGAATATTTAAGCAGTACTTTTTGGAGTTGGATCAATCTGTTTTCTTCTTGACGTTTTCCCTACTTGTACTATTTGTGGGCTTTAATACTTCCTGGAAAATGATGAGAATGAAAAGGTTCACAAATCCTTTCATATAAAGCAACTTTAAGGAGTTTATTTTAAGGGTTGGCATAATGAATAGATTGTTAACCTGTTTGTTGGTGATGATCGTATCATTTTGGTCTTGAATAGTGTTTCTTCTCATCATTAACACAACGTGAGTAGGTAGCTATGTTATATCATGGATACAAAAAGGCAATGGATATGAGACAGTCACTTCCTAAGGTACGAAAGAAGGGATTTGCACAGTGAGAAGCACTACAATGCTACTGTTTCCACAATTTATATTCACTATTAAATGCAACAGTAAAAGCCATAGTTGAGACTAATGGAGCTCCAACTGGTTAAAGGAAGATGATGCCATTGATACCATTAATACATAGAGATAGTGTTTAACTCTTATGCTTGAGTTTTCATCACTATCACTGAATCTAGTTTCCTTTCTATGGTTTGAAAAGCACCATGTTCAACCTGCATTTTAAGGGAGGTTTTGTATCTTCTTCTCAAGTATTTACATCTCCAGGTTCTCATGTTGTTTTGTGTAAGGAATGTTCCAGGATATGATCATACATTCAATTCATTATGGTGTTAGGGATGTTGTTTCAAAATCTGTAAAATGTTGGAACTTACTGGGTGGATGGTTCTGATTTCTATGGAAGAAGTTTAGAGAAAAATCAAGTTGTGGCTCGATTATCTCTATAAGTCAAGCACATCTTGGTGAAACAATTGTCTATAACAGTTACTGGCAACAGGGAAAATCTTGCAATAGAAAAAGCTCTCAATTTAAAAGGTGTAAAGTGAATTGTGATGAGAAGCAATATTTATCATTAAGAACATCAGCAATACATAGAGACAGTGAATGACCCAATGTATGGAATAATGTGCATTTTAAAGTTAATGATATTAACTTTCACTAGCAAAGATATTTTAGTCTTGGATATAAAACAGTGGTAGACTCAAGAAGGATGGTCATTCCAGAAGGAGAAATAACAAGCCTAAATATGCATGGAGATTTTCAAATAAGAGAATTAAGTGTTTTTAAGCTCCAAAAGAATAGTTCTCATGACATTATCACATGAGTTATTATAAGGAAGATAATGGTATTGCATCTCCAAGTTCATAGCAGATAAAGCATAACAACAACCAATGCATATAACAGTGATCAAGGATCCAGTGAAGCTGCAAGTTTATTTAAGAGATATGAAATGGTATTTCATGAAGCCAATACAATGAAATGCATAGGACATCAAACATGGTAATTACCGAAAGAACAAGGAGATCTGTAAGATTCGGATAAAGAAACCCTTATGGGTTTTTATTGAAAATCTGTAGAATGAAAACCCTCAGCCACAGGAAAAAACAGTGAGAAACAATAGAAAAGGAAGGTTCTTGTTTCACATTTCTATTATGGAGAAGCAGTGAAGGGGTCGATCTTTGTAGCCATAGAAGATCATGAAATTATAGAGTCTGTTAAAGTTTCAGAAAAGAAATGAAAGACAACACTTTCATATTTTATGTGCAGTGAAGCCCGCATTAACACACAAGGCACAATAAAAGAACAGAGAAATGTATTTCTTTTGCTAAATAATAGTACATAGCCCACAACCAGGAGGAAAAAGGCAGAATTTTGCATGACAATAACGGAAGAAAATGGGGAGAAAGTTCAGAAAGAAGATTTTGTTCATCTTTATGCAAATAATGGCTCAATTTCGAGCACTTTTATCTACAAAATATGATATAAGATTCAAAATACCTCTAAGAATGAATGTTTATCCAACTTTCAAAGCCGTTCTTTTTGTTGAAGAATTTTTCAGAAAAATGTCATTATTCTGCTCTAGATCAAACCCTCATGGCAACGACTTGTGCTTCATTCAAAAGCTTCAAAATGGTAATGTGGAAAAAACGAAGTATTCGTTGCTTTTGGATTAGGGTTGGAAATCCTATTTTCTCCATCGATACAAGTGAAGTGATTTTTATCACTTTATTTATCAAAATGTTAAACAAATTAATATTTCCCATGGTTTAGATTTTACCTTATGCATTACATATGCCACAACAAAGCTCTTAACTTGTATTTTCACCTTTTTGCATATAGAGGTCAAACTATACCCTTGTTATTTCTTTTTTGCATTTGAGTTAAATGTAAAGCACATTAAATTTTATGATGATTTTATAAATCATAAAGTTATGTGTTTATTATAATGCAAAATAGGATAAATTCCTTTTATGTTTTTATTGAGCTTTGTTGAAATCTTTATGATTATGGAGGGCATTTAGGGAAGTTAAGTTTTGTTTGCAAACATGTGGAGAAGAGATAGGGTGGTTCATCATTTTAAGGAGGGAATATAGGCCTTTTGTTTCCATTTAGAGCATTTTTAGGTGTAGTTATGGTTGGATTAAGTCTTGCATGACTTTTTCATCCAACAAGAGCTCTTTTTGAGGGGATTTGAAAGCTAGATTTTAGGCCTTATTGTTGCATCCGACCCAAGGCTTTCTAGAACCTTGTATTGTGGAAACAACTTGGATGTTAGCTACTTATTCACATTTTACTACTCATTGTGAGTTAGTTCTGATGATGCATTCTGGAGAGTTAGTGATTTTTCCTCAAATCCTTTCTCAGCTGATGTATGCTTTGTAACTCATTTGGAATTTGGAATAAGAAATACAGAGATTACCTTGGAAACCAATGTTAGTATTCATACTACTTTCATTTTTCTTTCAGATTATGCAAGTTTTGAACTGTGTTTTTTTTTCTAAGTCTGCATTTGAACTTTAAAGTTGTGAAAATTCATCTTTCCTTCTTAAAATATATATGCAAATTAAGCCTTTTCATGAACTATGCATAAGTTTCACAAAATTTATGTTGAGTAAATGAAATAACTATCATTAGTTTTCCAGTGTATGTTCATCTATTTATTTCATGATTCTTGTCAGTTCAGTGTATCGCCATAGGGATTAGTTTCTACCATTTCTATTTTGCTTTAGTAATGTTCTCCCTTTACCTTACAAAAACAATAGTTTAGGTGATACTGCCAGCATAGGAGCCGACTTTATCCGGAGGTTCTTTTCCATTTTTAGGTGACCCACAACCTGGAAAAGTTCCCATGTTTCTTTGAAGTATCAAGTTCTGCAACTTGATATGGGTGCAACTTTCAGTAGTTAACATGTACCATGACAATCATTATATATATATATATATATATATGAGATGGCTAGATGCAAATTTATGATGTGATGTGATGTGTTTATTTCATGCTTCACGATTATGTATGGATGCAATGGATGCAAATGTTTGTTACAGATACACTTCCTTATTTATGCTTTATGTAATATGAGATGATCTATGATGTGATGTTTATGTGATGTGCGATATGATATGGATGTAAATGCAATGAATGTTTTCATTTCTTTTTCAGTATCTTTCTATGACATGCTATGAGATGGATATACTTTTCTTTTCATGTTTCCCATATGATGATGTCATTCTTTATTTTATGCAGATGATATGATATGCTTATGCAAGATGTATGTATGCTAATGGTTTGTGGATGGAGGATTGATGCATTATGATGTTTTGTTGACTATCATAATACCATGTTAGCATGGAAAAGAAGATAGAAGCTTAAGACGAGTGAATTTGATCATTGATTTTGAGATTGATTCAAAAGTCCAACAAGTCCATGATTCAAGACTACTAGATATGGTGATGAGAGTGATGGTTTGATCATTTGTGAGATTGGGACTCTTCATCATTCCTTATTTTTGATATAACACATACACACGATGCATCATGGTATAGATAACCAGGATGGTGTTGTATCTAGTGTGGTGGAATTTGACTCTGCAAACAGAGAGGATAAAACTTGTTCACACCTTGATATACAGAAACCTCGTTGGAACATAGTTTAGAAGTTTAGAATATTTTAGACAAAAGCATACGTGACAATCAACAATCTACTCCAAACAACCTCTCTACACACAACTAAGCAAGTATGCACCAAGATTATTTTACAAGAGTACCCCACAAGCACAAAAAATGAAAGATAATGATCGATGCCCCATTCCTTTCTCTCTAAATCATTTAGACATCATCGAGAGGTCCTCAGAATTGGTCAATAAGATAAATCATAAGAAAAGATCAACAACAAATAGTCAATGTTATCTATATCTATTCCCGATGTAACATAGCTACGGTGATTTTTGATGTTGATGTCCATTGTAGGAAGGATGCATCCTAGGACATGTTTATCAGATGTTTTGATAAAGACTAAGTGTTTGATAGGCCATTGATACAAATGCTACTGACTCATTTACCTATGATCTAGAATTTAGATTTTGACATTTAGGTTCACACTTCATGACTTGTTACACTTGTTTTTTTACTTGTTTTACCAAAGGGTGAAGATGATGATTGATTTATTGTGGATGGAAGTTTATTGCAAGTGAGAGTGAAATGAGATGGATGGTTTAGGGATTTTCTAGAATATTTTAATGTTTTTGGTATTTTTGAAAATGTTTTGAGGCTTTTTTTGGTCTTTTTGAAATTTTATGTGAATGTTTTGGTTTTCGATTATTTGAGGCTATTTAGGGTTTTTCAATGTTTTGAGTTTTCAAATTTTTTAATTTTTTTGTGTTTTTCTAAGTTTTCCAATTTTTTGGGATTTTCTAAGATCTAACCAATAACCTATCCTAAAAGACTATCCTAGGGGCCTCGGGGGCTTATTAAAGATAATCCTTGCCTACGTTATACATGTAGAGACCACGTAGTTCAATTAACATTGACATGTTATTGATGAGATATGAACACTTGATGGGTTGTTAGTTTATTATGATGAACTCCTAAAGGAATGACCTAAGGTGTCTTGAGGGCACATCAGTGATTGACTTGCCTACGTTCAAGCTCAGAGACAACATAGTTCGATAAGGTACTATTTTTGGATTTTTGATGTTATGACATGTTTAGGGATTTTTTATGTGTTTTAGATGTGTTGGATTTTGACTACAATTTTTTGAATGTTTTTGGATATTAGCTATAAAGGATTTTGAATGTTTTTGGATTTTATGATTTTGCAAGTGTTCTTGGATTTTGATGAGTTTTTATGAATGATTTTGGGATTTTCGATGAGATTTTGAATAACCTTAATATATACAAGAACCCAATCCAATGCAATCATAACAAATTTCCCCCAATGTGATGCGATACACTACCTCGATATAGGCAGGAAAAACAGACCTTAGGAATGTGCCAGGTAGTACTTAAGGGGAATACGATACTTCACAATATCAAGCTATGATACAGACCCAGATGGGTGATGGAATAAATAGGATGAGTGATGTGATGAATGAATGTGATGTGAAGCATGATAAGCCAAAGAGCCAAGGATAGATGGAGGTGCTTATTTATGCAAGGCACTTGTTTGCAAGGTTTTCACCAAGGCACTTGCCCAAAGTGCCACCGAATTGGTTTTCACTAGAGGATGATTTTTTTTTTCTTTATTGTTTTCAATCCTTTTTCTTTTTTTTTTGGATTTTTGTTATTTTTTTATTTTTTGTGTTTTGGATTTACACCCTTCAAGCATAGGCATAATTTTTTTTGAGATGTATGTTGTTGATAGGCTCCTACAAGGGTTCACCTTTAGGAGTTGATAATTGGTACACTCCTGACCCATAGCTCACTATGACAACGAATGGGCCCAACCAATTAGGCTCAAACTTTCCTTTACTATCTAGGTCTGGAACATTCTTTTGATTCTGCTTGAGGATGAGATCCTCTACCTCGAAAGACTGATTCCTGATCTTCTTGTTGTAACTCCTTTTCAATTAGTTTTGGTAGGCTTGTAAATGATTTAAGACATCAAAATGATGCTCATCTAGGAATTCTAATTCATTTAGCTGAGATACCCTATATTCTTCATCAATGATCAAATTCTACACTGACACTTGCACCGAGGGACACTTGACCTCAATAAGTAAGATGGATTTTGATCTGTAGACCAAGGAGAAATGGGTTGCACCTATATGCATGTGGATATTATTTCTATAAGCCCACAGGGCAAGATTTAACTGTAGATTCCAGTAATGGCCAGCTTTATTGAACTCTTCTTTAGGATTTTTAGAATTGTCTTGTTTGTAGCCTCAGCTTGACCATTTCCCCAGGATAATAGGGGTAGAGAACCAATATTGGATGTTAAATAATTGGTATAGCTCTCTTACATCTTGATTCTTGAAGGGCGTTTTGTTATATAAGAGAAGGGATTGCAGAACACCATAGCGGAAAATAAGGTAATTCAGGATCAACTTGGAGATTTGCTTCCCTATTATATGTCATAGGAATGGATTCCACCCACTTGGTAAAGTATTATGTGGTTGTGATGATGAACTTGTGGCCTTTAGATGAGGTGGGAGTAATGTTTCCTATGAGGTCAAGCCCCCACTGCAAGAAAGGACAAAATGTGACCATTGGTTGTCACTCCTGATCTGGAGCATGGATTAGATCTACATGTTGTTGACATTGAACACACGTTTGCACATACTGATGAGATTCTCTTTCCATGGTTGGCTAGTAATACCTCGTCCTCAATAGTTTCTTGGATAAGGTCATTCCACTAGAATGGAAACTGCAAATGCCTTCATGTACTTCTATTAAGGCGGTCAAGGCTTCCTCTTGGTTGAGACATCGTAGTAATGTCCCCTTGATGCTTCTACAATATAAGGTATCACCTAAGATGATGAATTGACATGCCTTTTTAACAAAGGTTTTCTTAAGGTTGGAGGTGATATCAGATGGGAGGGTGCCTCTACTAAGATAGGTGAATATATGGTGATAACATGGGGAACTGGGACCAACAATTACACACAAATTTAGATTCAAGAATTTTGAAAGCCAATATGAGAATTTTTTCTACGAAGAATTCACATTGAAGTATGTTGTGTGGCATGTCTAACAAAGACCCAATTATCACCATTGCATCTGCTACTCGATTGTTTACACGAGGTATCTGCTCAAAGGTTATATCAATGAAGAAGTTCGTAATTTATACCATCTTCTTGTAAGGAGTGAGTTTATCATCCTTGGTTTGGTAGTTGTAATTGAATTAGTTAACAATTAGCTATGAGTCCCCATAGAATTTTAACTCTTGTATTTACCACTGGATTGTTATTCTTAACCCTATTATTAGAGCTTCATACTCAACAATATTGTTGGTACATGGAAAAGATAGCCGATATGACTTTGGAATACAGTCACCTTGAGGGGTGATAAAGAGAATACCTGCCCCTGATCCATGTTGGGTATATGATCCATCGAAGTGCATTATCCATTGATATGCTACATTGAGGAGAAATATTGATTCATCAAAAAATTCAGATATCAAAGGATTCTCCGCATAAATGGGGGCTTTTGCTAGTTGGTCTACAATAACTTGTGCTCCACATACTCTATGTCAAACTCTATCAAGATCATTACCCATTTGGCCATTCGCCGAGTGAGAGTTGCTTTAGATAACAGATATTTTAATTTGTCGATCTTAGCAATGAGATCTATTTGGTGTGAAAGCATGTAATGTCAAAACTTTTGTGAAGCAAATACCATCACTAATCATGCTTTCTTAATGGATGATTATTTCATTTCATAACCCACCAAGGTCCTACTGATGTAATATATGACTCTTTCTTTTCTTGTTTCATCATGTTGGGCTAGAAGAGCACCTAGTGTTGCTGATGTCGTTGAGATGTATAGGACCAATGGCTTATTTGGTATCAGTAGAATGAGAATTGGAGGTGATAAAAGGTATTCCTTGATCTACTGAAAGGATTTATCACACTTATCATACCACTTATATGTTCATTCCTTTATGGAGAAGATGCGAGAAAGGGAGGATCTTGTTTGATAGTTGCACTATGAATCTCCTAATGGATTGTAGCCTTCCTTTCAACCCTCTCATTTGTTTCAATGTTTGTGGTGGTTCCATGTATAAGATTGATTTCACCTTTGTTGGATCTATCTCTATCCCCCTTTGTGACATGATGTAGCTAAGAAGCTTACCTGATGTTACCCCAAAGACACACTTTTTTGGATTCAACCATACTTTATATTCTTCAAGCCTATTGAAGATAGGTCCCAATACCTCTACGTGTTCCTTCCTTGTTTTTTATTTGGCTAAAATATCATCCACATAATCTTCGACTATTTTATGGATCATATCATGAAAGATTAAGTTTGTTTCCCTTTGATAAGTTGCTCCAGCATTATTTAGCCCAAATGGCATCATGTTCCAACAATATGTTCCCCATGGACAAGTGAATGCAGTTTTATGTTGATCCTCCATGGCGATCATGATTTGGTTATGGCCTAATAATCCATCCATGAGTGATAAAATTTCATGTCTTGTTATTAAATCAATAATGATGTCGATGTGGGGAAGAGGGAACTCATCTTTTGGACATGCTTTGTTCAAGTCCCTGAAATATGTGCATATTCTGATGCCCCCAGTGGGTTTGGAGACTGGTACCAGGTTGGAAACCCACTCAGGATAGTCAATTGGTTAGATAAATCTAATGTCAAGAAGCTTTTGTAGCTTTGGTTTAACCAGGAATGCTATCTGAGGGTGTATCTTTCTAAATTTCTATTTCACTGGTTTGGCTTCAGGATAGACTACTAAGTGATGTACTGCCACTTCAGGATCAAGCCTCGACATATCTTTGTATGACCATGTGAATTTTTCTTTTCTCTCTTTTAGGAATGCTGCTAAATTTTTTTGTTCTTCATATAACAATTATTCGATGTAAAAGGCTATCTTAGGTGCCTCTTCTATGCCTACATTCACTAGAGTAGCCTTCTCTGCTAGTACTGCCGATTTTTCTAGATGCATTGCACTAAGGGGAGATTGAATCCCTCATCCTTGGGTGCCTGAGAGAGGTTTTCACCTTCGGATACGTCCTTTCTTTTTACTATTTTGTGATCTAAAAGTGTCACGGTGTGGTTTTCACTTAAATATCTACATGTTATTCTCATGTCATCGATTTTGTGATTGAAGGATTCAATCGCCTCCCCATAGTATGCATGTGTGTCTAGCTCTATATCAAATTCTGCTTTGTGATCCTCACATGGTAAGTTGTCGCGGAGTCCCATGAATTATGAGATCGCTTCATCATTTTCAAATATATCTAGAATTGGTGGTCCTTGTTGGTCCCAGATAATGAGTTGGGGGTATACTAGGCTTAATTCAGTGGTTTGGTTGTTTGGGGTGAAAGATGTTGTGGATATCATAAAGAGAGGGTTATCCTTAAATAAGTTAGCAATGTTGAGAAAGTCATCTAGGGTAGTATCACGTGATGTTGATAACCAAGAGGAAGCTTTGATCCGTTTAGTAGAAGTACCTTTTCCAATAAGGGTAACCTTGCTAGTAGTACATCCTAAGCCAAACTTCTTTGGATGTCTCTCAAAAATGATGGGTTCTAGCAAATCATTGGCATTTTGTCCCATCTTTTCATTCTTGTTGTACCCTCATCCCTTCATTAACTATAAACCTTTATTGTCATCTTCCATGGGAAGAATAGGCATGGGTAGGTTTTCTTGATAGAGCAGTTTAGATACATCTTCCTCATTGACATCCTCTTTGTTCAAGTATCCCCACTTAGTGAAAGTGGTAGATGTAAGCTTTAATGTTTTAGTCACTTTGTTGATAGATGTGGGTTTTCCATGAGATTTGTGGGAAAGAGGTAATTCTCCCAACATAAAAGTGTCCTTTAGATTATAATCTCCACAACCATTGTCCTTAATTACTGCCTTGATATTGGGTATGTTCTGCATAATGGGTGTTTTGGATTCAAAGGTAGATGCAAGGGAAGATGGGTCAATAAATGAGGAGGAGGATGTAGGCCCTTCATCATTCTTTGGTATCTGGGGGATCTTGTAGAATTTGGCCTCAAGGTATTTGCAATAGTAAAAGGGCTCAGGATCTCCATGGATAGTAACTTATTTATCCTCAAAAGGAAACTTGGCACATTGGTGATAGGTGGAAGCTATATCTTGTAGGGCATTAATCCATGGTTGACCAAGTAGGATATTGTAGGGGAGATCAAGATTTAGCACTTGGCATGTATTCGCAGCAATGACAGGTCCCACTTGGATGGGTGGCTTGATGATGCCTTGTGACACTCATTCTTGATTGTCATATGCTCTTATGGTTGTACTCTTTGTTTTTTCAATAGTATCCTCTAAATAGCCCAAGTTCTTGACCAACTAAAGGGTGCAAATGTTTAGACCAACACCTCCATCTACTAAGACTCTTTTAACCTTGTTCTTATGAACAATGACCTCAAGATGTAAAGCATGATTGTGAGATGGTTGTGTTGGGAGATCATGTTCTGAGAAGGTGAGAAGATGAGGGGTAGTGATATGTCCTACCATAACTTGAAACTACACTATATCAATATTCTCAGGGACAGAGGAAGTTGATAAATCCTTTTCTAGGATATCCCTATGTGCATGGGATAGCTTCAATAGTTCCAAAATAGAGATTTGTGTGGAGGTCTTCTTTAGCTGGTCAAGTTGATTATAGTTACTAGGGTTTGATGTTGGAAATGTAGGTTGCGCCCTAAGTTGAGATGAGGATCCTTGGATTGTAACCTTTCCACGATGTGTGGTGACCCCACAGTCTACACTAGGTCCTTAGACGGTGACGACTGTTACGACATTGTCACAAGAGGTGACTACATTGGAATAGACATGTCCTACGTTAGTGTAATTCTTCCCTTTTCCCATTGTCATTCCCTTTGCTATGATCTGACATAAGGTTAGTGCATATCTTGAGGTCTTTGTTACTTGCTGGTACATCAACAGTTATGTCTCCATTTTCAATAAGTTCTTGGATAATGTTCTTGAGCTTCATACAATTTGATGTTTTATGTCCTTTGATTTTTTAAAAGTCACAAAGATCCTTTTTGTTGTACCAAGGTGGTTTATCTTGTGGTTATTGATAGTTTTGGAAATTAGAGAGTGTAATCAAGTTTGATTGTACCAATTTTTGTATGACAGATTTGATAGGTTCCCCCAATGGTGTGTATTTGCATTTTGGGTAGTTATTCCTATTGGGGTAATCTTTGTTGAGTTTCAGTGTTATTGATTTGATTATTCTATGGCGGTGGTGTGGTTTGTTGTACTGTTTGTTGTGCGTTGGTCGGTTGATTAGTGTTTGGCTTAAGAGCACTTATGACCACTTTAACATCCATAATGCCATCATTCATCACATTCTTGTTCTTAGCCCAGACACAAAGCTTTTTAGTTGAGTTGGTTGATGAGCGGTTGTCCCTATACGATTGTGTGTTTCCCTACGAGATTAGGGCTCTCTCGATGTTAAGGGCCCTAGGAACAAGCTCATTATAAGTGGTGATACATTGCATCTTTAAGTGGAAGGATAGCTCTGGATCAACATTTGCTATGATAATCCCCACTTGTTGCTCGTCGGGAATGGGCCACTTGCTCTTACTAGCTCTTTGCCTACACCTTTGTAAGAAATTAATGAAGGATTCTCCTTTGCTTTGCTTGAGTATGTATAACTCTTATAAGCTTACATCCATGTCAAGATTGAAGGAGAAGTGATCTATGAATCTATCGATGATCTCTTGGAAGGTTTTGATACCTAGAGGCAACTGTGAGAACCAATCAATTGCGGGGCCTACCAAACTCCGTGGAAAGAGACACATCAAGTAGGAATCATTGTAGGTGATCTCCATATACATGACATGGAATTCTTTGATGCGATCCACAAGATTTCCCCTCCCTTTTTATTTATCAAATTTTGGGACCTCAAACTAGGAGGGAAAGGTACCATTGTGATGTTTCTATCGAATGGGTATGGACATGAGTTTTTGTTGCGTATGGGGCTTCTTCATTTTTCCCATTTGAATGTCCTGGATCTATTGCATGAGCACTTGAGTTGCGATGACATATCGTCTTGTGGGTTTGGTGGAGGAGCATATGTTGCCTACTGTGGGATGTAAGATGAATTATAAGCGGGATTTTGATATGATGGGGTGTTGTAGGGAATGTAGGGTGGTGTTTGATACTATGAAGGTGATGGTGATAGAGGTGTATATGCTCCTAACGTATTTGGATTGACGATGTTTTGTTGGGGATTATAGTATAAACCTTGTTATCATTGTTGTGGTTGTTGTTGTTGTGCGAGCACTTGTTGGGAATATTGTTGGGCTATCAAAGCTTGATATTGTTCTTGTTGTTGTTGTTGTGTGACCAAGGATTGTTGTTGGGCTTGTTGTTGTTGTTTTTGTTGCAACATTGTTGTTGAGCTTGTTGTTGTTATAAGGCTTGAGCTTGGGATTGTTGCTTTTGCAACACTTGTTGATAAGCTTGTTGTGCTTGCAATGCTTGTTGTTGGGCTTGTTGTTGTTGCAATGCTTGAGCTTGACCTTGTTGCACTTGCAACGCTTGTTGGTAAGCCTATTGTGCTTGTTGTAAAGCTAAAGCGTGAGCTTGTTGTGCTTGCAACATGGAAGTATTTTGATGTTGGGATGGATTTTGGGTGATCATGGGTTGTAGATTGATTTGAGGTGGTTGCGGGTTGTTTTGATTTAGCATTCCTTGTAAGATAGCCAATTAGGATGGAGGAATGTAAGGTTGGGGCCCCATTTGATTTTGCATGTTTTGGGGGACCCATAGTAAAGATGATGATGGTGTCATTTGGTATTGTGATGTCAATGGAACATTTTATCCTTAGATCAATAGATTAGAAGGGCTCCCTTGACCGACGTGTTGAGGGTTCCCTTGTTGTGTTTGATGTGGGACCAAGGTATTACCTTGGTTGATGGGGTTTGTGATCAAGGTGTTGTTTTGATTTGGATTGATGATACATGGGGCTGATGTGTTTTGTGGATTGAATTGTGTAGATTGGGTGACCACTTGTTTTGATGTGTCAATGGGATTGTTGGAGTCACTTGTTAAGGGTTGACCTTACATGAGAGTGTTAATTTTCCCTTATTTTCCCATTTGAGATAATTGGTTCACATTACCTTATGTAATGTTGGGCACACTTTGGGTACTTGTGGTGATGGATGAAGATGGTTGCGCTCGAAATGTCGAGGCCATTGTGGTGTTATGAAATGTAAGGGGTTTGTGTGGATGTAGAGGGTGTTCTAGAATGGTGGTGGAAGAATGAGTTGGGGCGCCAAATGTTGGTGTCCAAGTGGTGTCTTGGGGAAGGTTGGTGTTTTGGGTACCCAAAAGTGTGTTTCCTCCCAAAGAGAGAGTGTGACCAAGATCGGTGGCAATCCTAGTTGGGAGACTAGGAGTTAATTTTTGACTTGGCACAAGGGATGGAATTGGTTGATTTGTAGATTAGGTTAATCCTTGTGTAAATTTTTGTCTGAGAAAAGTTGGAGCCACAATTTCTAAGGTTTGATGATCTTGTTTATACTCAAGGAGTTCTTCTTTAGTAAGCTCAAGTGGGTTTTTTGTGACATCTTATACCTCATACCCTAAAGGATTTTGTGGTTGTTGTGAGGGGGTAGAATGGCTCCTTGGATCAAATTCTTGTGGGTTTGGATCACTTGAGGTGGATGTAGTTTTGGTTTGTTCCATGATTCTCTTGTGTTATGATCTTGTTGTAACCATAAATTGTGGGCCACCTATGGGAGAGGCATGTTGAGATTTACAGTGTTGAAACTCTCTAGTTGACTGAAATTTTGGTAAAAGGGACCCTCTAAGTTGTTTTGGACCAATGATGTGAATGGATGATGAAAAGGGTGAATGATATGGTGGATGAAATATCTAAGATTTTGGACAAAAATTTTAGAAAAAAGGATTTGATGTTTTGATGTCTTGGATAAAAGGTGTTGATGAACATGTAAATCTTTAAGGTAGACTTGTGACCTTCAAGATAAAGTAGTCCAAAATGTGATAACCAAATCAACTAAATGCTTGGAAAAGGATCCATGTCACACACAACATAGCTAAGTTAGGGGATTGGTTTGATGATTGCCTAAGTATAAAGAGTGTTGATGTGTCCAAAAGTTTCTAAAGTTGTTTGGTGAAGTGTGATGTAAAATCTATGAAGGTGGATGAAATGTTTTGACCCAAAAATGTATACCTAGAAGGGACCTTTGTTTTGCAAGACCAGAGTGGTGAGAAACATGATATACCTCTAAAGTGATATAACCTTAAGAACTCAATGATTTTGGTAATAGGATCCAATTATTTCGACAATAGAACTCAATGATTTGGACAATAAAACTTGGACTAAATGTTTTGCAATACTTTTCTTGTCTCAATTTTGCTTGTGTTTGGGATTCAATGTTTTGAACATACATCAATGTGGGGTGTTCATTTGATTTAATCTTTGATTAAGTGAGATTGCTTCATTACCACATAAAGAAATTCTTAATTAATGTTCAAACTAAAATGTCTATGTCTAAGAAACCTTCTTTTCACAAAGTACATTATGTGACAATCATGAAGCCAAGGCCATAGTTCCCTATGTTAACTTTAGAAGGTGTTGATTTAGATATAAGTCCAAATATTTAGAAGCCTCTAAGGATAAAATCCTTAGGAAAGGCAACAATATTAGGACTTTTCAAAAGGTATCCATACTTGATCCAAAGGGTTTAAAATTTGACAAACTTGTTGGTGTGTGTTTAAGTTGTTTTGGAACCAAACAATGTGTCAAATTGACTCACAAGCAATAACAATCCTAGCTCAAGTGGGTATGTATTTCTTGGTAGGATTACCATCATTCCCTAAGAGATGATTAATCCGTGAAGATGGAATGGACAAATAGGCTATGTCAAGTAAATGTATCATCTTGACACACCAAGAAAAATAGTTCCTTTTCTATTTTCTTTATTGCCTCAACCAAAAACTGAACATGGTAAGTAACTTATTGGAACAGTGCTATTCCAATGCACTACTTTAAAATACACTTCAAAATTGGACTTGGTTGGCCACTACTTAAACAAGGGTTTTAATGACAACAAATTGAGAACACTCGTTGCTACACTAATGTCCGCTAGCCACTTAAGGCTCTCTAACTATTCTCATTCCACTTAAGGCATGGGATTAGTTGCAGTACGTTGTTGCCCAGGATAGAAGCTACTTTCTCATGATTTTGCAACCTCTAAAATAGCCCATTGGTAAAAGTGCTTCAAAGACTTGGTTATGAGTTCTCCATTATGGGATGTATCTCATAGCAAGCCCTCTCTTTAAGGGTGACTCAAAGCAAGAAAGTACACTTGAGTATTTCTATTCACCTAAGATCGCACGAAGCACAAGGGGAGTGGATACGTACTACAAGTGTACACAAGCAATGAATATACACTTGATTATTTCTCTTCACCCAATATTGCACGAAGCGCAAGGGGAATGGATACCCACTACAAGTGTATTCGAGCAAAGCAAGCACTCATTCATTTTAACCCCCTAAAGCTAAATAAATTCAATTTAAGCACCAATGGAAGTGTTTGATTGTTTTGTCCAATTTTAACCGATATTGCAAAATGAGGATGTATGGGTCTAATTTTAACCAAATTTGAAAGTAGATTTTAAATCCAATGGAAATTTAGTGGTCCTAAAACATAAAAAAAAGTAGCATGTGATGGGTTATAATTTCCCCATAAGTGTAAAAGCACTTTTTACAATGTATGGATGAACGATAGCATGCTCCTTCACTTCAAATGTTTTCAAATCTACAAAACCAGTTAGCCTCGAAAACAAAAAGCGGATGTTAGTAAGATATAAGAGAGTTTATGAAATCAAAAATTTAAAGCACATGTGAAAATTAACTCTCTATTTTATTTTCTAGTAAAAAGCTTCGTTGATCACAAAGGCATCGCTATAATTCATGGGCGTCGCTTTGGTGAAATTTTGAAAGCATCATTATGCAACAAACAGTGACGACAAAGGTGTCGCTATATCAAAGGTATTCCTATTTTTAAATTTATGATAGTTCCAAAAACTAATAAGCGTCGCTAGATTTAAAGGTGTCACTAGATTTAATTGTCGCTATAATTCCTACAAAGGCATCAATATATGGCGATGCCTTACAATGGCATCATTGTAGCCTCCAAAAGCGTCATATTTGCAAAATCAAGAACACAAGAATCTAAAGAGAAATTCATTAGATTTGATTATATAGCCCTCCTTCTAACACCAAAATATGACCATAGTCATAGTATGAAATAAATATGCTAGATCCAAATGAATTTAAAGCCTATTTAATCCCCTAAGCCATGATCCCAATGAGACATTTTAAATTATCAAAGAAAATAAGAATCCATTAAACTAACATGAAATCAACACAAAAGCATAATAGAACCTATTCTAAGACTTCAAATCTTCTCCCATTGGGGGAGTGGTGTCACATTGATGTGGAATGGTGAACCTTTTCCAATCCCTTAGATAATATGAGTTGTTCCAATCAATTTTATTGATGAAAATTGATGAAACTGATGAGATGTGTGAAACATGGATGCAAAACTATTTTAATATAATAAATATGAGTGATAAATGCTAAAATGCTTGATGGAGATGGATGCAATCTATGCTAAATGGAAACAAATTTTAAAGATGCAAGCCATGGATGCAAAACTATGCTAAAATGGATGCAAACTAAGCTAAAATGGAAGCCATTAATGGATGCTTAAGCTAAAATGGATGAAGATTAATCTAAAATATTAACAAATGCTAAATATGGATGCAAGTGAGTATGAATTTCAGTAGCATAACTTTAATCTAAAAAGGTGGATCCATTTCTCTCCAAATGGTGAAGTATTTATAGGAGACCAAATGAATAATCAAGGGCTCAGATCGATTTGATCAATCAATGGTCAATAATGAATGAAGGGTGAAACATGGATCAAGGATTCTCATCAATGGATGAGAATCAAAGATCACATGGATCAAAGAAAGCATCAAGGGTTGAGAATGATTCAAACAAACACACTTTGTAACAACTTTCAAAGTTTGTTACAAATAAATCATTTCCTTTTTAGAGGCAAATAGGAGAATATTCCCTCTGCAAGTAGATGGGGTGATGAAATTAGCAATTTAGTAATTAAAACTAAATTTTAATGTGCAAGATGAGGAATGTGAGGATATCCATTAAATAATTAACTTATTTAATGAAAAGGGGAAGTGACATTTAATTAAACGATTTAGATTATTTAATTAAATGAGAGGAGATAAAGGGAGGGGCTTAAATTAAATAATTTGCATTATTTATTTAAACAAGATGAAATGCTAGTGTGAGAGGGTAGGAATTAACCTAATTAGATTAATAGATGAAAATGATGCATTTAATTAAATAACTAGGCTTATTTAATCAAACAGGCAAAAAAATGATGAATTTCATGATGAAATGATGTTAGTATATCGAATTCAAGTGTGTAGTATCATTCAGGACATTTTTAAGTATCTACAGGACTTTGTATAGGGGTTAACTTTAAGTAAAGACTGACATGATGTCATCCTAGTAGTAGTCGATAAGTTGAATAAGGTGGCACATTTTATTCCAGGGAATCTTAAGGATGGATAATTGACCTTGGCCAAGAAATTTGTCCAAGAGATCTTTCGCTTACATGGAGTGCCAGAGACCATTATATCTGACAGAGATACATGAATGACATCAAGGTTTTGGACAACCCTAAATGTAGCCTTATGGACTAAGCTAAATTTTAGTTCAGCCTATCATCCTCAGACCGACAGTCAAACTAAGAGAGTGAATCAAGTAGTAGAATATCTTCTTTGGATGTACTATCTAGATCGATAGTATAAATGGGAAGAGTAACTACCATTGGTAGAATTTGCTTATAACAACTCCCATCATGCATACTTAGGTATGACACCTTTTGAGGCCTGTATGGTAAAAAGTGTCACACTCCCATTAGTTGGGAAAGATTAGAAGACAGGATCATAGTGGGTCCTGAAATGTTAAAAGAGATGGAAGAGCAGATGAGACTCATCAAGAGCAGACTGAAGGAGGCAGAAAATAGACACAAGAGCTATTCCGACAGAAATAGAACCTTTAGATAGTTTGCAATCGGGGATAAGGTATTTTTATGAGTCAAGCTGCATAAGAGCTCTAGTACCTTTGGGAAATTAACCAAGTTGGCTCCAAGATACATTGGCCCGTTTGATGTATTGGAAGTAATCAACACAGTTGCATATGAACTTTCTCTACTGCTTGCTCTAGCTTGACTCCATAATGTGTTTCATGTTTCTTTGCTTAAGCCATACCACCTAGATGCATCTCATATACTTGATTGGAATTATTTATAGGTGGAGGATCCAGGAGTGGTGTTGGTGGAGCCCATTAGATTTATGGATAGATGCAACATCAAGTTGCAAAATAGAGACATTATTCAATATAAGGTCCAATGGGATAGTATTCTAAGGATAATGCTACATGGGAGGATGTGAAGGAGATAGAACACTCCTTTCCTCATTTTCTTTCTTAGATAGACTAATGATGATTCACTAGATATTGTTGCTTAATATTTTGGACTTGTATGTTATGATGCTTTGGCTTGAAAACAATATGATTTGATGTTGAAATCGACATATGTGAGTCAATTTTGTTTAATTAGACATCAAAACGATGTCTCTTCCTGGTGGGGAAGGATGTCACATCTCAATTTCCTTACTTACATTTAATAATGTTGAGTTAATTGAAAAATTTGGAAAAAATGGAATTTAGCATTTAATGTTTATGAGATTTGATAAATGCGATAATATTTGAAAATGACTATCTTGCAACTTT